>ML682024.1:911986-928270 GCA_007922195.1 Podocnemis expansa | reverse complement strand
AAAGAAAGAAAGAAAGAAAGAAAGAAAGAAAGAAAGAAAGAAAGAAAAAGAAAAAGAAAAAGAATGTACAGTGTCAATAAGAGAACTGCATTTCCCAGACTGTCTCCTTCTCCTGGATATCCATGCAGCCTCGTGCTTTCTAAGCATCTTCCCGACAGCAGCCAAAATACAATCATCTCCCTGCCTCCCTGTGAATATAACCACAGCCATTTGCAATGCAAGAATCCCCCACATGAGAGAGAAACCCAGGCTGACTCTCTGCAAGGGGACAGGCCTTGTGCATGAACGGGATCCAATCTGACAATGGATGCCACGCTGGAGCTGGCACTCCTGGTGTTACTGACAAGCTCAATTTAAGCTGCGGAGGGATGAGCCGGAACTTTCAGAGGAAAGGAATATTCTGCTGGATGGTGGATTAAACCTCCCCACCACTGCAAAGTGTGGGGGGCGAGGAAAGGAGGAAGAAAAAGCTGCCTCTGCTTACAGATCAGATTCTATCCTGTTGCCTTCTGCCGCTGAGTGTTGTTGGTGTGGGCTGTGGTGTGTTGGGTGCTGAGGACCCAGCTGCTGAGAGACAGTCCCTACCTGCCTCGACCATACTGGAATCCTGGTGGCAAAGCACCTCTTGATTTCAGCAGGACCCAGATTTCACACTATGGGTGCGTTCACACAGCAGTCTTATTTCAAAACAACAGAGGTTGTTTCGAAATAAGAAAGGCCATGTTCACATGACGCACTGTTGTTTTGAAACAACGGGTTCTGTTGTTTCAAAACAACTTAAACTCCATGACAAAACAATGCCGTCTGAACATGTTGTTTTGAAACAACGGTGACTCGTTTAGAAGTAAACTGTTGTCTGAACATGCTATTTTGATTCCTGCTTTTTTCCTTAATTCGAATTAACAAACTGTTAATTCGAATTAACTTATTTCAAAATAAGGCGTTATTTCGATACAACTTGTATCAAAACAACTTGTATCGAAATAACCCCTGTGTGTGAACATAGCCTATGTATTTTCACTGCCCAGCCATTCTGATTAGCCTTGGCACAGGGCAGCTCCCACGCACTTGCACACTCACAGCTGGATCCCCGCCTGGCCCCTCATGGTGCCAGCAGGGATTCCACCCTGAGACCACTTCCAGCCAAAGCAAAGCCCAAGATGACCACTGGCCCTGAGCCAAGACCACAATTTGCTATTGAATCCTGAGCCTGGAAGAGAGCCCAGGAATCCTAAAAGTCAGGTCCTCATCCCCACCCTAGGAATAGAACCCAAGCGTCATGGTTCCAAGCACCCCTCTGCTTTAGCCAACAAACCTCACCCCCTCCTACAGCTGGGGAGAGAACCAGGCATCCTGGCTCCCAGCATACCCCTGTTGTAGCCACTAGATCCTATCCTCCCCAGAGCTGGTGAGAGAACCCAGATGTCCTGACTCCCAGCACCCCCTGCTTTACCCACTCGACTCCACACCCTCCCAGAGCTGAGGAGAGAATGCAGGAGTCCTGGCTCCCAGCCTCTTTGCTCTAACCCACCAGACTCTGCAACCCTCTTGGAAGCAGCAACAGAACCAAGGACCCTAGGTCACAATCTCCATCTTGCTCTAATCACTGAGACCCTACCTTCCTCCCACTGCCACAGGCTGAAGTCCCAGATCCTGCTCTGACCATTAAACCACTCTTTTCCTCCTAACCCCCCCCAGTGATTTTCCCCCCTTTCCTGCTGGCTCCAACCTTTTGCGGTGTGCCAAGTGACAGCCTAACATCCCTGGCTGGACATCACAGGCAAACAGCGACAGATGCGCCAGGCTGGCCACGCACCGTCAAGCCTATTCCCTGCAGCAGTGAAAGGTGAGTCATGGCTTAAACCTGTACCGCTGGTGCTGTGCCCTGAGACTCCACGCTGGCTCACCCCAGCACGTGGGAGGGCAAGGGATGGATTCTCACCTGCGGGGCGCCAAGGGAAGGGAAGGGCCAGACGCAGAGGAGGTCAGGCTGGTCTTGGTGTGGGTTACAGCAGAACTAAAGGCAGTCACAAGCACAGCAGCTGCTTCCTCTGGTCCTCTGGGTGCAGAACAACCAGGGCATGGCTCTGCCCCAGCAGCACCCAAGGCAGCAAGGGGGGGAGCTGATGGAGACAGCTCTTCATCTCGGGCTGTTCCTGAGAGTAGGGAAAAGCTGGGGGCAGGGGAGGAAGGCTTACCTTCCCCCCATTCTGATTGGGTTTAAAAGGGCCACAAGGCAAATGGGGAAGGAGACGCAAGATTGGACTTCTTGCCAGCTTGGTTTTCTCTGTATCGTGCAAGTTCCCCCAGCCTCAATGACCCTTAGTTCAGAGCAAGGGACTTATGGATGAGCAGGAAAGTGCAAACAGAAGGGAAGAGCGCAGCGTTTGCATCTCCTGCAGGACAGTCTGCGTTG
The DNA here is from genome assembly GCA_007922195.1 of Podocnemis expansa. NCBI lineage: Eukaryota > Metazoa > Chordata > Testudines > Podocnemididae > Podocnemis > Podocnemis expansa. The sequence continues at coordinate 925,854 of ML682024.1, read as the reverse complement.
GGCACCTGAGCGCTGACAGCAGAGTCTGCAGGGAGGGTGAGGCACAGTGAGCACAAAGGCCAGGGGGCCCAGCTAGTGAATACTGCCCCTTCAGGGGGTGAGCAGGAGTGATTCTGGGGGACAGCCCTGATCTTGTTCTCGGCTACAGGTGAGTACATCTGAAATAACTTGGAGGAAGCCAGAGTCATGGATAGTAGCACCAACCCTCCTCTACATGTGGTGGTGGTTGGACACTACTCTGCAGTGGAATAAATGCTGTTGCATGGTGCAGGGCGATGGGAATTCCAATGGGGTTATGCCCCGAATAACCCTGGAGTCACCCAGGGCTGGATAAGACCCATTCATTGTGATCTTGCCTCCACTGGTGAACGCAGGCATAAGGCTGATGGAGCCAGTCCCCTGGCAGGCAGAGGGCAGCAGAGGGTGTCAGCTGGCATTACATCTGCAGTGCTGTTACCACTGATTTACACGAGGGTAAGCGAGGGGACAATAAAGTCCACACAGCCCCTGGGCTATCCTGTGGCATGTCAGTAGTGCCTGTTGCTCAGACATTGATCTACCCCCAACCCCTAAATTCCAGAGCAGTGTGACTCTAGTGGGCCCAACTCCTAGCTGGTGTAAATCAGCATAGCTCTGTTAAGTCAGAGGAATGGCACCCTTTTACATCCACTGGGGATCTGGCCCACTGACTCCAATGCAGCAATGCTGATTTACATCTGCCATGGATTTGGCTCCACTGACTCCAGTGAAGCTGTAAGGGATTTATACCCACTGGGGATCTGGTCCTTGGACTCCAACATGAAAATGCTGCCCCTAGCCCCCACTTTTGGCTTCATTTCCATCCCCTGTGGAGCTGTTCACACCCATGCAAAATACTACCTCGCTATCCTGTTGAACCAGGCACTCTGATGCAGGGTAAGCAGGTGCCGGGCAGGCACGGTGCTGGGAGGACAAAACCCATCACATCAGTTTCCCATCCAGCCAACAGAGCCCTCTGGCAGGCCTGTCTAAAGGCAAACAGAAGGATGCAGCTTGTCCTGAATCCTGTCAGTAAACTCTGCTGTGCTGCAGACCCCATCACTCCTGCCCTACCAGGGCTTTGCCTCAGTCGAGGCTCAACTACAGATGAACCAGTGGTCCGACAAGCAGGATAAAGGCCTTGGCATAACCCACAGAGACAGCAGGGTGGAAAGCAACCAGAGCAAGAAGATCTAGCTGGCCTGGAGAGTTATTAGAGATGAGCTGAAAGGGCAAAAGGAGAGTGGAGCCTGGGCTCACAGCAGGTGGCACAGAGGGTGACAGGCTGGATGGGAAAGGCACCTTTCTGCAGTGGCTGATCCACATGATCTGATAGGAGGAGGAGGAGAAATCTGCAAGAGAAACAATCCTTCTACCCTCTTCTTCTGATAATAAATGCAGAAGGAGCGAAGAGCCTACAAATGACAGTGGCGCTGAGGCAGGAACCCCCTTGCTGCAAAAGGCCAGGCCAACTGCCTGAGTTCAAGGAGAATTGAGCTTTCAAACCTCCCAGTCTAGAGTCTACGACACATGGTTGAGGAATTCTGGTTCCATCCATCAGGGGGGTGGTCATGGATGAACCAACCAGCTGGATTAGGACATAGTCGAGCTGGTTTCCATTCACGATAGCAGTGGCTGCTTCACATTCAAGGTTGGGGGGGATGCTAATGGACGGGGTGGGATGGGGAAACATATGTTCATGGCATAGAAACAGAGTTATTGGTGAAAACTCCATATGCTGTTGCAACGTAACACCATTTTACTTCCTAAAATCCCAAATCCTCAAACACTGAACCCAAAACAGAGCAAAACAAACCAGGCTGCTCCACAAGGCAAAAGGAGGCATAAATTACCCCAGCTCCCTCTAAGCTGGCTCCTCACAGACTGTCAGTGCTATCCAACACAGCCCCTAGCCTGTAAGGAATCTCAGGAAACCCTTGAGGATTTAAAGTGATATCCTATCACTTTAATGTCCTTTTCAATACAGCACAACTTACAAGCTCTTTCCGGCTTTGACAAGGGCAGGTGGCTTCTTCAGTGCCTCAGTTTCCCTTCCTGCTCTTTGTCTCCTCAGGCTGTGAGCTGTTTGGGAGCAAGGACTGTCTCGCTCTGTGCAGAACCTGGCATGACAGGGCCCTGGTCTTAGTTGGGGTCTCTGAGTGCCCTGTGACATAGCAGTAATGCAGCATCTAAATAAAAGCAATCCACTGAATAACAATGGGGCTTCCTGGTTCTCCTTCTGCCTCTACAGCTGTGGTGAGAGTTCTGACACTGGGGTGAAAGCCCTTGCTCCCTGGTTTGTGAGGAGGGCAGTTCTCCTGACCACCTGTCCAGGCCAGGGCAGCAAGGGCTGGCTCATGAAGGTTTGCCAAGGGCTGCTTGCTGCTCAGCTGCCTTGAATGTAGATGTTTAACAGCCTTTCAGAGCCTCAGCTCCGGGGGAAATCAGAGAGAAACTGGCTGCAATGCAGCCAGGGTGGATCAGAACGAAGGCTGGGGTCTGTGCATTTGGCATTTCAAAGCCCTGAGAGATGTGAGGCAAAGCAAGTGTGACCAGCTCTGTTTTGCACTTCTAGAGCCCCTTTCATCACAGGCGCACTGTGTGTTTGCCAAGCAATCATTAATTCCCAATGCCCCTGTGAGGCAGGTGAACGAATACCAGCTGTGCTCTCCAGGGTAGGAAACCCAGGCTCAAAGAGAAGAGCTTTGCCACGGGTAGGAGCTGGGAAAAGAACCTCTTGCCCAGCAGACCTAGCCTGCTCTAAACATTAGACCACACTGCTTCCCAGAGCTGGGACTAGGACCCACAGTCCTATTTCCAACTCACACCCCCTCAAACCACTACATATGTGCTGCCTTCCAGAGCAGCTGGTCCTCCTAGCACCAGAAACAGACCCCAGAAGCTTTGACTCCCTTTTCCACTACTTCTGAAACGACTAGGCCCCAAAACAAACAAATAAAGAGTCCTGTGGCACTTAAAGACTAACAAATTTATTTTTTGCATGAGCTTTCATGGGAGAAAATCCCACTTTGTCAGATGCTTTGAAGTTGTGGGATTTTCTCCTATGAAAGCTCATGCAAAAAATAAATTTGTTAGTCTTTAAGTGCCACAGGACTCCTTGTTTGTTTTACTGAACTAGACTAAAATGCCCACCCCTTTATCACTAGGCCCCCCACTCTCTTCCTAGTGCCAAGGACAGAACCCAGGAGTCCTGACTGCCATGGTCCCCCCATGCTCTAACCACTAGATCTCACACTCCCCTCTTAGGTCCAGGGATAGAACAAAGGAATTCTGACTCCCCACTCTAACCATTAAGTGGCACTGCTTCCCCTTCCACATAGATACAAAGAGCATGTATGATATATATTTTAGGACTAGCTGTCAGTGCCCATCCTGCTCATTTGCTTTTTGTTCACAGGCAGTTTCAGGTCTGTGACTGTCAGCATCATGGAGCAGCGCTGTTTACTGGCTTGAGTTTAATTAATTTGTGTAATATCCGTGTTAGGAACAATGTCTAATTAAGACTTTTGTTTAAAAAAAAGAAGTCTGTAATCATTAATGGAGGGAAAAATATTCAAGAAGGGCTGGCGTCCTTCCACCAAGCTGCTGGTAGGCACTCTCCTTACAGATGTCTTAATGAAGGCATCTCTTAATAATGGGATTATCATTCAAATCGAATTGGGATGAGCAGATGTGAGGCTGAAATCTCTGCCATGGCCCTCTGTGCTTAGCATATGCAAGCCTGAGTCAATGTGTACTCCTGCCCTGCACTGATTCTCTCATCAGGGGTTTCTACCTATTATCATCCAAAATAATGCTAATTAACTGGTTGCTCTGGCTTTATTTACTCCCCCTCCATCCTTTTCTTTTGGCAGATGCAGCTGTAGCACTGTCTTCTACTGGACAGAGATGGAGCTAAACAGCTGTGTGTCATAGGCTCAATATGGCCACAAGGAAGTGGAGAGTGTGTTGGGTCCTGTGTATGAGAGAGAAAGCGCAAGAGAGAACAGCACCCTCTACTGGCTGCAATCAGAACTGCATAACTATGGGTCAAAGGCCACATTTGCCACAACCAAAGGAAAATGAACTGGCTAATAATATGCATGTGCACATAAAGTACATTTGTGTGTCTGTCTATGAGAGAGGCTGAGACCACCACTCCTCATTGGATTTAATGAGAACTGCAGAACTGCATGTAATAGAGCACAAACTGAAGGAGACTGAGATGTGATGTGTGTGCAAGCATGAAAGAGAGAGACCGCTCCAAAGTAGAAAGCCCTGAGTTCAAACACCACAGTCCCAGGATACATCTCAGGTGGTGGCTATGGAGTCTGTGTAGCTATATAATAGTTCTGAGCACCAAATGAGAAGCAGTGGATTCAGGGGAGGCAGCGTAGTTAAGTGGGTGTAGCACTGGGTTGGGACTCAGATATGGGTTGTAATCCCAATTCTGCCACTGCTATGACCAACGATTTTGGACAGCCACAGCCCTGCCTTGTGCCTCAGTTTCCCCTTTGTTCAGTCCATTCTGAAAGGTGCTATACAGTACCTAGTGCAATAGGCCCCAATCTCAGGCGAGTGCCCCTGGACCCCAAAATGTAATAGCAATAACCTGTGTATTTCCTGCAACATGTCCAGCATTAACTATATTAGCAGAGCTGGATGGCAATTTCTCCAGAAAACATTCTGGCGTCCAAAAGCACAGCATCATTGAAATGGAAACATTGTGTGGGGTGGGACTGGGGCTGATGAAATGTGAGTTGGTAAAAGTTTCTGAAACTGAGGGTGAAATTTCTGGTGAGATAGAGCTGTCCCAGAAAGGCACATCACACAGTCCTAAGGGCACCCCCTGAGATATGCCCAAGTTCTAGCTTCTGGACTTCTGGATTCAAACAAGGGGCTTCTCGATGGGCCTCTCACATTCCAGGGGAATGCCTCCACCACCAATTTTTTAACATCTTAAAACTATTCCTCAGCCAGGAAAATCACTTCCAGACCATCACTAATCAATCCAACAGGTGAGGCTCACAAATGACGTGGACAGATTCCAAGAAGTCCCAACCACTGTGGATAATAAATCCAATAAGAATAAGGGATCTCTAGGAGCCAGGGGCCAAGTGTGGTGTCAATAACGAGATTTGATTCAATTCAATATCTCAAGCAGAGTGCACAGGCGGGATTACGAAAATAACTCCCTCCTGCCTCCTCAGGGCTGGGACAGTGCCAGGTACTCTAGCCCTGCAATGGGTTTTCCTAAAACCTAATCAGAACGGAAATGGCTTTTGATGATATTTGAAAACAAATCCATAAAGGGGGGGGGTGTTTTTCCCCCCTCTGTCGAAAATGTAAATACCAGCTGCTGGAGCTGCCAGGCTGGGGGAACCACCTTTGGCTGGAGTGGTCACTAATTCAAGGACTAACCCAGAGCCATCTAAGAGCACCACAGCTGATGGTGGCAAGCAGATTTGATGAAACATGGGCAAGGGGGAGGGGGTGCTGCCACAGCACCTGGCTTGAAGTGATTTCTATTATGCACAGAGTTTATAGTTGGTTCGATGGCTCTCAGCACCTGCAATGTACTTGCTCCAGCCTCCCCCCTCCCTATCCCCTGGCAACAGCAAGCTGTGTTGCCTGCTTCCAGGATCATTCAGGGACAGAGTCTGGAGTATAAAGCACCTGCCCACTAACACCTGAGCCAAAGTAGAATCTCCACTTTGTGCTACCACTATAGGGGCTAGGACACATGGTTGGGCAGTTCTGAATCCATACACGCCAACTCTCAGCTCCCCCATTCACTTCTCTGTCAGGTTCCCAGCTTCTCCTGCCTCCATCCCAACTCTTCTTCTCCCATTCCTCTGCTCCCTGGTCCCACCATCCCAGTCTCAGAATCTAAACGTGCATGCCCATATGAGAAACTACCAACAGGCATCACCCCTCTTCCATTGCCTATCCCGCCACAAATAACAAGCCAGATCCTGCTCCCTCACCCCCAGAATCCCAGTATAAATCCACAGGCACCAATTTCCTACTGGCATAAACTGGCCTGGATCCAGTTCATAAATGCTAGGCTGGTTTACACCAACCGAGAGCCTGGCCCACAGCTACAATGGAGTCAGGCTTTGGCCCAGTGTCCACTCTGAACCGGTTCCCTGTGCAATGTGACTTAATTAATAACCAACTCCCATGGCAGGTGCTGTAAGACAGCAAGCCTCATGTACATCTCTCCCCATTCCTCTCCCAGGCACCCACTGAGCACTTCTCCCACCCCCTACACAGATGGAGAAATCAGTGAGAAAGCACATCCGCCTCTCTGGCACCCACTAACAGGCCGGGAGAGGCCAGGGTCAGGATCTCTCTTCCCATGTGCCCCACACCACTCCCTGCTCACAGTTCATCATTGCCATCTGGGCTCTCCCACCCGCCTCTGCCAGCCTGGGAGGACAGCAGAGTAATTAGCCAGGAGAGCAGATCATTATAGCATAGCAGGCATGCTCTCCTCCTCCACGGGACTTTCTGCTCCAGTCTCTCCTTTTCCCTTTGTCCTCCTCCAGCCAGTCCCTGTCTGCTCCCCTACCCCCCATCTGCTGTGCTAAAAGAAAATATGGGAAGGAATTTCATCACATTCCTCTCTAACTGTGGCTGGCTGCAGTCACCAGAAGAGTGGGGGTGGCTTGCTCCCAGCAGCCCTGACCCAGAACTTCCAGGGCTGTTCTGCATTAGCTCACAACTAGTTAAATCAGCCAAAGCAGGGAGAGAGAAGTCAAGTTCAACTGCTATGGGAGGGATGTGGCTCAGCCTTGCGGGGAGACAGGAGAAAAAGAGGGACTGCTGATCCCTAACTGCAAGTGGGATTCTTCTTTACTTACTGTCCTATACTTTCTGGCAGTGTTTGCTGCATGCTGTCAGTCAACTGCTGTGATCCACCCCAGAGGTAGATGCAAGCTAGGTCTGCACAACAGATGGGCTCTCATTTCCTGCTGTCTTGCAAGGCGGGTTCTAAATATCACTGTTTTGATCTGGTAGCTTTAAAACCTGATTGGTGCTGGTATAAACAGCTGCATGAGGCACAGGCCAATCAAGGAATAGGCCTTTTGTACTAAGTCCCATTACTCAGCACCTTGTGCCATCAGGTCACCTAGTTCACCATTACCCTAGGAGCTATTTTGCGGCAGCTAAGCCTCCTTTGGTTAGCCACATCATTCGGCAGTCAGACACCTCAGCACGTAGCCTTTCATTAACTGCAGACACCAAAGCAGGACCCTGGAGGCGCCTTTCCTCACTGGAGGCGAATCCTGCAAGTTGCTCACAAATGACATGAGTTTGCAGTTCTCTCCCTAGCCCCTGGTTTTTGTCAGCCAAGGACACGGAAGGCTCTCAAGACTCTTAGAGATGCTCCCATTTAACAAAGAACTAAGCAGCATGGAGTCCCACTCAGTGCCTGGCCCCCTGAATTCTCTCTATCCAATCTAGTCTAGCCTACCAGGCCTGCAGCCAGACAAGTCAATGCTATGCCACAAAGGCCTGGAGGCCGCTTGCCTCACATTTCACTGTTAGAACAACGTAGGTTGTAAGCTCTTTGGGCCAGAGACCATCTCCAAGTTTCATGATTGTACAGCACCTAGCGCCATCAGGGTGCAGTTCTGGGTGCTACCACAGTGCAAATAATAATGAGCTGCTCAATTAAATGCCTCTGTGATAAGAGGAAAGCATGCTGCTTATCTCTGTTATTGGGTAAATTTCCTTTATTTGGTGGGGGGCAGTGTAGGGGTGATACAGCCTGCCCCTTGGGGCAAATGGAAATTGGAAGATGCAAATAAGAGAGCCACTAAACTCAATCATGACTCTGGATCAGTCACGGCTGGGGAACAAGACAGCTCTTGCCACTCCGACACACACATACAGGGAAGGAGATGTTTCTCTGGATTCCCACGCGTTCAGCTAAAGGCGCTTGGGGCTCTGTTTCTTTGGAGAGCCATTTTCTGGGAGCGATCTAGCTTTCCTCCAGCCCTGCCCACCCCCTTTCGGTGCCAGGCAGAGCCTTACCATAGAGAATTTGTTGGGAGATCCCTCCCTCCCTGGGAACAATCCCTCTCTGCCAGCTCTCCTTCCCCTCTGGATTTTGTAAACCCAACAGAGAAAACATGGAGATGGAGCAGTTATCTCTCTCCCTCTCTCCCTCGCTCTTGTGGTCAAAGCCCAGCAATGATCCTACAAGCCTGGAATTTGAGAAATTTCCTGCCAAGGCTCTGGAAGACTAGAGAGGGAAAGGAAACCTAGCAATTAACCCTGCCTTTTCCACTCCTGCCTCCACTCTGTTGCAGGGGTTTGGGGAGACCAAGGGGATACAGCAAACAAAAGAGAGGCACTGAATGTGATCCCATGTGGGGTTCAAGCTAGAGGGGGGCTGGCAGCTCGGGTTGGGGGAGGGGTGGCTTGCTTCTGCACAGACTCAACCTTTTGTTGCAAGTTGGATCCTGCAAAGTGCAGGCTGGTTCCCACTGGCTTTACTGCATGCTGAAGCTCAATCTGCTTGGAGCAGGATACCCACCATAGGGACCACAATTTCAAAAGCACCCACAGCAAAAGTGGCTGCTGAGACCCTTTGAATGAAGGACCTTTAGTTTAGTGTCTGAATGGGAGTGGAGCTCTGGGAAACTTGGGCCTGCTCATGGGTGCCAAGAGTTTGAAACGCCCCCCACACTCCTCCCTCCCCCCAGTATTATTGTTAAAAACTGACTCATGTCGGGCTAGGAGCCATACCAGAACCTGAAGCGTCTTCTTGGTGTTCAGAAGACGCAATGGCTTACATTAGCCTCCACTGATGCTCAGGAGACCCTAGTTCAAGTCCTTGTTCTTCTGCAAACTCCCCACATGACCTTGGGCAAGCCTCTCTGTGACTCAGCTTCCCCTTTAGAGTTTGCAATGTTGCAGCCTCTCCAGTGGGATACTTCACAGTATCACCCACACCAGGCACTCTAAACATCAGGAGATTTTTAAAAATAATAAAGTGCTTCCATCTTCTTATTTCCCATCTGTGTAGCAGATTGTACGGGACTGGAGGGGGAGGGTCTGCAAGGGATGTTGTTTGGTGCAACATCTGCACTTCAGGAAAGCACACAGTGGGTTAGGCTGCTCCTGGACAAATGCAGGCCTCTCAACACACCACCCTGGCCTCTGAGCACCCACTAAAGATCTCTTTTCTTACTACTCTCTCTGCCAAGCATTACTAACAAAGCACGTGGTAGAAGTGGGATCTGAACTTGTATCTCAACAGCTCTACCTGCCTGCTTATCTTGCTGACAAATGATGATACAAGGTGAGTGGACTCCAGCCCAGCCTCAGGCCAATCTGCTTTTCAGACAGGTTGGGTGGGCTGCACTGGTGATGCTTATAAACCCAATGACTCAACCCAGTTATCTCCCCACCTCCACCACCCCCATCCAGGGCTTGTCTCTGCTGTAATAGCATCTGCACAGCAGAGGGAAGAGCAGATGAAACCTGGTTACAGACTGCATGGGACCTTCCTGTGCCTCAAGGGGCAGCAAATCCCTGCCTTGTCCAAGTCCATAGCCCGGCTCAGAGACCCCTGGAACATCAAGTCTCCCAGCATAAGTGGGTGCTGCCGGCTGGTAACACAGTCAGCCAGGAGGCTGCCTCTTATTTCCACCTTGACAAGCCCATCTGTCCCTGTCTCTGTGCCTCTCCTCTGCTTCCTGTTTGGCTCTGTTTTCATGGAAATGCCACAGTGCCCTGAGAAGGGTCTTCTAAACTTTCCCAGCCACTCAGAGGATGCTGACCAGAATCCCAGTCCAAGAAGGCCAGATTTCTCCCTCCCTAGCTCAGTTCTGCCACCTCCATCCTACTGGGACCTCATCCTGGTTCTGGGCTCGTAGCTAACACAGAGACACTTTTCGTTTCAAGCTTTGACTAGATCTCAAAAGTGACTTCCCAGCCTGACACCCCACACCCCTCCATCTCCAGGCAGCTTTGCTGCTCAGCACTCCACTGAGGCCTGTAATCTCCTAGATAGGAACCAGAGCTCTTGCCTCCCCATTCTCTTCCGCAGGATTTGAGCTCAGGCAGCTTGGGCCCCCAAAGACCCCTCACAGAAAGCTGCATCCTCTCCCCACAACTTCTCCTTCATTCAGGAGCTCTTATCCTTGGGGGGGAGCCAGGGGGAGGCAGAAAAGCGGTCAGAGAATGAGACAGACCCCAGGGAGATGGTGTGGGGGCTGGAGATCCTGAAAGAGAGAAGGGACAGCGGGCAAGATCTAAACCAGTGCTATTTCTCCTGCCTCCCAAGGTAAGGGTGGATGTAGGGACTTCCAGACAGATGGACTTCAAGCCACCAGCTGGGGCCCATTGAATTCAGCTCCCTCCTTAGATAATCAAGAAATGGACGCAAACCAGCCCTGCCTCCCAGAACCTCACTCAGCCTAACGTGACCCTCTCCTGCCAGCAGATGTTTAGACACCAAATTGGCAGGGCAGCCTGTGGACTATGCACGTCTGTTTTAGAGGACATTGGAATTGGGCCCCTGAGCCACAACACATGGGGCTGATGGGGGGGGGTTGGTGTTTGGTGCAGATGAACTCTGTGCAACCCTCACTGGCACAGGGCAACCCTTATTTTACAGAGATGGGGAGAGACATCAAGTGTCGGCACTATAGTGCCACAACCCTAGAGCGGTGACAGAGCCAACACTGATAGAACAGGTTTTCCATCACAGTAGGAAAAGCATCTCACCAAGTCATAAGAGAGTTTCTGAGCATGAGGTTGGCTTGGCTCCGGTGCGCCGGGCAGTGGCTTTTTCACAGCTGTCAAAGCAATAGCTACGTCAACCTAAATTTTAAGTGTAGAAAAGGCCAGAGGCCTAGCGAGATGCAGTGACATGCCCGGGGCCACCAGCAAATCAGTGACAAAGCAAAGAATAGAACCCTGGTGTCTGGACATTACGCCTTCTGCACTCACAGAAAAGCCACGCTGCTTCTCCAAGGCAGCATCTAGCCGTCTCCCATTAATAGAGCAGGAACTGCTGTACAGAGAGCAGGACCAAGAGGCCATCTCCATCTGGCTGATTTCAAGCGCTGCTGACTCCACATGGAAATGATGGAAGCTGCAGCAGAGGTGGGAAGCTTTCCAGCTACTCCCAGTTAGAGCCCAACTTTCCAAAGAGATCAGGACAGACCTGCCATTCTCTAACTGTCCACTCATCCCAACTGATATTAATTTGATTTTCATTGAAGAAAGGAACTAGCTGACTGAAAAGCAGGAGTAAGACCAATCCAACACTCTAGCAAAGCAGGTCGCAGCTGTATGAGATCGAGAACGTTACTATTTGACTAAACCCCCTCAGTGAAGTGTTGCAGGCACTTAACTGCTTCGGAGGCCTGGCAAATTTCACCCAGTCTGATGGGCAATCCTCTTTGAGCTGCTTTTATTGTTAGTTTAAATTCACTTGCAAGTACTGCAAAGGAAACAAAGAGAACTCATCTCTCCCACCTCAAAGGGTTAATGTGGATCCCAGGCAGCAATTCAGAGTGGCTCACAGGGAGTGAGGAAAATGCATTCCCTCAGGCCACGGAAACAACCAGCCCTGCTTTGTTCTTGGGAATCTTTTGACTCACTGTGACATCGGAAGTTTCATGGGACCAAATCCGATAAGCCACATGGCAGTTCATCACCCTGCAAAGAGCAACATGCAGGGGCCCCAGCTCTGCCAACATAAGTCAAAACAGCTAACCCCATTAGGTCTACAAACTTGGGCACTCTGACTTGGGAGGTTCTGATGCCAAAGAGTACTCACCCACAAACTTGCCAGGTGGAGCTAAAATAGTTCCTGCCAGCAGCTGGTTTAGAAGCTTTAAACTCCCTTTGGGACTGAGATCAGAGGAATGGCACAGGGTGTATTTCCATTGATTTCAATGGACTACAGATTAGACCTTAATTTTGATATCCTCTAATGTCCAGCCTACAGAAAAGATAAAAGATCTACTACTGCAATCTACAGCTTGCTGAGAGAGTACTCCTTTAGCTCAAGTTGGTGTGGCCTACCTTTAAAGATATGAAAAACGCACACAGGAACTAAATAAATACAAACTGAACTACACACAGCTGGCCCTTTGGACCATGAAAAATACAGGTTCTAACACTGCCCTCTTCCCAAATGGGTGCTCCTTATGCACTCCAGCTGCCTGTTGTACCCCAGAATCAAGGGGGGGCTGGCAAGGAAGGGAGGACAGCGACCTGTGTTGATTCACTCATTCAAGGACTTTATTACATGGGGAGGGCAGCCATGGATGGGGTGGGTGAGAGAAAAAGGTTTGGAGCCCTTAACAATGGCAGACTACAGAACCTGCTGTCTGTTACTTAATTATCTCTGAATGGGTTTGCTCATGCCTTAAAACATTTACTCCGATTGGGTTGCCACACGTTGCCTATCTCCTTTTCTGTGCGGTTTCCATGGAAACCCCTCCAAGGCATACAACTGCTCTCTCTGATTTGAAATAAAAGTTTTTTTCTCCCCCCTCCTTCTCCTTTACCACAGTCTGTCTCTCCTGCTTTTTCTTTCCCCCCTTATTTTGATTTCCATTTGGATGATAATCCCCCCCACCCCGCCCCCGTTGCTATGGCCATGCTGGCAACCTGTTACATTCCAGACTTTGGAAGAAAAGGATGCCCCCCCATACGCACCTTTTTTTTTTTTTTAAACTGCTGTTTTGTTTTCCCAAATACAGGCACCCAGAGAGACACATATGGAGAGGGAGCAAAACTGCCTCTCATTTACACACTTCTTTGCTACCACCCCAGCAGCTCCTGGCCACACTCCACCCCTTTTGCTCTTAAGGTCCAAGGGGTTTCGTCCTCAGTGAGAAGCAGGCCCGGAGAGTTGGCGCAGGGCAGGCAGATGGACAGACGGATGACAGACAAAGAACAGCCCACTCTCTCCCTCAAGCTGTTTGCTTTGGAGGCAAGTGGCTGTGACAATAATGTGGAATTCTTCTCTCCCGCGAGGCACAGCGGCCTGAATTCTAATGGACACGTAGGCCTCTTACCAGGGCCCTGGCAATGTAAAGGGACTTACACTGGATGTAAATGACAATCACAGTCACTTTAAGGCCTCTTTACCACGTGGAAGCAAGGAAAAGGGGACTTGGTGCAAATATGAATGAGGTCTGGCATTTTGAGGTTGGATTCTCCTTTGCTCTGTAGCCTGTACAGTCAATGCAAACTGCTATCAGACAGTGTTTCCCACCCACTTCACACTGATGCAAATAACTCCATAAGAGACAGGGTGGTGGGAATCAGGCCCCATCACTTTGCATTGTGGGCTGCAGCTGGACAATTGTTTGTAGTAGCCCAGAGAAGAGGCTGCTGCCTCACCAGCAGAACTAACCTGGCAAGGAGCTTACATTCCCTGTGCTAGGAAAAGTAGAGAATTTGTTCACAGGAGACAAAATTAAGCGTGGCTGCACATGCCACACTGTCCTGACAAAAAGGGAGCTTTGCTAGAACAACTAGTCCAGGGCAGGCAGGTGTCCCAGGAAATCCTAGGTCTGAGAGTGAAAGAGTAAGGTTTTATCTCTGTTTGATCCAAACACACCAGTTCTGCGTTGTTATGGCTGGCCAAGGTGGAAGAAGGAGAACAGTTTTCCCAACCAACAAAAGTTTTTGAGATATTAAAGAAAAAAAATTCATCCTGAATTGGGCCAAAAAGTCAAATTCACACGAACATTCATGATCTGAAAAGAAATTTGGTTCTGGCTGATCAAAACGCCTTGTCTTGTTGATTTTGAAATACGTCTCTTTTTTGCCCAACCATTTTCTATCTTTAATTTAAATTAAAAAAA
>ML682024.1:863391-911886 GCA_007922195.1 Podocnemis expansa | reverse complement strand
CACTCTAGCACCTTCAGAGCTACTTACTAAAGCCAGATCTCTATAGCCAGGCACTATTACAACTCATCACCTCTGTAGTTTAGGCACAATGGGAAACCTACAACATTATCTCAAATGTTGCTGTCTACTGTGATTTTATCATGGGTCTCACGATACTTTGTGTTTTTGCTAAAAACACCAGCTCCTGGAGTCATGTTACTACTTGAGAATCTTGGCTTTCATTCAAAAAGTTTCTGACCTTCACGCCCACCTGCACAAAGAAAAGTTCAGAAAGGTGACCCTCTCCCCCCTCCAATGTCAGAAGGTGAAAACAAAGAACCTACATTTAATTATTTTTAAATCTCCTGATTTTTAATCCACCCTCAGGATTTCTGAGGCCTGACTCATGGGTTTGGAACGCCTGCGGAGACCCTGTGGGCCTTGTAAATCGTTACTAAAACAAACCCTAATTGCTGAGGCCTGTGTTAGTTGGCAACCTCCCCTGCAAAAAAAACCTGCCAGAAAAAGCCATACTCAATCCCCTAATTATCAAAAGGGGAGGAGTTAAGGTGCCCCACCCCAATACTCCAAAGGGGAGGAGTTAGCACTCCTGGAGTTGTTGACACAAGTCTGGGAAGGTAAAAGCCAAGGCCTGTAAATTACACACCCACCCACCATAAGGCCCCTTTACATACGCAGAACAGTGCAAAGCAGCCTTTGTGTAACTGGGAATCAGGTCGCCTGTGACAGAAACGCTCTGCCAGCCATTAATGCTGCAAGTGAGCAGTCTGCAGGGGCATCCTGTAAGCCCAATGCCCATGAGCTGAGACCATATTTAACTCCATGACTCAGAGAATCCTTCCTTACCCCCTTTTATTACTAAGCAGTTTGCTCTGGGCTAACCAAGTTTCTCCTCTCTTCCCCTTCCACAGTGATGCTGTGTAGGCAGGAGAGTGATAGTGTTAAGGAAGATGGATTGCGTCTCATGTCTGGCCTGGGTTTCAAAGAGTTGGGCTTGGCTCAGTTTTGGCGAAGATCTGACTTTTCCAGATGGCAATGGGTGTCAAAAGGTTTTCCTATTCTCGGACATTCTAACACAAAATCCACCTCCACATACGCACCCAAAAGCCTGCCTCAAACTGACTGCTTGGGGGTAGAGCTGTGTCCATCTAACAAGGATTTGATGCTAAGCTTACAGTTGATGCCTACTGACGTTAACTCCGATAGACATGTGAGGACAGTCTTGGAGGTGTTAGGAGGCTAAACCACATCTTAGGATACCTGTGTTCAATTCCCTTTTCTCTCAGACTTCCTGAGCAGGTGTCTTAGCCTCTCTGACTTTTGCCCTTCCTCCCAGGAGGGCTGTGAAGATAAATACACCAAAAATACCATAGTGCTTGAACACTTGTCCTGGAGTCTCCCCCACAAACCAGTACCCAGGGCAGCCACCCTTTCATGCCATGCATTTCCATCTCACCCAGGCTGCTGGGAGTCGTGCTGATGGATCTGGCTTCTTCCTTGTTCTTCCTCATACTGGTTCCCCAGCAAGTCACCCTCTTTTTCTCTGTTCAGGCGGTGTTTGTACTCCCATGTGCCCCCGAAATCACATTGGTGGCCTCCTTAAATCAGGCCCTCACTATGTCCATCATTATCTTATTGTTGGATTGGATGCTTTAGAACAGTTCACTCCGCTTAGACTTTCAGATGAGCTGTGAAAGAGGCTGAACTGGATCTAGCCCACATGCAACACCTTGGTCTACACCTTCTGTCTAGCAACCAGGAGCTACAATGAGTGGGGGCTCCAGAGGACTGCCAAGAAAAAGAGCAAAAAAACCAGCAGAAAGACACGAGCAGATGCTCATTCAAGCCAAGGAGATGTCAGTCCAGCCACACGCTGACTGGTGGGCACCTACCTCTTCTTCAGCAGAAACCAGCCTGCTCCAGGACCCAGTTCATCAGTCATCCTTTTCCTTTTCTCAATATCTCCTCTTCCCCCGGAGAAGCAGCCCAGCCTGTTAGCAATCCTTTAATTACTTGCATGCAGGCTTTATTGGGACAGGACGCCAGCAAATTCTATAAAATTACTTGGATAGGACACCACTATTCCCCTGTGCAGGCCTTGGCCATACCGCCATCTGAGATTGCAGCCCCGTCGGGGCCTGTAGGTGCACGCTGTGGGACAGCACACATTCTAACCTGACCAGACAGGTTGTTACTATTATCTATTACTTACACTGTGGTAGGGCCTATGGGCCTCAACTGCAGCCTGCTTGTGCTGGCTACTGCATGATTCCACAAGAATGGTGTGAAAGGCCTACAATTTAAGTAAGAGACAAAAGGCAGGGGGGAACTGAAGCACAGAGAGGTGGGCAGATGTCTTGCCCAAAGACACAAAGCAGGGCCAGAACTCAACTTTCCTAGGCCACTGCTCTACTCACTAGACCACACTGTCTCTTGACACCCTTCCCGCTGAGAACTTTGGCAGTCACTTTCCCATCTGATGTAGCAGGAGGCTCTGAGCATTAGTGGGGCATAGCTGATGCAGGAACTTCCATCTCAAGGCTGCCTCTCACCCACATTTGTCCAGGCAGCTGGGTATCAGGGTCTGCCTGCCCTGCACTGGCCCATACATCACTCCCTATATTTTACCTTGACTCACATTCCTCTCCCTACCCTTTCACATACCCAGACTGGAACCTGGCCGTCGTCTCATCAAACCAATGGCAGTCTTTGCTGATTTCAGTGGGACTTTGGATCAGGCTTATGATTCCTGCTAGCTGAAGCAGCAGTAGTAGGTCCCCTATCCTCTGTGAGCCGCAGCCTATAGAGGGAGACATGGCAGCCAAGCAGGCTGATCTATTAGAGTCTTAGACCTCACCTCTGCCCTCCCCCCCAGTTTTCTCTTCTCCTTTTTCATCCATCCCTTCTTCTCGCCTTCCCTATGTTCTCCCACCCACTCTCCACTCAGAGCAGGAGGTTATGAAAATGAGCCGTGTGCCCAGGAGACTGTAATTATCTGCTAAGTGTGAAAGCCAGAGTGATTAATTAAGAGATAATAAAAAGAAAAGGAGGCTAGAGAGGGAATAACGGATGCTTTGATGATAAAACCTGAGGTAAGGCAAGCAATTAGGGGGATCTTTATGGAGAGTTAGCTATAATCCCTGCGTTACCAGCCCAGGGGACTGCGGGGAGGGCGTGCTGGACAAATGTCGCCTCCTATGCAGATGGGCCCTGCGTATCCATATGCAAGGAGACATGACACTATGTGTAGCAGAGTGTAGCAGAGACCTGAACCTGGGACACCCATCTCATGTGAGCATCCAGCCATCAGGCTCTCAGTTATCCTGGGGTGGGTCTTTCTCCTCCTCTGGCTTTTTGTGAATGATTCCAAAAGGTCTCAGGCTCATGCCAGTGCAGAACAGGAAACTCTTCCAAATTGCTAGCATTTTCACAAGAGGGGAAAACAGTTTCCCACTCATCTCTGTGCCTGGCTTTTACTCCCAGCTCCAGGAGGGAACATGGGCTAGCCTGATAACAGTGGGGGATGGTTCAAGACTTGTGATTTCTACTCCTAGCTCTACCACTGAGTTACCAGGTGACCTTGGGCAAGGTACTGTTGCTGCCTCAGTTTCCGCATCTGTAAATATCTACCCAGCTCTCGGGTGAATTTGATAATGGTTGTAATGGGTTTTCATCTCCCCATCTGGTGCATTAGTTAACAGCTTTAGAAATCCACTCCATCAAATTTCTGCTGGGTGTTTCTTGCTGCCTGTTCTTCTGCTGTGTGGCACAGCAGTATGTCCGGGGGCTGATGGGGGAACTTGGGGAATCTTACCACAAGCTGAGGAAGTGGACTGCTAGCTCCTGGGGCCCCCTCCTTGGATGTGAGGCAGATACCTCAGTGATCTGCCATGCCCAAGATGCTTGTCAGTCTACACTGACCTCATTGTTGGCCTACACTTCCTCCCTTGACATGCCTAGGGATAACGATATTTGATGCTACGTGGATGTCTACTCTGGGAAAGTCAGATTTCCCCAGGCTTCGACTTCCAGGGGGAACCTGCTAACACTGCTCACAACCCGATGGGGGCCTCCAGGCCCAGCACTTCTATCTCTTCTCATCCCCATGCCTTGCAGATACTCATGGCTTGCTTGCTGCATCTTCTCCAGGCTGCACAGTGCATTGGAGCTGGGTGGGGGCTCTTTCCTGCATGTCAGTCTAGGTCTCCCTGACAGTAACACAAGGAATGGTCTGAGACAGCAGTGGAGCAAGTGGAGGGAACAGGGAAGGGACCCCAGAGCTGCTAACTTCACCACTCTCTGTTGGTGCTTACGGTGTGATTAGATCTGGTCCCACCTCAGTGCTGGAATTCTGTCTCCAGGACAAGAGGGAGGCCCAGGGAGATGCACCAGAACCCAGGAGTCTGGGATCCCCTATCCTCTGCTAACAGTAACTATCCTAGTCTGGGAGGGAGCCAAAGTGCAGTTTGCAGCCCCTGCCCTTGCAGGATTTAGCAAGGCCCTTGTGGTGACACCAAGCACTGCAGGCTGGGAGCTCAAATCAGAGAGTATCAAGCGGCTGCCTGCATCCAGCAGCCTCAACCAAGAATCACCTTTGTATTTACCACTGCCCTGTTCAATCCCCCCTGGGAAGAGATGCTCCGCAAGGCCAAGACCTCTGGAGCTTCTGGCCTTTGTTCTGAGCATCCATCACAAATGGCACCAAGGCTTAAGCCTGCTATAACCCTGCCAACCCCCTGCATTCAATGCAGAACTGGGCAGGAACTCTATGATAACTGAGCTCTTTGCCTGGCTGGGTGTCTTACCAGTTCCCATCTTTGCTTACCATGGTGCTGGAAAGTTACACTGAAACAAAGCCCAGCTCTGGAGCTAGTGGGGAATCTCCCCTAGCTGGTAACACTACCGGGCTTATGACACACAGGGGGACATTTCTAGCTCTTCCCACTAAATGGTGGCATATATACACCCGCGTAAATACACTTCACCATACTCAGTTCCCTTTCCAGTGATGAAACTTGGTCTCCAAGATGAGCTACCAAACTTTGTTTCTTTCACTGCCCTCTCAACCAAAAGGAATCTCAGCAGGACACTTACTCAGCCCTGCAGGAAAGGATGCAACACAGCCCGATGACAGAGAGAGCGAACAGCCTGGAGCGATGGCTGAGGGGAGCAAGCCAGAGAGCAAGCCAGTAAAATGCCTGGGACAGCCCAGGGAGGTCTAAAGAGGAAGAGTATCATACTGGGGGAACACGAGAAGAGTGACAGAACCCTGCCAGGGAAGGGAGCAAGTGCTGGAGCTCTGAAGCACATCCTTGCTGCGGGGAAGCCCCAGGAGGTAAACCCTTTAATCCCAGCATGCCCTGGCGGGTGGCAGACACATCTGCAAGATCCCAGTGTCCTAAATGGCTTTGAAGGCAGGAACGGGGGAGGGTCTGAGCAGGAAAGGAGGCTCACTGGGATATTAAGATGGGCAGGGGAGCAAGAAATCTCTCATTTATGACCCAAGGGCAGGGGATGGAATTTGCTTGCTCAGCTGCCTGCACAGCTATGGTGACTGTCCATTAGCTCTAATCCTCCCTCTAGAACAGGGTCAGCACTGAGCCATTCCTGCTGTTCCCAGTCTCCTCTCACTGGCCTGCCACATCTGAGCCACCAGTCAACTCAACAGTGGACAGCCTGCTGTAGCAGAAAGGGGCCATTGTACCTGGTATCTACTCAGCCTCCTGTAACCTAGGCAAGCAGAGGCCCTGGAGCAAGGGCAATCTTAAGACCCTGACACAGGGGCATAGTCATGGGTAGGCACACATGGCCCTGAGGCCCTCCCACCTGAGCCCGCAGCAGTTGCGCAAACTTCACCACACCAGCTTCACCCAGCAGCCACCGGCCACGAGCAGGGCAGAGGCGCTCCGCTCACAGCTGCCGGCCCTGCAGCTGTGAACAGAGCTTAGGTGCTGGCACCTCTGCCCTGCTTGCAGCCACAGCTGCTGGCCAGCCCTACAGTTGTGGCAGCAAAGTCTGTGCCACTGCCAGCCCAGGGAGATTGGTTGGGGGGAGTTTGTCAGCTGGACCCACCCAGTACTTGCAGGGGCCCAGCCAGAAAACAGGAGCTGGCTTGGGCAATGTCCTGACATGCTTTGCATGTCAGGATCGCTTCCCCCACTACTGAAAAGCAGTCACCTCTGGGGAAGGACACAGCAGCTGTTTAAGAGCACAAAACAATGCTGCACAGAGGTCGCTTACCCAGCCCCGAAATGCAGCAACCTCTTGCACAGAGCACAGCAGCTGCTTAAAAGCATAATGCTATGCTGCATAGGGCTTGCTCTCCCCCTGCTGAAATGCAGCCACCTCTGGTGTGGATCATAGCAGCTATTTCACAGCCTCACAAGAATTCTATGCATGATTTTGAATTCCAAAAATGCCCCCATTTCCACCTGGCCCTGGGGGTAGTCAGCTAACTTGACTCCGTTATAGAGGGGCAAGAGAGGACAGTCAGTTTGTGCCTTGACACATGAAGGCATAGGACCCTTTTAATTATCTCCTCGCTATTGGCAATTAGGAGTTCAATCTCCCCTAGTTGACGAAATAGCCTTCCTTACACTTGATTACATCCTCCAGCTACATATGTGAAGTGTTCCAAATGACTGGAACAAGGGTCTCAAACTCAAATCACCACAAGGGCCACATGAGGACTAGTAGAAGGCCGCATGAGGTTTAGTATATTAGCCCGACGGCCGCACCACTGAAACCTTTCCATACAATGATATTGCAAATATCAGTAGCTATAGCATCATTGTGGGCCGCAGGAAATAGCTTTAGGGGCTGCATGTGGCCCATGGGCCAGTGTTTGAGACCCCTGCACTGGAATCTCACTGCTTCCCTGGCCCAGATGATGCCAAAGAATCTCCCACTTCCAGAAACCTTTCCTGGGTCATCTGTGCTGCTGTATCTCCATAAGCTTCCTCACCATTTTTGCTGCTGCAGTGAGTTCCACAGGCTGACTGCACTCTGCATGGGCACATACCCTGACAGGCAAGTGTTTCCCTTCATTCCTATCTGTGCAGAGTGGATAGTGGTGGACTCTGGATAGATCAAAGTGGTAGAGTCACTAGACACCATTTGGAGCAAGGATTATATGGGTCTATCCCCTCCCAACATTACCGTAGATTGATTCATCTACACATAAATAATATAACATGCCTAGTTCCTGTGGAGAAGCAGACACCCCCCAACTTCACTGCACTTTGCACAGCAAGGCATGTACTGACATTCCAGGTCACAGATGGGGAAACTGAGGCATAGGGAAGTGACTTGCCCAAGGTCACCCAGCAAGTCAGTGGCAAAGCTGAAAACAGGACTGGGGTCTCCAGAATCCCAGTTTAAGGGCCCTTTCCACTAGACCACTCTGCTTCCTAGCTAGACTAAATTGTCTTAGGATTCAACTCCATTCCCATTAAGATCAACAGTGTAAACTCCATTAGCTTTAATGGCACAGCATCGCTCGTTTCCATCGGCGCAGAGCTGGTGCAAAACCCTAGCGTGCTGAGGGGGCAGCACTCCCCACTGCAAATGACTGTGCGAGAGGAGCAGGCCAAGGCCACGTTGGCTGGAATCCAAAGAACCTGTTCACTGATCTTGGCTTGTTCAGAGGACCAGTACGGAAGGCCAAGGGCTGGCAGCCTTGGACCTTGGGGTGCTGGGGGAGGACTCTCTCCACAGAAAGAGATACGGAGGGGGTGTTGCCAGCAGGACGAGGAAACCCTGTGAAGGTCAGAGGAGGTTCCATGGTTGGATGTCTTCAGCCACAGAGTGGGTGGATTCTTGCCCCTTCCAGTCCAGTTTTACTTCAGGGAAGGCTTTTTTGCTTTTTGGCACTATCCTTCCAGTGGTAACCGCAGAAAGACTGGCAAGCACCAAATTGATCACAGCTCAAAGAAGCATGAGGAGAGGACGGCAGATGCGGTGGGCTGCTTGGAGGCTGAATGGATAAGAGGCCTGCTATCACTGCTAGCCAAAGGAGCACACCCTTGTCTCAAATGGGCAAACTCTGTGCTTCTGGAGGGTGAGGCTGAGGACTCTAAGCCTGCCCTCCTGGGAGTGGGGGAGAACTGTCTTGACCACAAGCAGGTTGTGTTAAAATCAACTGCCGGCTTTCCTGCCGAAGAGTCACTTGCAGCCAGGACAGTGGGCACAGCTGGATTCCAGCGAAGCGTGCAAAAGGCAGCGTCCCCCAGGGATGCCGAAGGATGGCTGCCACAGGCTGCCTACTGGTTCCCCAGAAATCCCAAAACATGAGAGTAGCTGCCACCACTTCCCATTTCCCCTCCATAAACACTGACTGATGCATGCTGGGGTACTTGCTAACCTAACCCATTCCCCCTTCTCTCCCCCACCACCCTGGTTGCCAGTTCACCAGAGCTATTGCTGGGGATCCGCAGCACAGGGCAATGGGTCTCTGGAATTTTGTGTTGGCTTCCTGGGCTGGCTGCCACCAGCAGTGGATATTGAGGTCACAGGGTGGAAAGCGCCAGGGAAGCCAGCCCCATTAGCCTGTTTGCATTGAGCCCTGAACTGACAGGTGTCAGGTGCAATCAAAATAAATAACTTCCCATCAGGAGGTGAAATCAAAGGAGCAACGCAGATCCCCAGGGGAGGGTGTTGGGATTTTCATGACATGTAAGAAAGGGGTGGCTAGTTCGAAAGCCCTTGTGAAAAGTGTGTTAGCAATGGGGAGCAACAGCTAGTGTCAAAAGCTTCAGCTCCCTGGATATTCCCAGCTGAGGGTCCGCCTCCCATCTCCCTCATACATTGGCACGCTTGGTCCATGGTGTACGGCAATCATTAAAGCCTCTTTGGAGCACAGCCAGGTCTGGACTACTCTCCTGTGAGCGGAACTGTGCCACAGCTGGATCAGGATGTTCTCCAGCTCCGGGGAGGTTTAGGACATGGATCATGGAAGACTTGCTTAGATAAGCAGTCCTAGGGTTTGATCCAGACTGCAGGGTCCCATTTTCCCATTAGCAAAGTAGGATCCCATTACATTGCCTTTTGTAGACCAGCTGCTCTACTCAGCTTTGTCTGCAGAAAAGGTGTGCTGGGTAGAGGTTTCAGATCATGCCTGAGCGGCCTGGACTCCTGGGTTCCATTCCCAGCTCTAGAAGCAGCATGTGCTTTGGTGGTTGGAGCAGAGGGGAACTGGGAATCAAGACTCTGGGGTTCCATTTCTTGCTCTGTCACTGGTCTGACCCTCTCCATCTGCCTGCCTCACTTTCCACAGCTGGAAAATGCAGCTGATCATAGGGAAGCTTGATCAGCTCCAACATACTAGGAGACACCACGGCACTGTCTGCATTTGCAGTTAGAAATGGGCCTGAGTGGCTGAGCTGGGTCCTGTCACATGTTTCCTCAAGCAGTGGGGTCATCACAGAAGTGCTTTTTGGACCTTGCCACCTTGGCCAGCCCAGCCATTCATTCCTCCACACTAACCCTGTTTTGTTTGATTGGTGCCTAGTTTGCCTGGGGCCTACCTGCAGTCCAGCTTGTGCCTGGTGTCTGGAGGGGCTTCTACGGGAACCTCAGTAGCCATGCTACAACCGACTGCCTCACCAATCAGAAAGAAGTTGGTGGAAACGTCTCCATGATACTCCTTAAGATACAAGGATCTAGGAGCTCTGGGTTTGACTGCCTAGTGCAGTATTTCTCAACCTTTAGTGGGCCGGGGAAAACTTAAAGGTATTAATTGCTTTTCTCAGAGCCCCTGATGAAAAATCTCTCGAAAAAACTGGTAATAGTGATAGGAGATTTAAAATCCCTCAGTTACAGCAAAGCTTCCAGAGTTCATCAATTCCTGCGGCCACGTGCCTGGAAGCTTTGCTGTGGCTGGGGCATTACATTGCTCCTTCCCCCTCCTCACTCAGTCCCCCAGTGGAGTGTGGGGGGGTGTCACAGAACACCTGCACTGTGTCTGAAGAGCACTAGCAGAGAACACCAGTTAAGAAACACTGACCTAGTGGACAGGTTGCATGCCTGAGTCCCAGAAAATGTGGGTTCTAGCCCTTGATTTACCAAGTGACTGGGGACAAGACACCTCCCCTCCCTGGGCTGTAAGGGCACCAAGGCAGGCAGGGGCTTTTTCACTCTAAATAGGGCCAATGTGGTCTGAGGAGCAGGGACTGCAAATCTCTACCTTGCAGGTGCAGACTCTGGCTAAGAAGGCTGTCCGATCCTCCTCAGGGAATCAAGCCATCCTGTAGCTCCCCGTTTCCCTCCCACTGCTTTCTGTGCCTAGGGACAGCAGCGACAGCCCAGCCACGTGCCTGCAGCCGATGGAATTGATCAGAAAACGCAGACGGCCCCATGGCTCCAGCAGGGTGGTGTGTTGGGTGTGTGCCCGGGCAGAAGAGAAAGACCTGCCGTGGGTCAGCCACAGGGGGGAGGAGAGATAGAGGGAAGTGGGTGTCAGACAAGGCAGTTCACGTCCAGACCATCATCCACCACTGAGCCCCTACCAGGAGTCAGCTCAAGTTATTAGGGAAGCACAGGACAGCAGCCCTTGTGCCACTGAAACAGAGACAACAAGACAAGGGGACCAAACCATCACTGGCTGGCTTCCTCCTCCTCCTCCTCCTCTTCCTCTCTTGCATTGAACAGAGGAGTCTCTCACAGCAGGGGCGGGTTCATTGCCCTACAGCAGACAGTGGCTTGCTACCTTAGCAGCAGGAAGGCATCTGGTAGAAGTGAACAGCACTGTCCCAGCCAGGGGGCAGCTCAAATCCACCCCAGGCAAGGCCACTAGGACTGGAGAGGGAGAGATGGGAAAGTTGGCAGCCAATGTGCCCCATATGAGGGCCCCCCAAAGGAGAGGGATAGGCTTGGGGACACTCCTCCCCCCACAAGAAATCCAAACTGGGCACAACTGGGGATGCCTGTTTAAGTCTAATGCTGCCCGCAGACTGAAGACAAACTAGGATCGCAGTGACAGGTGTGCCGGAAACACAGAGAGAGAAACAGACAGACAGGTGCAGGGACCATGAGCAAGCTAGGTGACAGCAAGGATTAGGCTACACACTCACACATCTGCATTATATTTCTCCAGTCCCCAAAGAGTTCAGCTATCTGGTTTGGTGGTGCCCTTGCTGGTCCCCATGCTGAGCAAGCAAAACCCTGTGCCCCAGCAAAAAATTTGCACTATAAACCCTGCAATGCCTTGGCCAAGCTGTGATGTTCCACTCAGCTCCACCCCCCCCCCCCGGGCTGTGTGCCCCGGGGGGGGGGGGGGGGAGTCTGGCAGGGAAGTGGCACAGGCAGCAGCCGGCATGTGTGGGTGAAGGTGGAGGGCGCGCCAGGCGCAGAGTTTTTACACAGCACTAATCAATCTGCAGTCAGACTGCTATTACCACCCGCGCACTGCTCACAATATTTACCTGCTGTTCTCGGGGCGGGGGGGGGGGATGGCGCTCTGGCAGGCTCACAGGGACATGGGCGTGGGGGGAAGGGTGCCAGCAACACAGCAGCCGTGCACAGGGGGCTGAGACCTGAGAGAGTGTTTTGCAGGTGGGAGCTCTGCACGGGGCTGGAAATGACCCCTTTTGCCCTCTCCTTGGTGCTTCTCCAGGGAAGGTGATGGGGGGATGAACCACCTCTACTCCCACCCCTCTATCCATCCATCCATCCATCCATCCATCTCCCAATATACACTCCTCCTTCCACCCATTCCCACCTCTCTATCCTTCCATCCACCCTTCTACCCACCCACCCCTCTACCCACTTCTCCAACCATCCATCCACCCCATCCATCCTTCCCCATCCCTGTATATCCCCCTTTATCTACCCAGCCCTCTACACACCAAATCATTCATCCCTCATCCACCCAGCCCCATACCTGCCCCCATTCATCCACCCACCCCCACACATTCTCATACTGCCCTCAGCACTATAGTACCTGATCCATATAGACCCCTTTAACTCTCCATTCCCACACACACACCTCTATCTAGCCATTCATCCTGATTTATACTACTCCACTACACCTCTGTATCTATCCCCACATATACCTCTCCAGCCACCTGCCACCCATCCCCACACATCTATCTAGCTATCTGTGCAGATTGAATAATGAAAACATTCAATAGTAATGTACTCACTGGCTGATGGGACCAGTTAGTTGAATAAACAACAAGATAAATAACATTTATCCAGTTTTCTTTCTTTCTTTCACACTCCTCCTGTCAGTAGCCGAGGATCTGCACTCCAAGCAACTGTGGCCTAGCTGAGGCCA
The DNA here is from genome assembly GCA_007922195.1 of Podocnemis expansa. Taxonomy (NCBI): domain Eukaryota; kingdom Metazoa; phylum Chordata; order Testudines; family Podocnemididae; genus Podocnemis; species Podocnemis expansa. Next base: position 899,612 of record ML682024.1, on the reverse strand, counting down.
GGGACAACTCACTGGTCCTTGCAGTGGGAAGCCAGGTGGGGGCCATGAAGGGTGGATGGAGATTAAAGGCACCGGAACAAATGTTAAGCATGGAGGGCAGGGCAAACCCCATGCTGACAGGGAGTGTAACCTCTTTGTAAAGTTCCTCAAGGAATGCTTTCCTTTCCCAGGTGTCTGGCTGAGGATCACAAACCTTGACTCAGACCTGACAGCAGCCCCGGAGGTGGGGTTTGTCACCATTTCGTAGATGGCAGGAGGCCCAGAAACAACAGGGGAGACTGCCCTACGAATGCAATGAAAGGAGGGAAAACCGACACACAGCAAACCAGAAAAGGGGTCCAGGAGACCTGACTCCTCAACCACCCCACACTATCAGACACTCCCCCCAAGCTAAGGGTAGAACCCAGGAGTCCAGATTCCTAATTCCACCCCACTCAGGATGTGAAGTGATACATGATAAGAGATCTGTGATCGTTTTACTATAGCTCACCCCACTGCATGTAGCAACCACGTGGCATGGTACACCGCCCTTTCGCATCTATCTAGCTGACATCTGGGGTGCAGGATCAAAGCAGTGTGTGTGTATTTCTGTTGGGGGGAGGGATTGGGAAGCACATACCCCTGAATATTTCCAGGCCACAAGACGCACTGCCTTCTCTACCTCCCCATACGCCCCCTCCCTACAAAACTCTCCCTGAGCCAAGCCCCTTCCCACCCCCATGGGTTAACATCCCCCAGCCTCATACACTTCTCTTGATTAATGTAGTCATTGCAATGGCAGTTTTGCTGCTCTTCCCTCAAAGGAAGGGAAAGGGGAGGGGGGAAAAAACCCCAAAACCCCACACAGAGAGAAGGCGAAAAAGAATCACCCGGAAAATGAATAAATATTTCAATCTGAGGCACAATCACAGCGAGTGATTGAAATGGGGAGAAGAATAATGGGTTTCATTTAGATAAGATACAGAAAATTATTTAGTGAGAAATGAAGAATGATGAAACCCATTCAACATCTTTGTGTGTGTGCGCGCGCACTAAAACCACATGAATGGTACAGATCCCCTTCACCAATCCTTCCCCCCCAATACTCCAGCACATACACGCCCTCCCCACTCCATTCATCAAGCTCATTTATATAAATCTCCTTTGGAGAAAAAACCCCCACCATTTCCTCAGCCACCCTCCACCCCAATCCCAGCTCTGTTTCTCTCTGATAACAGCCCTGAGGAGAACCCCCTCCTGCCCCACAGAAATCCATCAAAGCAGCTTCTTAAAGCAGGGGCAGTGGGCAAGAGAAAGAAACTTACAAGAATCCACCCGCACCCAGCACAGACCCTGAAAAAATAATACAAGTGGCTTCTGTTGTGTCATGCAGAGCAGTGGGGAGCAGAGGAAAAAAAAAAGGGGGGGATTAATTCAAAAGAGAATCAAAACAGATTCCCAAGCTCTTTCTTTCCCAGAATCCTGCTTCCTAAATCCAGCCCTCCTTAGCCATTTGCCTCCCCTACGCATATTCTTCCCTAAGGCAGAGAGATTTAAGCCCCCCTCTGGATCAGATCTTCTGCAGGAGTAAATCAGGTTCAGCCCATTTGCCCCCCATCATGCTGGTTTCCAAGAGTTATAGATGTATTTTTCAAAGGGAAATATTTCTGCTCTCTCTGTCTCTCCTGCCCCCTCCCCCACCCCTTCCCTCCAATTAAATCCACATGTCACAGTTTAAGGAGAAAAACTGTAGCTTTTGTTCCTGATTTAAGTAAAGACCCATGGTGACTCCCGCATCTTGCAAGAAAAGGGGGAGGGAGGAGATGTATTTATCCTGCCCTCCCCACCTTGATCTGTCAGTGTAAGAGGCTTTTTCCCCTTTAAACCCCTGTTTCTTTCATTTTCTTCTCAGCGACTAAGCAACTCCCCCCCTTAAATGAATTTTGTAGCAAGAGGGAGTGGGGCTTGCATGCACCACAGTCCTCTTTATCCACGCACAGGAACCCTTTGCAAACTGGCCTCTCCAGGCTTTTGACCCGTGATGGTGGGAGTCCCCACTCACTGAAGTTCAGTCTCCCCTGGCCTCTTGAGTGTCGAAGTGCGGACCATTTTCCCCCAAATGGAGGTGATGTTCCCGCAACACAGAGAGCTAGCCAACTCATTTCTGCCATGGGCCCACCAAGCAGTCAGCTGCTGGGAGGGAGGCAGGCGGGATGGGCTGGCTTTGCCATTGAGGCACAAGCACTTAGGAGAGCAGAGCTGAGTCCCCAGCTCCACCGCTGCCTGTGAGACCATGGGCAGGTCTCTGGGCCTCAGCTCCCCCTCTGTAAAATGGGCCTAAGCATTTTGTCCGGTTCAGCCCACGTACGCCTTGAGGCAGAAACTACTCTCCACTCTCTGCACAGTGCCTGGCACGGCCAGCTTGCCAGGCGCAACCGCAGCACAAACAGCGGCCACACCTTCTGCAGCAGGGGCCACGGCTCAGGGCCCTGGTTCCTACGCCCGGGGCTCTGATTTTTTACTTTCCAGCTGTGCCATCTCACTTAGGGGCAGTTCAGCTCTGCCACCACGCTTGCAAGCCATGACCAGGCCTGAACCTTCCAGCTACAGGTCCTCGAAGCCAGCTAATTAAACAACCCCAGCACCCTTATCGGTGAGAAGAAATCACCAAGCTGAGGGATTCCTGGGGGACTGGAGACGTCTGCCCGAGGAAGCAGGCTTGCTCCTTTAGCTTGGGCAATCCTTCCCCCTGTGGACACTGACCCGCAGCCCTCCCATACACACACCCCTGCCCCTGGGGGGAGATACTGCTGGAGTCTTTGAGTCCCAGACAAACACAGGCCCCCCTTTTTCCTTTGCTGCCACATCCCGGCAGGGCAGCTGAGATGCCCAAGACGTCTCCTCAGGGTTGCCATCTGTATCCTGGAAGACGGTGGGGCGGGGGAGCAACCAGTGGGACCCCAAGACGACCTGTCCAGCTGCTCACCCCATAAATGCACCCTCGGCTTGCCCCAGCCGAGTCGAGACCAGGATTTTAAATCCAACTTCAGGCTTTTCAGACACAGTCCCCTCCTTCCTGGAAGGCACCAGGACAGCCCCAGCGGTTCTCCAGCCCGCGGTCTGGCCAGTGGGGTGGGATATCCGGGAAAGCAGCCGCCCCCCAGGCCAGGGTCGACCCCCCTCCACCCCAGGGGCTCTTGGGCAGAACTCGGCCAGCCAAGTCAGGGGGCCTGGGCTCCTCGGGGGCTTAAACTCGCAGCCTCTCCCCGGCCCCGCTCTCCTCCCCTTGGCACCGCACGGCTTCTCCTCCTTTCTGCCATTCCTGCCTTTCTTCCCCTTTATCCTTCCGGGCCTCCCCCCCGCGCCTTTTTCCCACAAAACTTTTCCCGGAGCGTAAATAAAAATAAATCAAAAGCAGCAGGCAAGGCTGCCCACAAGCGCCAGATCTGGGGGGCTCCCCATAACTCAGCCCGCAGCCGATGCCACCCTCCGTCCCGATCTGCCGCGCTACAAGGGGCCGGGGGTCCCGGGAGGGGGGCGGCTGAGGAAGGACTAAGGGGGCAATTTGGGGGGCCCCCCGCACCCCGGTACCTTGCTGGCTCCGAGCCTCCGCCAGAGTCACAAGCCAGAGCAGAAAGAGCCGCAAGTTCCGCATGCTCCTGGCTGGGGCCGGGGTCCCTCGCCGCTCCGCTCCGCTCAGCGCCGCCGCCGCCAAACCATCGCCACGGCCCCGCTGCGCCGGGGGCCTCCGGCCGGGCGGGCTGCGGGCTCCGGGCTCCGCCGCGCAGCCGAGCGCCGGGGCTGGAGCAGGAGGATGGAGGCGCCGGGCGGGGAAGGAGCCGCTGGCAGCGGGGGAGGGTCCGGGAGACTTTCCCCCAGCGCTGGCCGGGGGCAGGGCCGGCCGGGGGAGCGGGGGGGCTCCCGAAACAACAAACCCGGCAACTTGAGCCGACTTGGGGCAGCCTCTGGACGGAGACGCGGGAGAGCGGGGCGGGCAGCGGCTGCCCCCGGACCGGGAATTGGGGCGCCGTGGGGAGGTGGGGGGCGCTCGCTGGCTTGGTACAACACGAGCTGACAGCGGGGGGCCGGTGGGAGATTCAGGGGTGTGGAGGGTGCTCACTCAATAGGTGTAACACTGCTACTAGCTGACAACTGGGTGAGGGTGGGAAATTCAAGGGGTGGAGAGGGGGTCTTGGGGTGCTCACTCAATTGGTATAACACTGTTACTAGCTGACAACTGGGGGATGTTGGGAAATTTAGGGGGTGGAGAGGGGGTGTGGGGTGCTCACTATATTGGTATAACACTAGCTGACAGCTGGGGGCTATTGAGAAATTCAGGGGTGCGGAGGGGGTGTTGGGGTGCTGGCTCCATTGCTCTGACACTGTTACTAGCTGACAACTGGGGAGGATGTTGGAAAATTTAGGGGGGTGTAGAAGGGGTGTGGGGTGCTCACTATATTGGTATAACACTAGCTGACAGCTGGGGGCTATTGAGAAATTCAGGGGTGTGGAGGGGGTCTTGGGGTGCTGGCTCCATTGCTCTGACACTGTTACTGGCTGACAACGGGGGAGATGTTGGGAAATTCAGGGGGTGTTGGGGTGCTCACTATATTGCTGTAATACTGTTACTAGCTCACAAATCAGGGGATGTTGGGAAATACAGAGGGTGGAGAGGGAGTTGTGGGGGTGTTGGGGTGCTCGCTATATTGGCATAACTTACTAGCTGACAACTGGGGGATGGTGGGAAATTCAGAGGGTGTTGGGGTGCTCACTAAATTGGTATAACACTTCCTAGCTCACAACTGGGGGGATGTTGGGAAATTCATGGGGGTGTAGAGGGGGTGTTGGGGTGCTCATTACATTAGTGTAACACTTACTGGCTGACAACTGGGGCCTGTTGGGAAATTAAGGGGGGTGTAGAGTGGGTGTTGGGGTGCTCACTCAATTGGTGTAACACTGTTACTAGCTGACAACTGGGTGAGGGTGGGAAATTCAAGGGGTGTAGACGGGGTGTTGGGGTGCTCACTAAATTGGTATAATACTGTTACTAGTTCACAAATCAGGGGATGTTGGGAAATTCCGGGGGTATAGAGGGAGGTGTGGGGGTGTTGGGGTGCTCACTACATTGGTGTAACATTTACTAGCTGACAACTGGGGGATGTTGAGAAATTCAGGGGCTGTTGGGGTGCTCACTAAATTGGTGTAACACCGTTACTGGCTGACACTTGGGGGGGTGTTGGAAAATTCAGGAGGGTGTTAGGGAAATCCCTGGAGTCAGACAGAGATGGGGGGAGACAGATCATTTACTGGGGGACAGATTCTGGATGAAAACAGAGGGTACATGACTTTGTTGGGGGACAAGGGGGATCCTGGCATGGAGGAGGAGATCACAGACATGGGGGGGGGGTGGATCTCTGATCCCAGGCAGAGTCTGGACCAAGACAGAAGACACTGCAGGGACCCTGGATTTGGGGTGGATCCTAGACAGGGAGGGGATTCTTGAGGGGGGGCGAGTCCTGAATTTAGGGTGGGATGGGCACAACTTGGATGGGAAGCAGGATCCTTAAGCAAAGGTGGGATCTTTGGGGTGAATCCTGGAGGTGGGGGGGGATCCTGGATGATGGAGGAGTTTTTTAATTACGAGGGGTAATCCTTGACAAAGTAGGGAAGGGGTTCCTAGATGTGTGTTGTGGGGGTTCTTGACAGAGGGGGAGTGCATGGCAGGATCCTGGACATGAGGGTTCGGGATCCCTGCCTTAAAGAAGTGGGAAGAAGAGATTTCTTTTTTAAGGAGGGGGGTTTCAGACTTTCATCTTGGCTCAGCCAGCCCCTCCCCACTTGGCATCACTCCCCCTTCATCTCACTCCCTGCAGAGCAACAGAAGGCCAGGGGCCCCTCCGTTTTTTTGCACATGAAACCAATCCCCCCACTAGCTTCTCTAGCTCCTCCTCCAGGCCCACCCTTTCTTCCTAAGGCCCATGGGGTATAAACCCCACCCCTGCTTGACCCACAGCAATCTCATGGGGTAGAAGAAAGCAGTCATTTGCACAGTGTTTTAAAGGGACAGGATGTCACTTTGCCCTCATTTCATTTTGGCGAGGGGGGGTCAGTCCAGGTCACACACAGGCAAAGTGGGGCAGGTAAGATCTACTGGAGGAACTTCTGGGAGGGCATCTCAGCAAACTGCAAGTTCAGCGTAAATAGCTAGCACATATTGTAAGGGAAGATTCAGCCTCAGAGACATGTAAAGAGTGTCTGTCTTCCAGGGCTTCCCCACTAGCCCCCTAACTGCTCTTTCATGGTGCTGTAGCATGCATAGGACACACCATCCCCTGCTAGTCTGGGAACAATGATATCCCGCTACTGCTGAGCAAACCAATGTGGTCAAACTCAAAGCACCCCCAGGTCTCTCTTGACTCTTCCCCACAAATCGAGCCCCAGCTTTTTCTAGTTAGCCAGACAGTTCTGTTCACTCTTCATCTATTTTCATTTTATTTTTTACTCTCTTCTCTTTATATTCCCCCCCTGGAAACTAGAAAAGCCCAAACTAAAGGTGCTGAATATCAGGGGCTTGAAAAATCTTTTTGCCTGTTGGATCCTGGAGAGTGGGAAGGTTTCCACAGGGATCTGAGTTGCCTGAGTCATCTCTAAGGGCAAAGTTTCAGCTTTTGTTTTTTAAAACCCATAAGGTCTTGTCTATGCTGGCACCTACACTGGCAACCCTTTTGTTGCTGGGGTGAGAAGAAAACACCCGGCTGAGCAGTGTAAGTTTTGCTGATGTAAGCACTTGTGTGGACAGTGCTATGTCTCCCACCAAAGTAGATACACTGCTACGCATTAGCTGGTTTTATTATGTTTGCAGGGGGAAGCTACACAAGTGTTCTTACAGCAGTTCAACTTTACCAAAACAGCTGTGTCACTGTATGTTTAGGTATAGATCAGACCTACCTATCTAGCCCAAAGGGTAAGGCTTTCCAAGGGTGTGCCTTCTGGGAAACTACAAAACTCTAGTGAGTTTCACAGTTGTTATGGAGAGTGGGATGGGATGCAAACCTACACTGGAGGGCAGAAGTTGCTGCAAGGTTGTGTTTTTGGCTGGGATTTGGTGGAGGAGCCCTCCAAGCCCCTGCCTTAATAGAAGGGTGAATCCTGCATGGCCATGGAGCCTGGGAGATAGCAGCACTGTGGAGCCTGAGAACGCAGGTGCCCTGAGGGCCCAGGAAGGGCTGCAGGAAAGGCCTGCTGAGGTGGGAAGAAAGTCAGACTACTAGACAGACCTTGCCTGCTCCTGGCAACTTCCTTGGGCTGGAACCCAGAGGGATGGGAGGGTTTGGCTTCCCCTGTCAGTTCGCATGCTAAGTCCCCTGGTACAAGGGCATAGGCCCTAGAGAGACTCTTCAAAGCCCTGAGACAACGAGACACAAGAACCATATGGCTCAGAGCCAAAGGCTGGAGACCTGATGTAAGGACCTGAGAGTCTGGTTTGTGGGACTCTCTGTTACTCTTGAGGTGCAGGAAGGGGACAGTGGTATGACTTGTAAGTGACCTGGCCAGAAGACTGAGAAGATATGGCAATCCACATGAAGTGAGCAGTTACCAAACAGGGGTGCCAGATGAAGAGACAGTTATGCCACAGCCACCTTGAGGGGCCATGCAAGTGGGAAGCCTACAAGAAAAGGGGAGTGACTTTTTGTGGCTGCTGTATGGCAGGTCTGTAACTCTGGGCTCATTGGCTCCACTGTGGTTTTTCTGGGGCTCTTGGGAAAGTTGCCTTTTTTTGTGGCTCAGTTTTTTAATCTATCAAATGGGGTTACCATTACTCCTTTGGTTGGTCTCAGCTCCTTAGATGGACTGGACTTTTCCAGGATCAAGGTCACTATGTCTGCACAGTGCCTGGAATAAGGGAGTTCCTGACTCAATTTAAGGGCTTAACACTGCTATCATAATACCACTAATAGAGCAGGGAAAGTGATGCATCAGTTTCATCATAGTGCTGCTCTGAGCAACATCAGAACCATGAGAGAGTCATTTCCCTCCTTTCATCTGGGTTCAACAGGGAGCCTGCTGAATAGGTCAGCTGTTTCCATTTGTTTAGATTGGGGGTCTGTGTCCTTCTACTCAGGTGAGCTAGCGCAGCGCTCACCGGCTAGTGCTTTGAAACTGGCAGTGACATACAAGCTGGATTGTGTTCTCTCCTTTAAGCTGTGATGGGCACTGGTTTGTGTGGCTGGGAATGTTGCTGGGATCTTCTTTCACTTGCCTAATAAAAAAGAAAGCTTGAAGCAACAAAGTTCTAGTCACTTTTTACCAGCAGCCTTCTCAGTTCTGCTAGTATAATTCCCTCTAGACTAAGCCATCAAGTCAGCACTTCAGGAAGCAGTGTTGCCCAATGGATAGGGACTGCTCAGGGGGTTCATATGTCCTGAGTCCTGTTCCTACATCCCCTTTCTGTGCCTTTGATTCCTCTTCCACTCTTTGGCTTTTTAGGCTATAAGAGCTTTGGGGCATGGTGTACGTACAGCACCTCGCACGGTGACTTGCAACCTAAGTACACAAGGCGGAGAAAGGGTGGGAGGGGAAAGCTGAATCCTAGAACAGTGGCCATCAGATGGACTAACACGAGCTACCGCTGTGCTGAGACATCGAGGTCCTTGAGGCTGCGGCATCTGCTGCAGAGAAGTTCAGCAGCAGGCAGCCAAGTAAGGAGAGCTGGCCTTCGAAGAAGCTGCAGAGGGGGCTTCTGGGCTGAGAAGATTTCCTGACTTGGCCATTTCATCAGTGGTTAGCACCTTTCCGTGCCTCCAAGGTGACAACTTCTCCATCCCGTTCCCATTGCCTCCTCACAAGAGCACTGGGCCCAGCATGGGGCAGTGGTGGGACATGGCATGTCCTGGGGCCAAAACTGAGCAGTGTTTGACTTGGTGCCTGGATGGTCACACCACCATTTGGGTTCGGAGGACAGGGTCGTGGGGCCAAACCTGGGTAGCGCTGCAGCTTCCATGTAGCAGATTACTGCTTTTGGGGATTCCCAGTGTGGGTGGGTTGTTGCCTGGTGGATGTACCGGGCATATGGCTGTGGCTGTCACTGGTCTATGGGGGCGGGGAGGCACTCTTCTGCCTCTCTGAATCCTGCAGTTCATTGCTGTATGGCAAGAGAAAAGATGGCAGGTTGGCCTTTCTCCCCCTGGTCCAAGGCACCCCAGACTGCCCCTTTGGAAACATCCCGGCCTTCCCTAGAATGAGCTGCTTGCTCCAAACCATGCTTGCAAGATGGGTCCGATGCTCATAATAAACAACCTTTGCAGTCAGGGCTGGGGTGGAGCAAGAGGCCCAGAGGATGCCCTTTCTGGCCATCTCCAGGGTCCAGTCAGCCTGAGTTCCAGCCAGAGTTCTGAGAGTATGAATTTTGGGTGGCTTCTTGCTGCCCTCCACTGTCAGAAATGTGGCAGTGAGCTGGGAGAAGCCAGGCAGGACACGACCTGAAGCTGGGCAGGAATTCTTCACTGAGATGTTTTTCTGTTGGAAAGCACTGATTTGTCAAAACCAAAAGTGTTTAGAGAGAAAGGATCAGTTTTGATGAATTTCACATTTCATTAACTTGGGGGTTTTTCGTAAGGGAAAGGGAGAGACACTTTCAAAAACTGTAATGTCCTCATTGATGGGGTTTGGAAATGAAAAAAATAGCTTTCTTTGTTTTTTTCCCAGGCAAAATGACTTTTTGTTTCAAAGGCTAAGTTAGAAAGAGAGAGAGAGAGAGAGAGAGTGTGTGTGTATGTGTGTGTGTGAGACTTTTCGTTTCAAAAGCTGTCAGAAAGAGAATGTATATGAGGGGGGGTGAGTGTTTTTAAGGTGTCTCCCACCCCCAACTATCCTTCTCCAAACATTTTGATTGATGCAGTTGCATTTTTGGTTCAGAACACTTTGAGATTCCAACTTTTCCAGCTAATCTGGGATGGAAAACATTTCAAATTCTTGCAGGAGGATAAGGAAAAACCACCTCCCCCATCCCCTGAGCTCTAGCTTCAGTGCAAGGCCACCAACCCTCCTAGTGCATTTATACCCTGCCTGTATAAAACCTTGCTGCAATGTGGGAAAAAGCTCTTTAGGACAGGGAGCTTGTGTTCACACCATGGTCACATTGTAACTGGTACATCAAAGTCCTCTGGGCACTACTGCAAGAGATAGAATGATGCAACCTTTGTATTATTTCTCTGGTGATATCCTAGTCCCACAGTGCACACCCCCCACGCAACGCTGTGCAAGAACACTTTGCTATGTGGTGCTTAATATGTATTTGGCTTGCAGTTGTTACTTGTGTGGTAGTAGTTTCCCAGCTGAGTTGAGGACATGGCCAATGCAGCGAGACACAGTCCCTGTTCCAAACAGGCTCTTCAATTCACACACTACCTCTGGGGTAGCGTGAGGATTAGAACCTTGCTCTCCAGGGTCCCACTCTTGTGTCTGAGCCATTAAATCACACTGCCTTTAACTGAGGTTCTGGGACTTGGTGCCCAAAGGCTTATTGGTGTGAGTCCAACTGGTTTGGGTGTAAACAAAAGGGCTGCTGGGTTGATACCTGACTCCAAGCCATGGTGGGTAGCCATGCTCTTTGCATCCTGTTTGTGTGCTGTAGCCTAGTGCTGACCAGAACACCCAGCCCGACACAAGTCAGGATAAGACCTCTTGTCCTGTTGCTGTGGGGCTTTTCTGCATGGTGCAAGGAGGGCACATGGAAATGAGTGGAGAGCTGTTTTAAACATTCTTCCTGTCACCCTAGGGTGTCAGAGGCATTGTGTGGTGTTAAAAGCCATGCAGCACCTTTTGCTTGAGCTGAGGACTCATTACTGGTGCATAGTGCAAATTCCAACATGAGCAACTGCATTTTGGCTCCAGAGTTCCCCCTGCTGTCTCAATAAGTTGCAGGCATTGTCTTGGCTTTCTGTCCCAGATGCTTGTGTAGCCTGGTTGTTAAATAGCTGCTGTGTGCCACCCCAGAGGTGGCTGGACTCCAGGGATATACAAGCAATCCATGCACACCCGGCCAAACAAGGTACCACATGGCATTCTAGAGGCCATGGCCTTCCACTGCTGCAGGAGCTACCCAGACACTATTGTTGCGGGCTGTTAGTTGCCACCATCCAAAGGTGTGTGTCAGCTGTGGCTGTGACGGGAACTCCCTGTGATCTGTGGTTTAAAAAAGAAAAGTATCGTTTAGTGCTACGGACCTCTGCAGCTTCAGGGGCATCCCATCTCTCGGCAGAGGCCTTGGCTGCTCCCTTGAGTGGCAGATGGCAGGGACAGACTGTGCAGGCTCTTCTCAAGAAAAATGAACCTATTTGCTTGTCTAATTTTTTTCTTCCCTCCTGGAGCAGCAGTTCCACAAAGCCAGCCAGGCCCCAACTGCCACATTGCATTCATGCTCTCCCACGTGGATGTAGCCACACAAGCTGTCCCTTCCCCTGGCCAGCCACTCTCTCCCTTGGCCTTGTCTTGTCCTTGGCTTCTCTTCTCCACTCTGCCATCAGAACCCTTTTTACATAAGATTCTGCAATTTGCTAGGCACTGCCTGAAGGGGTCAAGGAAGCTCACCAGGTGTTGGCACTCGCCAGGGATGCAAGCCTGTCCTGTGGAGAGGGTGTTAATGGACTCCTGCTAAGGTATATAATGGCCCCAACAGCCCAGTGTCTGGGTGCCTCACAGTCTTTGAAGCCTCTATCTTTGCATCCCCCTGGATCCAAACCTGACAGTTGTGAAGTGTGTGCTGCACTACTCTCTAGTCAGTGACTGGTTCATTCTAGAGGATAACAACCTACCACTACTGCCAGCTAATAAACCTGCTCTGTTGGCTCAAGTACTAGAGGCCTGTGGAGCAGAATGTGGGTACAAACCAAGCTCATGATTCATTTGGAGAAGCGTTGTTACAATGGTCTTTACAAACAATAATTACATATGTTTCCCCAACCCTTCCTTCCCTTCTCCTAAAAGAAGCTAACTTAGACAGGAAGCAAATCCAGGGTCCTGGCTCCCAGTCCTGTGCTCATTTGCTCCTTTTGTCATCTAGTATGTAACTGGCAACAGTGAGCAACTCCTCTTGCTTTGAGTTTGTGCCTGGAGGTTCCCTACACTGGCTCAGCCACCTCCCCTGTCTTGGGCCGGGGAAGTAATTTCTCTAAAGGCTAGACAGTGAGCTGATGGCAGAGCTGAGGTGGGACTCACAGTGGGAGTGCAGCTCCCTGGCATGCTTAAATTGCTAGATCTGAGGAAGCAGCAGAGAGGGACATAGTTTAGCATGGGCTTACATCCTCAAAAGCACCCCAACATCCTTGCTGTGGAAGGGCCCTTTGCTTTAGATCTTCAGGGTGGGAACTGTTTTTCTGGCATGGATGCATACAACACTGGTCACCAGTGGGTCTTAGAGGCTGATAGATCCTATGGCAATACAAATAAGAACTTGGATCAAGAGCAAGAACAAAGGTAAAGTCTCCAGAAGAGAGCACAGGTTGTGTGTCCCTTCTAACAGTCTGCATGGAACACAGCACAAAACACATTGCCTGTCTCTACAGAGAGAAACATCCTCAGAGACCCACAAGGGTTGTTCATAGACACAGTTGTGACACAGGTGTAGCTAAACCCACTGCAGAGGTCTCATAGGAACTGCAGTTCTGGTCTAATCCATGGGAGCATGAGCCAGTTCCAGGTTGTCCTCTGCTGGCTCAAAGCCAAATGAGCAATCGTGATTCTGACTGCAAACAGGCCTGTCAGAGCAGCAGGGGCATCTGTCATCGAAGCACCAGGAAATGGTACAGACAAGACTAATGATTGCAATAAAAAGAGCTGAAAATCATGTCTGTTTTATTAAAAGCAATAACATTAACTCTTCTCAGGGGGTGGCTCAGACCTGGATGTGTAATGTAATGGCATAAGGTCAATATGTGGGAGAAATCTCCCTGTGGCCACCTGTGGCTAACACCCCTAGTACTGCTGTTGGGAGATAGGATGATGCTCCGGTGGGGTGGTGGAGGGGAACTTGTGCATTTGGCTCCAAGTTCTAGCCCCCATGCTGCTGGAAACTTCCAACCAGGAGCCAGGGCAATGGTGATTTGTCCATTAGTAGGACCCCATCAACTTCATACCCATGAAAACTGCATCATGGAACATCCAATCTGACCACTCCCCCTTATGAAATCTGGATGTTGTAAGTCTGGGACCAACCCAGGTGGAGGTTCCTGGCATAAGCCAATCTACAGCTGCTAGTCCTGGCCCAAGGAGGATCAGAACTTCTTCTTCCCCTGCACAAATCACCTGGCTGCAGGAAGCTCTGTTGGGTGGGGAGAGCAGGAGGCTGCTAGAAAACCCAGAACTTACCCCCCCACCCACACATTGCAACTCCCAATTCTGGGTTGCTGCTGGTGGCAATGCTGGCTTCACTGCTTTGTGTCCAGCCAGTAGCTGCTGCCCTCCACCTTCCCAGCTCTGAAGGCAGCACCCCAGCTTGCAGCAGTGCAGATGTGAGAGTAGCAATCCCCACCCCCATAATAACCTTGCGACTCAGGACCTTCATGGCTACAGCACCCAGAAATTTCAGGTGTAAACAGCTGAAATTGTGAAACTGATGGTTTTAAAAAAACCCTGGCTGTGAAATTGACCAGAACGGGCCCTGAATTTGGTTGGGCCCCATCCACAAGCAATCCAAGGTCTATCACACCCAGGCTGACTCCATCCACTGACACTAGATGGCTTCATCTCTCGGTCTCTAGGAGCTGAATCATTTCAGGAGATTTGTAAGCTATAGATGCTACCATGGCTCATCCTGCCACCCATGGGGGTGGAGCTCAAAGTCCCTGACTCACATGCGGCAGGCAAGCCCCTGCCATGAGCATTGTTATGCTAGCAACGACCTGGATGTTTTGCCCCATACCAGCGCCCAACTGCGTAATGAGCTATGCCAGAACAGCAGCAGGAGAGAAGAGATGCATTGAGGTTATTCCCCCAAAACAGCAATTTTTTTCATCCTAAACCTTTCTGAACTAGGACGAGTTCCAAAGGCCTAGCTGTGTTAGCCTAGTTCAGTAACACAAACAAGGAATTCTGTGGCACTTAGACTAACAAATTTATTTGTCACATGAGCTTTCATGGGAGAAAATCCCACTTCATCAGACACTTCAAACTAAGATAACGAATGCAGACCAGAGCTGCCTGCTCCCTTGATGCCTCTCATGGCTGTCAGAAGCTCAGGTGACACAGTAAGATTGCCAGTGACAGCCAGAGACTGAACATCCAACCAGACTATCTTGAGAACCTGGCTACAGGTCAGTCTGGGTGGTGATTGATCTGCAAGGAGATCAAACAGCATCAAGAGGTGCCAACTGAGATCAACACCCCAGTGCAATTGGTGCTGTACAAACATGCCCTCTGGCAAAGCTCCCCTTGAGTGGATAAATTGGTAAAAACATGGTGCCCAGACCCAGGGCAATACCTGTTCCTGGCTTTTCCTGTCAATTTGTAGCCATGATCGTGTTGGACTGTGACTAGGCAGTTTCAGACTCTCCTCCTAGGCTGGTGCCTGAGTTTCTTCTCCTACTATTCTCCTGGATTAGGCAAGTCTTTCCTCCTTCCCTAGCAAGCCTTTGATAGCTTGTATCTTTGACTTATACTCCCCTGCATTTATTTTCCTTCCATTCTGTCAGTTCCCCCATTTACAAAGTGTTTGACAGAGTGGGATTTTCTCCCATGAAAGCTCATGTGATTAAATAAATTTGTTAGTCTTTAAGTAGAACAGGACTCCTTGCTTGTTTTGCAGACCAAGACTACAACAGCTGCCCCTTTGGAACTTGTATCTTTCAGTCACTCACTCACATGGACCCAGCCACCTCTCCCTCCCCAGTGCGGCTGGGATTTCTTAATAGGCCTGGAGCAGTTTTGGACTAGCCTCAGGTGTTTCTAATTGTAATCACCTCCCCCCTTGTGGGCAGGAGAAAGGCCCTTTACCATTCTGAGGCTGATATACATGCCCTCAGGTACCCTTTTATAGCCCTCTAGTCTGACTTTATCTATATAGACAAGGGAAGTGATTTATCTATGAGCACACTGTGACCTGGACCTCCTGGGATAACCTTCTGAATGTGCCAAAATCAGGGCAAGCTGCAAAACCAGGGGCCAAACCTCCAAACCACAGATGAGTGGTATTTAAACCAGTCTCCCAGTCAGCAACAAAACATTCTTCTGATTCCCCACTCTGGTCATCATCAAGCATAATAAAATTGAAACAGCCCCTTTTATTTTACATTAGCTCCTCCAGCCCCCACCTAGCCACTGGATCTCTCAAAGAAATAGGTTCTCCTGTCCCCAAAGGGCCAGTCACATCACCCAGAACAATATAGGTTCGGATCTTATCCAAAATACCCTGCTGCCAGCCAATCCTTTAGTAACTACGACTAAAGGTTTAATATAAAAAGAAAACAAACAAAATATGAGAGATGTTAAAGAGTCAAAGTGAACCATGTACATACAAATGATTTAGAGTCCCCAGAAAGCAAGTCCTTGAAGAATGTATAATTTGCAGGTTAGTCCAATTCCTCTGGTATGTACCCAGCACATGGGTAGGTCTTATTCCTTTGTTCAGTCCCAGAAGAATAGTTCCAGAGGAAGCTGCTGGCTGCAGACAGACTGAAGACAAAATGGAGATGGGGCCACTGCCTTTTATCACCTCTGCGTTCCCCATGCTCTCAGACTCCTTGTCAAATCAAAATGGAGTTGAGTCACATGGTTAGTCTGGGTGACTGGTCAAACAGGTTTCTTCCTAGGCCAACTGTAGCTGGGAGTTCCCTTGATGAGCCATCAAGAGGACAATGGTTTTGCAGACACCCAGTCTGGGATTGCCTTAGAATCAAATAACTTGGAACACACATAAAAGAAATACAATCCTAATTTCTAATACAGATATGATACCTACCTATAAACCATATAATCATTTCTAGCAGATTCTGACCTTTCCATTGGTACCAAACATGGCATATTGCATATGGATTCTTGCAAATATGAAGTATTAATAAGAAAAATAGTCATAAACATTCCCCAGACAGCAAAATACACATAACAGAGTTGGGCCTCAAAGCCAGGTCTTACTTCTCATTCCTAAGCCAATGCCCCACCCACTGGGTTACACTGTGTCTGTTCTGCCTGCTATGGAGAGGGTCCTTCAGGCCACTATGTGCAGGGGAAACCACATTCTTGCTGCACTCAATATGGGGAGTAAGTGGCAGTCTGGGTTTTGTTCGTGTGTCAACCCAATCTCCATCACTTGAGGATGAGAGCCCCTCAGAACTCAATCAGGAGAGGAGATCCCAGAGGGAACTGAAGTAAATACACAGGTGTTTTACAAGCACAAAGCATGGGCACAGACTGTGGAGGAGGAGAGTAACTCACTGAAGGGGAGGTGAGGAGAACAGCTCCAATGAATTCTCAGCCTAGCCAGCCAGGAACCAGGGGAGTAAGCTGTAAGTTCCCCTGGGAAGAAGAGAAAAAGCAATGGGACAGAGACTGCAGCTGTGGGGAGATGAACACACAGTAATACAGAACAGTACAGCTTTTATGGGCACAGGAGAAGGATCCTGGAGGGACCACACAGCGCACCATTTTTGAGAGATCACCCAGTAGAAAGCGACCTGTGGGGCAGCCTCACCCCTCAGAGCTCCTATGCCTATGATAACACAGTAGTGCCACAGTCCAGCACCCAGAAACACCAACATCCGAGTGGTCTGGCAAGATATAAGTAAAAAACAGACTGCAAAATCTCTGTGTCCATTGGCAGCCCTACAATAACAAATAAGGGTGCCCAGGACGGCACTTCAGGTCTACAGTGACAGCAGAATGTGGGGGATTTCCTGACCACAACACCCTAGGGATCCATCTAACTGGGTAGCCTGCCTCTGGGCCAGCATCAGCTGCTTCATGGGAAGGTGTGAGGAAGCCCTCAATGTCATTCATGGTAAATCTGCCCTTGGTGGGGCGTTTCTTTTAACTATAGTGCTGTAAGGTCCAAAAGCTCCAGTCCTAGACCCGGGTGTCATGGTGCTAGGTGCTGCATAAACAACAAATAGGCAGCCCTGACCCAGGACTCACAGACTTTTTAAGGCCAGAAGGGTTCATTATATTACCTAGCCTTATGTTGGATCCAAAACAGTTTTGCTCCACCATCTGGTTGCTGTGTTCAGCTTCCAGAAAGACAGCCAGGATCTGAAGCCATCAAGGGATAAAGAACCACTCCCTTCTCCATATCTGTTTCTGCGGTTATGCCTCAAAGAACAAGGCTTTATATCCCTAAGCAATGTGCCACCCATTAACTCCCTGCCATTTTGCCATGCATCCATGCCTGTGGCATCTGACTTGTCCGCCCAGCACCTCCTGGAGCCCAGCACATTGTAGATCAGAGGGGAAGGTGTTAGCAAGAAAATAAAACCACAAAAGGAAAAAAAAACCCACCACCAAAACCCGCCTAAATCTCCTTTCCGGAGCTGAACCCAGGCTGGCGTCCACAATTGATTTTCTCCCATTCACAGAACGCCGCCAGCAGAAGAAGGACTCCTGCAGTGCGCGGCGTTCCGTGAAAGCCCATCTGGGCCAATAATAATAACAATCTTAATGATATTTATACAGAGCCGCACGGCTGCAAGCTAGCTCGAGGCAGCCGTGCGCAGCCGCTCGTTATAGGTCGGGTTGCACAGCTGCTGGCATGGAATCACTAACGAACCCGCTGGCGAGCCATCCCCCCCGAGGGCGCTGCATCTCTTGGCCTAGGGCATCTTCCTCGTGGACTGAACCATTCACTGCCCCAAGGTAGACGCAAATGTGTTCAGAGTCAGGATCGCCTGTGAACATAAGAATGGTCGTACTGGGCCAGACCAATGGTCTAGCTAGCTCAGCAAGTTGTCTCTCTGGACAGGTGCCCTTTGGCAGCCAGAGGAGGAGCTGTGCTGCAGGGAGCTGGATGCTCTTCCAGCTGCATCTGGGCTGACTCCAGTGCCCCAGTGCAGTTTGAGGAGCATCTAGACTACCAGGTCATACCAACCTGCTGCCTGACGAGCCCAACAAATCTTTTTGTAACAGTGAGTAGTTAAGCCACAAAGCCTCGAGCTCATCTCCCCTCTGACATTTTCTTGTGCAGCTCCCTGCTTTGCCACAGATGTGGTTGTATTTTAGTTCTGTGTGACCCCCACGCAACGTAGGATGGCTGTTAAGCAGTTACTCCACCATACCCCAGAGCAAGCTGCTTTTCAGTGGCAGGGCAAGCCCAGAAGTTATTCCAGTGAGGGCGGGGGACCCATCCTTATCTGTGTAAAGTTGATAAGGCCCTTTCGGCCCAAACGTTGCTCTATGAATATACAACACTATGTTATTCCCACTGGTCAATAATTCGTTCAACAGCAATAATTGCTTAGTGGTGCCCAAATACATTTAGCAGGCATGTTATTGTACAATAAACTGCAATCGATTAATAGCATAGCAAACCGGCTGCACTGCACCATCACTTGGAACTTCACAATGGCTGGACTGTGAACCTGGATGGCTGGCACCTCAGCTCCAGGAGAAGTTTCTTTCAATTATCTTCTTTGCACTGATGCAAACCCAAGAATGGATTCCCCTTTTGGTTTATCTCACACCTAGGCTGATCAATTTGTCTATTCTGGAAAGTCGTATCTCTCGGGTTAGCCCGTTGCAGTTCAAGAAGGTCAACTTTCTAGCACAAATGCCTTTAATCTTCCATCAGCCTAGCATGGGGACGTAGGTCGGCTTAACTACTTCACTCAGGGATGTGGATTTTTGACATCCTTGGGTGAAGTTGCTGGGTGGAGCTAATTTTACAGTGAAGGCTAGCTCTGGGATGGTGAGGTAAAGAAGCTCTACTGCTCAGGCACCTTTATTCTTGTGAAGCTGCATCCACACTAGGGGCTGTGCTGGTATAAATAGATTGGTAAAAAAATCACAGCTGTAACCAGGATAGAATGCCGGGATGAAATCGGTGAGGGCTGAACAGAACTTTATTGGTTTAAAATCCCACCTTTTGCTACACCAGAGCACATTCTCATACAACTGGTCTCCCTTGGTCAGTCAGTCCCTGAGTTCTGGGAGAGGGTTCAGACTCTGTGGATGCGTGAGGTCCCTGAGCTACAATGTTTTGTCAGCATAGCAGTGTGGGCCAGGGGTATGAAAAAGCAACCCATAGAGACATAGCAGTGGCAGCAAAAACCCCTTGTGTGGACTCAGCTGTGCAGACAGAAGATGCTGATGGCACACGGGGAGGTGGCTGAGCTGCAGTGACAGAAGCACGCCTCCTGTCATAGACACCAGTGCTTGTCAACTTAGGGTTGGGACCCAGTACTTAGTCACAGACCCTCAAGCACTGGGTCGTGGCACCCCCTCTTGCCACCACCCGAAGACTGGAGTGCATTGCTCAAAGATGTAATTGCTGGGTTGCGGGTATTTATGAATTTTTGCAAGTGGGTCCCAAGGAAAAAAGTTTGACAACCACTGATGTACGCTGTCTGTACTGGCAGATCTACTGGGGGAGATAGACCAGCAAGGCATGTGCCCTGGGTATCACTCACAAAATAGTTCCAGGAAGCAGGAATGAGGGAGAGTGTCTCTAGTAACAAACCAAGGTGTGGAGCCCAACCCCTTCCTGCCTGTCTCAGGCACTTTTATGCGGCTGCCCTGCCCCTCACCAAAGTATCTGGGCCCCTCACAATCTTTAATGTTCATCGTCACCTCCTACTCCCCCCACTGCAAGGCAGATACGTGCTGTCATCTCCCGTTTACAGCCGACGATCATAACATCCCGTTTGTGTGTATCTCTTGAAGCAGGACATTCCCACTGTACAGATGGGGAACTCAGACACGGAGAGGTGAAAGGTGCATCTACACAGCAAAGGAAACCCCTGGGCCTGAGTCTCAGAGCCTGGGACAATTATAAACAGGAGTGTAGATCCCTCCATTTGGGCTGGAGCCCTTCTTCATGCTAGGGTTCAGAGCCCAGGCCCCAGCCTGAATGTGCACTTGTAGCTCCACAGCCTGAGCCATGCTTTGACCCAGGCGCTGCAGTATAGACATACCTTTGGTGACTCACCCAGGATCCCACAACGGATTCCTCTCTTAAACATGCCCCCAAACCCTAGCCACTCCTTCCTTCCGTTCCCAGTAATTATCACCCAGCACCCCCCCCCCCTTGCACAGCCCCAAGGTAATGAAGCAACTGGTGGTGGTGGGAAGAGATCAGGGTATGGGGAAAGGAATTCACTTTCCACTTGCTGCAGAGGAACAACGGGGAGCAGAAAAATAATTTGCAAGTTTATGAAAAATACCTCTCCAGGGAAGGCAGGTGCATTTCCTCCCCTGGTTAATAATGGGAGGGCTGGAGGATTCCACCCCAGCACTTCAGACCCACGGCAGGGCTTGTATTATTAACATTTTTTGTAAGCAATTACTGAGAACCCTCTTTGTGCTGTTCCCGCGCTCCAGCTGGAGTGACCTCTATTCTCTGGTAATTAACTGAGCGCCAGGAGGAGAGGCGCGGAACGCCACTGGCCTGAACCCTGCTTGCTTTGTGGAGGGTGGGTTGCTAGGAACTGTGAGGGATTTTTTTTTTCAAGTCATGAATTCAGATCCGTAAGGGAATTAACAGAGGGACGACAGATGAGCGATTGGAGGCCAGGCAAAGGGAAACAGATTTATTAGCAGCGGTTGGCAGGTATAATGTTTGCTGGTTTGGCTTTTGCCTGAGGCTTTCCAAGGGCAGTCAGTGTCATTATTTGCTTATGGGGAAACCAAAGTGCAGAGAGTGAGGTGATGCAGGCTGGGAATAGGACCCTGGAGTCCTGACTTCCCTCCTCTAATCCCAGGAGAACAGATTGGACAGAGCCAAGTGGCTCAGAACTGGGTTCTAATTTCCAGCCACTGTGCTCTAACCACTAGTCCCCACTCTTCTTCCAGAGCCAGGAACAAAACCCAGGAGTCCTGATTCCCTCCCCACCCTGAGTTGCCATTGTTTTGGACACAATGAAGCTGACTGATTTGTGTAGCAGTCATGCCTAGGATTCCCAGTCAAGCACCAGCCCCTGAGGCGCTAGGCGCTGTACAAACACAGCAGCTCCCTTGCGGAAGGGTTGCCAGACCCTTCAGTCACCTGGTTTCTACGTGCTGGTGAAGCACAGAGTGCTGGGCCTGGCACACAGCTGGTGCTCAAGCAGGCATTTTCTAAATGGAAGCAGAACAGATGGGGGAGCTGGTGAAATGCCCCTGAGGGCCCATGAGCTAAGCCACATCCATCAGTGATTCAACCAGGACCATCTTCAGAGGCAAACCCAGCAATTTCCCAAGGCCAGGGAATATCCTTCTTCTTCTGCCACAGCTGATAGCTCCAGCTGGTGGTAACCAGACTTGGAAGGCAAGCAAGGACAGAGATACCAAATTGCCAAAGACCTTGGGAGGACAGAAACTGGGGATGGCCTGAGCTGGAAGTGAACACCAGATGCAAATGGAGAGTGGAAATGTGTATGCAGAGGAAGAAGCTGGCTTCTCAGGAATCAGCCTCTAAAGGATATGTCTACACTGAAAAGTTTTTCAAAATAAGGAGCCTTATTTCAAAAAAACTTTACCTGTCAACGCAGGTATTTTGTTATTTTGAAATAAGCGCTTTGTTATTTTGGGAAAAAAGAAGCGGTGTTTTGAAATAACTAAACCTGCTTTTATTTCAAAAAGGCAATTCTTTCAAAATAGTTATTTTGAAAAAAGCCATTCTAAGGCACGGAATTGGCTTTTTTGTTTTTTGAAATAATGGCCCTATTCTTTTTCCTGCCTTCTCTATTTTGAAACAGAGTCTAGTGAAGACTCTATTTTGAAATAATAATTTTTCCCTTATTCTGAAATAGAGAGCCTTCACTAGACTCCTATTTTGAAATAATAAATTCAAAATAATGCTATTTTGAAATAATTATTTTAAAATAAATTCAAAATAGTTATTTTGACATAACTGTTTCACAATGTCTTTGGCAGTGTAGACATAAAAATACTGCTCAGGGCCAGCTTTGTGGTCTCTCATCACGGTAGGGACGGAGCAGTGAGCACCTTACTACCTAAGGCAGAAGGGGTTTTTAGCTCCACTCTCAAGACAGGGAGACAGAGATACAAAGCCAGTCCCAAGGATGCAGGATTCAACTCCTGGGCTCTGTTAAAATGGGAACATTTCTCCTGTGGGACAAATTAATTGCACTCTTCTTCCAGGGGTGGGGGTAGAGGGTGGGACTAGCCCTGTTTGCCAAGCACCAGGCAGAATCTCCAAGAGGAGCCCTAGCCATGGAAGGGCACTAGTGGGGGGCATCCTGAAAGCCAAGGGAGTGCATAGATCCAGGGGAGGCAAGTGTTCCCAAGTGCTGTAGTCAGAGTGAAAAGATGTTCCCTGCAGCCTCCATCCCTCCCCAGGCTGCAGACCAGTGAGCTCTTAGCCAATTGCCCATGCAGGTTGCTGCTGCAGGTGTGAGCTGGCAGGAGCTCTTGGCAACTGCAAGGCCATCTGCGCCTTTGTGAGCCTGGCCAGTTCCTCCCTAGCCATGAGCCAGTAGTCCTGGGGTACATTTGGAGGAAAAAGGCATCTTGTGGCCTGGCCCTGGCAGGCTTGTTGGGGGGAGAGGGAGTCAAGCAGGGAGTGACTTGCAGCATCTGCCCTTGCACCAGTACTAAATCCAACTGCAAGTGTTCAAAAATCTCAAGCCAGGCTCATGCAGAACCATACCTTTGACTTTAAAACCGTGTAAAAATAACAGATCTGGCAGGCTTCTTTGGATTTGCCTACTACTTCTGCGGTACACCTGGGGTCACTTCCTCCACAGCCATGAGGATTAGAAACTTCATATAAGTGTGAAGGCTGAAATCATTACATAGCCACTAAGGAAAGCAGCAGTTACTGAGATTATGCTGCCTGGGTGTTTGGCAGGTCTCCTAAATCAGAGCTGTACAAACTACAGCCTGCAGGCCATATCCAGCCCAGAAAGCACTGCCATCTGGCCTCAGGGAGCTGTAGCCAGGCTGGGGAGTTTTCAGATCTCCCACCCTGAGCATGCTCAGATGCATGGCTCAGGGTGGGAGCAGCCTGGCCGGGGACTGACTCAGGACCCCTTGCAGCTCCAGCTCGGTAAGGGGGAAGGGACCCAGGGGGAAGCTGGGGATCCAGTGAGGAAGGAGCCTGAGAGGGGTTGAGAAGCCAGTATGGGAGGGCCCGGAGGGGGTTGAGGAGCTGCAAGGGAAGGGACCAGGGGGGTCAGGCATCTGGCGGGCAGGTCAGGGAAGGAGTCTGAGGGGTCAGGGACCCAGCAGGCGGGTCAAGGAAGGGGCCCAGGGGGTGGGGACCAAGCAGAGAAGGGTCTGGGGGGTCAGGAAGCTGGTGGGGAAGGGCCTGTGGGCATTGAGGAGCCAGCAGGTGAGTAGGTTGGGGAAGGGGCCCCAGTGTTGGGGAGCTGGTGGACAAGCAGGCCAGGGGCCTGGCTCCCTAGTAATTAAATAAAAGCAGATCTGGCCCACAGGTGAAAAAGTTTGGAGACCCTTGTCCTAAATTATACATGGTCATGCGGAGTGAGGGCTTGGATGGGTGGTCTACAGAGAGCCATGTTGGTGATTAAGTGAGCTGTACACTCCAGGCAAGTCAGTGTTAAGGATCCTGCAGCCCAGAAGAAAAGGACAAGTCAGCAGAGCGTGTTTTCCCAGAATCATGAGAATTGGAGCAGCACAATGGTACACCAGTCCAGCCTGCAGGAGAGGAATGTTATACCTGTATTGTGAGTCCTCCCATGGGCCAGCTGTGCTGGATGGTCCTGCCCTTTCCTGTTACCTCCAGGTAGGAGCCTACCCAGTCTCCACTCCAGGGTTGAGCCTTGGTGTGCAAAAACCCGCTCCTGGGTCCACTCATGACCAATCACCTGCAGATAATCAGTCACTCAAGCAATGGAAGAGTGCTCACTAGATTCTTCTGGGACGGTCCTCTGGAAAACACCCTCAGTCCCAGATGCAGCCCTGGGAACTCCTGTCTTTCAAGGTTCAGTGCACCCACGCTGCAACCTCATTTACACTTGTCCATCAACATAACAAAGAAATTGATATTCACCTCCTTTTCCTTCCAGTATGGTCTGCCACATACTCCTGTGCAATGCTGCACTGCTTCAGATAAAACATGTTTATTGATACAGTAAGATTTTAAGTGAATACAAGTCAAACTAATATGAAATCAGAATGATTCATCAGCTAAGGAGATAACCACAATCAAAGAAATGGAAAAGTTAGGTTCAAGATTAAGATCAATATTTCCTGTCTCTGTCTAGCTTACCCACAGGCCTGGTAGCTGATGATTTTCAGCCAGACTACCCCCCACAACCATCCACAAGTAGGTTTCCAGTCCTTAGTTTTGCATAGAAGATGGTTTCCCAGGGAAGCGCTTGAGACAAAGGAGTCTCTTGCTTTTAGCAAGTTCCAAAGGGGTAGCCATGTTAGGCTAGTTCAGCAAAACAAACAAGGAGTCTGGTGGCACTTTTATAGAATAACAAATGTATGTATCTCAGGAACTGTCATGGGAGATGAAGTGAGATTTTCTCCCACAAAAGCTCATGTGATGAATACATTTGTTAGTCTTTAAAAGTGCCACCAGACTCTTTGTTTGTTTTAATTTTAGCAAGATTTTTTTCAACCCCCCTGGGGTTGGGTGATTGTCTGCATCTTGACAGAGAACATCATCTCACCCTTTTGAGCCAAGGCACTTAGTTTGCATTGTTCTTGTATGCTTGCTTCTGTTGAGTGATGAAATACAGCTCAGCATTTCAACTGGGGTCATGACACAGCAGAGTTTTATATCTCTACATAGGTACCATGTTGTAGGAAACATGCAAACCATCACAGTAATGATTCTAGAGGATGCCATGAGCATTCCAAAAACACTAGGCATGGCATGCTTTGCTTCAGACAATAGAGTTACATTGCAAGGGTGAACATGAAGGATACCTGGATCATGTTACAAGGGTGTATGTGGTGTGTAGCATGTCACAACAGGTGTCATGAGTGGTTCACAGGTGAAGGTGCAGGAAGGAGTGAGAAGAATGAGGGGCTCTGACTGGGCCCAAGTGACTCATTTGGTCCTGTCACCTCACCCTACTCGGAAGGAGTCTGATCTGTGTCAGTGCCTCTAGTGCCATGCTCTAGGCACAAGGGGTTCCAGAGCCTGGGAGCAGGATGCTGTCTGATTCCCCATAGGAAATACCAGAGCTGTAGTCAGTGGTGGGATGGGACAGCCAGACTCGGCCTGTTTGCATCAGGTCTCCTCCTTTCCTATATGGAGGGGGGCACATCCCCAGGCCCTCCGACCCCTCCTCAGCTGGGCTGTCGAGGTACAATAACCTCATTGCATCACTGGACATTCACTACATGAACTGATTTCCTTGCCTTTGTTTGCTTAGCTAATCCACCACTCCAAGCCCTCTCGACTTCACTATTCTGTTGCTGCGTCACAGGCCTGATCTTGCTGATGGTTCTGAGTACCAAGGTCACCAGTGCATTTCCTCCTCAGTGAGGAGCAGAGAGGGGGCTGAGAGCACAGCAACTTCCACTGAGTGTGACATCTCACTCTCAGCACTCCTGTTTCCCAAAGCCACCCATCCTAGTTCCTGTAAGTCTTTCGGCCTCTTACCCCAGCTGCAGGGTTCCCAGGCCACACAATACATTAAATTACAATGGGCATTTCAAAATCCATGGACAAGAGAAGCAGTTCCATGGACTTTTATGGGTCTATAGGGCCTATCTGACACATCCAACTCATGGATTTTTCAGAATGGAGTCAAAGGACCACTATGGTCATCTGATCTCAAGTGTGACACATGTCCTCTGGGAGGATTGAGTGCACAAGGATGGCTCTCTGCCATCTGTATGTGGCCCTAATGTTTGCCAGCTTCCAACATCTGAAGGGGACATTCTTCTACAGGAAGAGCTTCCTTTTTAACCACTTATGTCACTCCTTGTGATGCTTGCAGAGGATGAGGAGAGGCAGAATGAGCAGAAGCAGCACAGCTACCCCTGTAACTATCGCCCACCATGGGACAACTTTAAAAATAGTTGTCAGAGAGAAAGATGAAAAGCCAAGCTGTCATTACACTCCAGAATGCAGGGCTTTTTCTGACCCTTATTCTTTCATTGAACTTGATAGCATTTTTATGAAGGGTTAGTTAATGGGGAGTAGATGTTTTGATACATGATTGATCAATCGTTATGCACACTGCTGACAAATATTGCCAACCTCCAATATTCAATACAAATCAGGAGCTAATGTTAAAAAAAAAAAACAAAGTTAATGTTGATTTTGTATTAGCCGTCTGGTTTCCAAGCCTGTTCAGTTCACTTGGGTCATGTTTTCAGGTTTGTCTTCCAAACCCATTGATGATTAGAAACTTACTTAAAAAAAAAAAAATTAAAGCTGAAAGACTCACCTAATCACATGATCAAGAGTTGAGGCTCTACTGAAAATCATAAGTCTTGAAATAAAATCACAAGAGTTTGCAACACTAATCTATGATATATAACTATTTATGGGTATTTCTATACTATGGTCTTAAGCTGACAAAGCCCCATAAGTTGCCTTAAGCAAAGCCCAGTCTATATTTAGAAATTATTAAGTTGACTTAAGCAATTGCTTAAGTCAACTAAATAACTAAGTCCTGCCCTACAAGTCAACTTCAGCATTTAAGTTGATTTTATAGTGCAGGGCCCACCCCCTTCCCCACCCAGGGTCATGATTGGGGTAAGGGCCCTGATCCAGCCTCTAGGGGGGCCCAATCTAGCTCCTGCTGTGTGGTGAGGAGCTGGGAGCCCCATCTGGCTCCCAGCCCCTCTCTGTGGGTGGCTGGGGCTGGCAGCTGACTCCTGTCTTGTTAAGTTGACTTCCAAGGTCCCCCCTCCCCCAGTGTAGACATAGCCTATAACACCTTCTAAATATGTGCTCAAAGCCCACAACACACATGTCCTTTGCAAAGTGGAGCAGCAAGACTATCCACGTATAACCCTTCTGCTAGGGTGAGATGGCAAAGTAAGGGTCAGGTTCTATATGCAGGGGTTTCCAAATAATGTCACAAAACCAACTGGCTAGAGCCCGAACACAGTCTTGTGGGAAATTATGCACAATTCCCTGGGCACCCTATAGGGTAATGCTTCCCCACTTGCAAGCACGAGTCTAAGTGTGGTACATAGAACTTTTTTTTTTTTAATGGCAGCTTAAAAGAATGTATAGAAGCAATAACAAGAATTAGTGCAGGACAGGAGTCCCACAAAACAATACAGCACTCACTCCACCCCAGTGTATGTAGAGTATGTCCCTCACACCCACTGTCAGCCAGCACCACCTGCTGGTCACTCACACTCTCCACTGCCTGCTCACACCGCCAGCTAGCTCCACCCAATTGTCACTCTTCAGTGATTTCAGCTCTTAGAGAGGATCTCAACCCTCAGTGATTTCAGCTCCTGACTTCAGGACACCACGGACAACTCCTTTGACCAAAATAACAAAGGAGACTCTACAATAGGGTTACCAGATACCAAAGCATGGAAAGGAGGATGGGGAAGTTCAAAAAGGAAGACATTGGAGGACCCATGGAGCAAATGTAGTATTAATGTACTATTTTTCTGTTTTTAGGGGGCCCTGGAATGCTTCCTCCTAAAAAGAGGGTGTTCTGGGGGATTCCAGCATACTTTACCCCTGTAAGTAAAAAGCCAGACAAAATCATGTATTTTTAAAATGCCTGCTGGACAGAGGACATGAAGGTAAAAAGGAGGACATGTCCTTCTCTTGCCTGACATTTGGTAACCCTACTCTACAACGAGTCATCAAGTCTATCTTTTAGCAGTGGGGCAGAGGCAAGGCATTGCTCTTTAGCAGAGCTAATGCCACCCCCACCCCCTTTTCTCTTCTCTCACAAGACTGAAACACAGAGTTGCTCACTCTTTCAAGTTGTGAATTGCTGATGGTGACTTTTCTACCTAATAGGCTAAGCAGAGTTTATATAGTCAAAGGATAGCATATTATAAAAAGACAATATTTCAGTTCCCTCATCAGTTAAACTACAGGCATTGACAGATTTGTGATCAAAGCAACCCATATGCAATTTACAGTCATGCTCTGCACCTACACAGTGAAGTTACACTAATTCCTAATAGTGCTCATACAAATACAAAGCCCATATAGATCAGTTGCCCCCCACCCCCCATTTTGGCTATTAAGCACAAGAAGCGAACAGCCTCTAGGCCTACCTTACACATGTAAACCAGCAGGACCCAAATGAGAGGCATTTAGCAAAAAAACAGGAAAAAAAAACCCAACACTAAAATTTATTTAAAAAAAAACAACCTACAAATTGACTTTTTGACATTAGTCTGTTTACTCTTCCAAAGTACTCCATATCTTATACAAACCAGGTGTCTACAGGTAAAGTAACCCTTCCTCATCAGCCTTAAAACTCTCACTCTCTTGCTTAGAGAGAGTCAGGAGTTTTATAAAGAGTTTCTCTACCCAGCATGCATTGCAAAAAAAAAAGGGGCATGTATTGCTGATTTTGCTGGATGATTGCCAATAATGGCTGGTAAATCAGCTCTCTTTTCCTCACTCCTGGTTCTACAGGCAGATGATATCACCAATTATGATGTTTTTAACTAGAGCTGGTCACCAGTGTTTCACTGAAAATGTCTCATGATAAATGCTGTTTTCATCAAAGTTGGCACATTTTGAAAACAGGTAGATTTCAGTGAAATTTAGTGTATCAAAATGCTTCATTTTTTGACATCAGAAGAAAAATGCCATTTTCTGAATGCAATGTTTTGCTTTACATTTTGAAACAAATTTCATCTTTTTTATATAATTTTTGCTTAAAAAGGTAAAATCAGAACACATTTTAATAAATGAAGTATTTAGGTTGATCAAAAATATAACTTTTATTCAATTTTAATTTTCTTTTGAGGTGAATTTCAAGAGTTGTTGGTTTTGTTTCATTGCAGAATGGATACTTTTCTAAAACTATGGAATTTCCCCAAAATGGAAAAGTGGTTTCTGGTCTGCACAACCTATCATTTATTGGCCCTTTATGAACTATTTATAGAAGGTGTGACTCCCATGAAGTATTTGTAGCAGTCTGTGTTATCACCTTGGTGTCTCCTGCTGGTTACCTGGAGAATCAACTATCAGCCAGGCAGACACCACGGCTTGCAATATCTCATAGTTAGTTCAACCTGAGCTCCCCCAAGACTTCTGAAGGATTCTGCAGTCCCTCTTCTAATCAGAGGCAGCCTTAGGCAATTGGGGGGCATAGGTGAAGACATTGTGGGGCTCCCTAAAGAGCCACTGGCAGCCCCCACCACTTTCTTCCCTGTGACCCCAGCCCCCCCTGCACCTCTAACTGCCCCATACCACCTCCCAGGACTCCTTGTTTGTTTTGCTGAATCGGACTAACATGACTATCCTTCTGGAACTCATAAATTATTCTTGGGTATGATATTTTTAAAGGCCTTCCTATCATGAAGCTTCTAAGTTGATCATCTTTCACTTAACATAAATGAGCTAATGCTGAACTACAAAGTTAAAGTGAACATTAATAAATAAAAAGTGGTAACATTAATTATGGCTCAAAAATAAGTAAAGTACCACATTTAAAATTTTGGCAGTCCAATCTTACAAATTTTTCATATAGGCTTGGGTTTATGTGCACTAGATATTTAATACAAATAATTATAATAAATAAAAATAAGTGAAAAGAAGGTTTCTAGTGTGTAGCTATAAATGAAAAACACCAAATTTCAATGAAATTCTCTGAAGTACTCAAGTTTATAAGACTTTGGCCTCCTCAAAAATATTAAATAGTAAGTACAGAAGAAGCTAAAAAATTACTTACCAAAAGAAAAAGACACACAGCACAGACATCACACACAGGTGTAATGACTGCCTAAGGGCAGCACTGTATTTAGATGTAGCAGTTTATATGTCCCTACCTGGTAACCTGAGCTAAACAAAGCCTAAGTAAAAACTGTCACAAAGTCAAAGGCAAAGGCAAAAGAACAGGTAGAAAAGAAAAGGAAACGGCAGTATTTCACAAAATTAAAAAATGGCAGGATAAATGGCCACACTGAGGAATTAAAAGCTGAGGCCACTGGAAAAGTTCCTGCTATTCTGCTGTCTATTGCTTGCTCCAGCTTTTTCTAGCATGTCAATGTGAAGGTAATAGGCAGACAAAGATGAAATCTGCAATTCAGACGAAGCACAGATCCTAATGATAGCTTGCCTTGATGAGCCAAGAGTGAAAAGTGCTTAGGCTTCCAGTCCTACTAGCTCTGCTAGATGGGAACCATTTCTATATTTTTCAATGTCGGTGGGTTACTTACAAGTAACTGTCCTTTGAGATGGGCTGCTCACATATATTCAGTTACAGGCATCTGCATGCCACAGCGCACGGTAGCTCAGAGAGTCTTTAGCCTTAGCCCGTCAGGTCAGGGCACAAAGCCAACGCCCCCTCTGCGCTGCGACCATGGCTATATTGGTGACGGTGACCCTGACCCTCCCAGTCCCCTATATCTTCGCAAACTCCGTTAGCAGGGATGGTGGGAGGGGCCTGAATGTATGTGAGCAGCCCATCTTGAAGAAGGACAGTTACTGGTAAGTAACCCACCGTTCTTCTTTGAGCACTGCTCACATCATTCAGTTACAGGTGACTGCTAACCACACCCAAAGATGGCGGGAGGAGTTACAATTTGCCCATGCTGAGTACAGCTCTGCCTAACGCAGCGTCCTCTCTAGCTTGTTGGACGATAGCGTAGTGCATTGTGAAAGTATGTACTGATGACCACATAGCTGCCCTGCAGATCTCTTGGATCTGGAAGTTGGCAAGGAAGGCTGTTGATGATGCTTGGGCCCTGGTAGAATGGGCTTTAAACGTTCCAGGAAGGGGCACATTCGACCTTCCGTAGCAGTCTTTGATACAGTTTACTACCCATTTGGAAATGCACTGTGAGGACACTGGAAGAACTCTTTTGCATTCGGCGATCACCACAAATAATTGGGAGGTCTTGCGGAACGGATGCATGCGCTCAATGTATGTTAGGAGTGCTCTCTTCACATCCATGGTATACCAACTCCTCTGGTTCTCTGTAACCTGAGGGTCTGGATAAAATACTAGCAAACAAATCTCCTAGTTGAGGCGAAAGTGAGTAGCCACCTTAAGGAGGAATGAGGGGTGGTGTTGCAGGACCACTTTGTTGGGAAAGAACCTCATATATGGGTTTTTTGTGGAGAGGGCCTTCAATTCTGAAACCCTTCTAGCAGAGATGATTGCTACTAAGAAGGCCACCTTCCAAGAGAGGACCAGTGGGGTGCACGAGTCTAAGGGTTCATAGGGGGGCTCCGTTAGTGCCCGGAGCACCACGTTAAGATCTCAAGGAGGGATGCGTTCACGGGGTTGTGGGAAAAGCCTTTTGAACCCTTTCAGGAACCTGTGGAAGTAGGCTGGGAGAAAACAGGGGCCCCATCTACTTTTTCATGGAGGGCTGAGATCGCTGCTAGGTGGACTCTCAGGGAGGACAGAGAGAGGCCTTTGTCTTTAAGGTCTAGCAGATAGTAAAAGATTAAGTGTAGAGGGGCCAGTGCAGGGTCTATTCCTTTACCCTGAGCCCAGATGGAAAACTGTTTCCATTTGGCTGTATAGGTGGACCTGATAGATGGTCTTCTACTACCAACTAGGACTTTCCTAACCTTGTCTGAGCAGATCCTTTCCTGCTCGTTGAGCCAAAGAATCTCCAAGCTGTCAGGAGCAGGTGACCTGGGTTCGGGTGCTGCAGGTGCCCTGAGTCCTGTGTCAAGAGGTCCACTCACAGGGGGAGGCAGAGTGAGGTCTCTACAGACAGGTCCTATAGGAGCAAGAACCAGTGTTGTCTGAGCCAGTCCGGAGCTATTAATATTATGTTTGCTCCGTCCATCTTGATCTTCAGGAGAACTCTGTATATCAATGGGACTGGTGGGAAGGCATACATCAGAGGACCTGACCAGCTGATGAGGAAGGCATCATTGAGAGACCCCTCCTCCCAACCCCTGAGAGAGCAAAACTGATGACACTTGTGGTTCTGCCGTCTCGCAAACAGATCTGTCTGGGGTGTGCCTCATTTGTGTGTATCAAGTGAGAGAACACCATGTTGTGGAGTGACCACTCATGATTCACTAGGGGCTTTTTGCTTAGCGAGTCCGCCAACCTGTTGTCCACTCCTGGTAGGTGCGCAGCCATCAGGGTGAAACTGTATTTCAGGGCTAACTTCCAAAGTTTGCATGCTTCCTTGCAAAGAGTTAGGGGTGGACCCCTCCTTGCCAGTTTGTGTAGAACATGGCTGCAGTATTGTCCGTTAGAATCTGAACAAACCCGCCCTGTATGCTGTCCAGGAAGGTCATGCAAGCCAATCTGATGGCATGCAGTTCCTTCACATTTATATGAAGAAGACTGTCTTTGTGGGACCAAAGCCCCTGGGTGGAAAGCCCCCCCAAGATGTGGGCACCCCCACCTGGAGTCCAAGGCATCGGTTATCAATGTTATAGTGCGCGTTAGCGTTTTGAAGGGAATTCCCCCTATGGCAAACCAGGGGTCCTTCCAAATCTGTAATGTCCCCAGGATATCTCAGGGAACTGACAGTGCCTTGGATAGGGAGTCTCTCTGTGGGTGGAGCACCATGGAGAACCAGACCTGGAAGGGCCTCATTCTCAGTTGTGCAATCCAAATCACGGAGGTGGAGGCTGCCATGTGCCCGAGCAGCTGTAGGCAGCGATGGGCTGTGGTCACTTAGGACTCCTGCAGCTCCATAATGATGGTGCAGATGGACCGAAATCTTCAAGGGCACAGAGAGGCTGTCCCTTTGCAAGCATCTAGGAGAGCTCCTATGAACTCTATGCTTTGGGACAGAGAGAGTTTTGACTTTTCTCAATTTATGCAGAGGCTCAGGTACCCACACAGTTGGGTTACCGCTCTGGCATGGAGCTTTATCTAAGCTCTTGCTTCCCCATGTATTAATCAATCATCTAGGTAGGGGTAAATCCTTATGCCCTGCCCACACAAGAAAGCCACTACTGGCTCCATGCACTTTGTGAATCCCTGGGGGCCAGAGAGAGCATGAAGGGGAGTGATATAAATTGGAAGTGGTTTTCCCCCATGATGAACCTTAGGTACTTTCTGTGGTTGACCATATTGCTATGTGAAAGTGTCTTTGAGGTTGAGGACTGTGAACCAATCCCCAGCAGATACAGATGGAATGATCTGTGACAGGCAAAACCATGCGGAACTTTATTTTCCTTCTGTGTTTGTTTAAGGCTCTGAGATGTAGAATGGGTCTCAGGTCTCTGTTGGGTTTGGGGACCAGAAAGTATCGGGAATAGAACCCTTTCCCCGCTCCCACTTTGGGACCCTTTCTATGGCCCTGAGGGAGAGGAGCTTCTCGCATTCTATCTTGAGCAGGTGATCTAGTTTCTGGTTCCCAAGGCTTGGGTGAGGGGGCAGTTTTCTGACCCAAGGAGTTGAACGAAACTGTATGCGATACCCTTCCGCTACCATCTCAAGGACCCACTGGTCAGCTGTGATGTTGGCCCAGTGGTGCACAAAGTGGTACAGGTGGTTGGTGAAGGTTGGGGTCGAGGTTATGGGTTTGCTGCCTTTGGGGTAACTGTCAAAAGCACAGCTTCCTTCCCGACAAGTGGTTGGTACCCTGCCCGCGCCTGCTAGACTGTGAGGTGTAGGACTTCCGATCCTTGCTTGAGCAGGCCTTGTCCCTATCCAAGTCCCCGAGATGTTGTTGTGGGTATTGGTAGGGCCGAGGAAGAGAACTCTGCATTTGGATTTGCTGCTTTAAGTGCTGCAGCTGCTGTTGCAAGAGCTGATGTGGTTTAAGGGAGCGCCGGGTAGATTGCGGGGTGTACATTACCAGCAATCTGAGGGTAGCTCTTGCGTCCTTCATGCCATGTAGCTTGGTGTCTGTGGACTTAGTGAAGAGGTCAGGGCCCTCAAATGGCAGGTCTTGAATGATAAGCTGCATCTGCGGAGACAGGCCAGAGCCCTGAAGCCAAGCAGAGTGACGGATTGTCACGGCAGAGGCCATAGTACACGAGGCTGTGTCCGATGTGTCCCAAGTAGCCGTGAGGGCGTCTTTAGAGACCAATGCCCCTTCTTCAATCATTGCCTCATAATCTCTGAGGTGATCTTTGGGAATAAGGTCGTGGAACCCTTCCATGGCTCGCCAGAGGTTGAAGGCATATCTTGTCGTAAGGGCCAGATGGTTGGAGATATGCAGCTGTAGAGGTGCTGTGGCATAAACCTTCCTGCCCAACAAGTTGAGCTTTTTAGCTTCCTTATTCTTAGGGGTGGAGCTCAGCTGGCTCTGTCTCTCTTTCTGATTTATTCCATTGACCACCAACGATCCTGACACAGAGTGCTGGAAGAGAAATGGAAACCTGTCCTGGAGGACATGATATTTGCAATCCGCCACTTTCGACACCGGCAGAATCGAAGATGGGGTCTGCCATCATGCCTTGCAAATTCTGTATGTCCCTTCATGGAGAGGAACAGATACTTTAGCTGGTGAGACATTTTTCCCCACGTCAAAGAGTGGGTTGGTTTCCTCCTGGACCTCCCCAAGTTCTATATTCAGATTTGCTGCCTTGCGGAGAAGTAAATCCTGCTGGGGGCGGGAATTGTCCTTATAGGCAACAGGCCTTCAGAAAGCGTACTCATCCAGAGAGGAGGATGAAGGGGCCAGGATCTACTACATTGTGTAGAGTTGGGATTGGGCTCATCATTGGAAATGTCCAAGGAGTCAGAAGTCCGAGGTGGAGACAGTGCCGAATGGCACCACGAAGTTGAGCTGTCATCAGCTGTCATGTCTAGCCATTTGTGAGACCAGTCATTAAAAGAATTTCTTGTCATGGCATGGTGCGGGGAAGAATGGCCCCTGCCTGAGGTCTTAGTGGTACCGGAGGAACTGGGCTGCGGTGTCCGTACCGGGGCTGACGGGGTTGTCTTCCTCTGTGGCACAGGTGTAGGGGAGAACTTCCGATGATGCTTACCAGCCTGTTCTCCAGCTCCCAAAGCAGTTTTGGGAGAATCAGAGGAACAGGCAGAGGCCGGAGACAATGCAGAGGACAAGCTGGACCTCCATCTTCTGGAGCCTTGAGAACACAGTACCGAAGGTTCATGGGATGAGTGTCAAGGGGAGAGCGCCTCGGACCAGTTGTCAACCCCGTTTTGCAATGCTGGTGGAGGTTCTCGATGGTACCAGGCTTGAGGGCGGTGCTGATCCTTGCATCAACTGGTCTCTGGGTATCAGAGCCGGTGTAGTCTTCAACCTGGCCTTCTTGGCCGATACTGGAGCTGGGTCTTGGACTGGAACCCATGTCTTTACTGGGGCTCACAGTGTAGATGGTACCAAAGACAGCCTCGATGCTTGTTCACCGGAGGGGGAACTTGGCGACTGAGGTGACCAGTGCCATGGCAGTACCGAAGAGGAAGCCGACTGGGGCTTTGAACTCTGTGCTGTGCGTTGGTGCCGAGACTCCAGTGCAGGAGTTGCTTGGGGTGCCAGTGGAGCATTAGTGTCTTGGGTGGCATCAGAGGTGGGCATGTGGTCCTCAGCAAGAGTGCATAAGTGCTTCGCTCTGTTCTTGTGAGTCCTGCCTTTATATAACTGGCAAATTGAGCCATTCACGGCAAGGTGAGACTCACCGAGGCACACGAGACATTTCTCGTGAGGATTGTTGAGTGGGAAAGCTTTGGAACACGCTAGACACAGTTTAAAGCCCAGCATTGTAATTTCGCACGAAGGAAAGACGGCACTTGCTTCCGCAAGTTTTGGCTAATCCGAAACCGTTGCTGAGGGTAGAAAAAGGAACTGGGAGGGTGAGGGTCATGGTCACCTATATAGCTGTGGTTGTCGTGCAGAGGGGGCGTTGGCTGTGTGCTCTGACCTGACAGGCTAAGGCTAAAGACTCTCTGACCTACCATGCGCTGTGGCATGTAAACAGCTGTAACTGAATGATGTGAGCAGCGCTCGAGGAAGAATTTCATTTCTGTCCACCAGATTGAAGATGGGGCCCCTTATTGCTTGGGGCCAGGGGCGTCGCTGGGGCGGGGAAAGACCCGGGGCACGGGCCCAGCCCCGCCCCC
>ML682024.1:829759-862991 GCA_007922195.1 Podocnemis expansa | reverse complement strand
GGCCCTAGGTGGCTGCCTGGTTCACCTACCTCTAAAGCTGCCACTCCTTTTAATCATACCTCATGATATGTAAGCGCTTTCCAGAAGAGCATTAATTATCACCCACACAATTGAATCTATCAGGAAATTTAGACTTGAAATTAGATTCAGGTCTTTAACCCTCAGAGGAGTAAAGTTCTGGAATAGTCTTCCAAGAGACGCTGTGGGGGCAAAAAGTATAACTGCCTTCAAAACCAAGCTTGATAAATTTATGGAGGGGGTGTTATGATGGGGCAGCCTACTTTGGAAATTGATTGTTCTTCTTCGAGCGCTGCTCTTATACATTCAGTAATAGGTGTATCCGTGCCGCAGCACACGATTGGTCAGAAACTCTTTTTCCCTAGCCTGTCAGAAGAGGGCTGGCAGCCACTGCCCCCTTGTCACTCCTTGGCAATATATGTGGCCGCCGCCCGACCCCTCCTCATTTCCATTTTGCCTGCCTCAGTGATGGTTCATGGAACTGCCCGCTGCTTGCAACTGTACAAGCAGCCTGTCTTCTCCTTTTTATGAGCCAGCAGCTCTACTGGGAACACTTCTTTGTGGACATCATTCCACGGAAGAACATTTCCTCTTCCAACCATCCATCGGAGCAGCAACACTGCTCCGTCCACCACCCGCCATGCCAGGGTTTACACCTTGTGCTGCCTGCAGCAAGGCCTTCCCGCAGGATGACCACCACGCGAAGTGCCTTCAGTGCCTGTGTGAAACCCATTTGGTCACCTCCTGCTCCATCTGTCTGTCCTTTAAGCCCAGGACAATCAGAGACAGGGAGCAACGGTGCCATGCATTGGCCTCAGGGCAAGCGCGGCAGCCCACACCCAAGGCTTCAGGGTCTCCCGCAGCACCATGTGCCTCTTTGGCACCGGAGCCTTTCTGGTACTGCTCCCCTAGAGAGCCTAAAAAGACTGATTTGGTACCAGTGTTGGTACCGTGACATCAACACTGATCCTTGTCCCCCACACGGGGGTCACCATGGGACCGAGAGGAGTCAGTGCCTTTCCCCGTGACACCAGAGGCCTTGGAGGTAGCGAAGGCACTCCTCTTATTACCCACACCACCCTCTCCGGTACCTCCCAGGAGGAGGGGTAAGCCGGTGTTTGCCCCTAGGGCCTGGCTGCCCCAGAAGCACCACCAAACACCCTCTTCTGTCTCGGTACCAAGTTCCCTGACACTGGAACCCATGTTTGAGAGCCCTTATGCCGTTGAGCCTTCTCCCTGACACCGTATCACTCTGCCGTCAGTGGCACCATCATCGCAGTCCTGAGGAGTTTCCCCTCCTTCAAGCCTGGAGGAAGGTGCCTCAAGGGGGTCTAAATGGCTCCACCCTAGGCTCCTGACATTGTCACCCTTTAGGTACCAGGCTCATGAATGGTCCCCTCAAGAGACTGCATCGAGCCCTCTAGGTATTGCAGAGCTCCTCTCGGCACCGGCTTCTCTGGCACCGGCCAGAGCCCTAAACCCTGTGCCATGCTTCTACACAGGAGACCTCACGATGCATTTCAGTTTTCTTTGCTGTGTTGCTGCCCATGCAGTGATGGAAGTTCAATCCCCTGAGGAGCTCACCGACACGTTATTCAGGCCGGTGTTCATGTCTGATGAACCTATCACTGTCCCACTCCATCCTACTGTTTGGAATCTTGCCTCATCATGCTGGTGAAGCCCAGGTTCCGTTCCCCTGTAGCAGGCATGGCGGGCCTCAAATATCAGGTCCCAGTGATAGAGTTTCCCTCCATCACCCACCACCTGGTACTGTCTATGGGGGTGGTGGAAGTGGCGCTAGGCCCAGGGCAAATGCCCCGTGACCCCTTCCCAGCATCGAGAGATGCGAGGGAATTAGATCTTCTGGGGAGGAAGATGTATTCCTCCTCCGCCTTCCAGTTGCGTGTGGCCAATAATCAGGCCCTAGTGGGCAGATATGTGATGGATGTGTAGGAATCAATGAATAAGTTCAGGCACCTACTCCCACAGGAGACTAGGGAGGACTATGATGCCTTCCTGGAGGAGGGCAGGATAGCGTCCCAAGACCTTCTCCTATTGGCTTGGGATGCTGTAGACACAGCCTCCCGCACAATTGCCTCAGCCGTGACTCTCCAGCATGCGGCTTGGCTTAGAGAAGCAGGGGTACCCCCTGCCTCCCAGCAGGTCATCTTCGACCTCCCTTTGGACGTCGAGACTCTGTTCCTGGTAGAGATGGAGGCTGTAATCGCTAGTGCCCAGGACCCCTGGGGGGAGATTAAGTACTTGGGTCTCCTCCCTTCAGGGGCCCCTGCCTGCCCTCTGACTCCATAGGAATTTTACACCCCTGTGCTGATTCAGCCTCCATTTTGGTTTAGTGGCCAAGTTATGGTGCTCTCAC
This sequence comes from Podocnemis expansa, assembly GCA_007922195.1. NCBI lineage: Eukaryota > Metazoa > Chordata > Testudines > Podocnemididae > Podocnemis > Podocnemis expansa. Next base: position 860,596 of record ML682024.1, on the reverse strand, counting down.
CCCTGTGGCCTGGTTCCATCCCTGTCAGGAGAGTTTTCTCCCATCCCGGGTCTGCTCCTTCTCTCGCTGCGGGGGACTCAGGTGGGAGCTTCTCCTGTCCTGGGCCCACCCCTCCTCTCACTGCGAAGAGATCCCTCCCTCCACCGGAGGTTGGAACCTCTCATTGTGGCTGAGGGTCGTCGGTCAACCTTTTAGGCAGGGACCACGTTCTACTGCAGGCCTCGAGACGCTTCCATCTACCTTCCGGAGTAGTGGATGCAAAAACATCTGCCGAAGGTTCCCTTCCTCTCTGGTGCCACCCATTATTTCTCACTGAGGTTTTCTCAAATCGGCGGGGGAAGCCCCCCTCCAGCTTCTTCAAGCTCGGCGCTTCTCTGCTCCCCCTCATGGACACACAGGGCAAAAACCAGGGTATCCCTATAAAACTTGGGAGGGACAGCTTTTCCTCTTTGGGACTTCCCATGGTGGAGTTAAGGGACTCCTCCCTCAATATCCCTGTTGTTACTTAGGCAAACACATGTTCACTGAGGCATGAAGGCCACACCTCTGGGTCCTGTGTGCACTGAGCCCACATGTTCAGAGGGGTTTTATCCCTAAGTGGCTCTGAATCTTCATGCCCTCCTCCCCTGGAAGGGGTTTTGTGCCCCCCACTTATATTGGGGTGGAGCTCTTGAGGTTGTCTCCCCTTCCTACTGCTCAAAGGGGTTTCCCTTTTTCCCTGTCTCTCGGTCCCACAACTACCGAAACCTGGTGTCCCGCAACATGGGCCATGAAACAGGCCTTCCCCTGGCCAGCAGCTGTCTGGCAGTTCTGGGGCCCTACCTCTTATCTCCTTCCCCGGATTTACGGGACTGGTCAACTCGCTGTCACCTTGTCTGGGCGCCAATCCAGAACAGCAGTACCGGGCAGTTAGATACCTGGCCTCTCGGATCTGATCCCTCATATCCAGATCAGAGACTTCAGGGGTTATTAACCCTTTCCCCAGCCACAATCCCTGCCAGCCCATCTCCAGTTTGGGGTGAACACGCTTGAGAATATCTCATCACAGCAGAGCCCCTGGCCTGACCCTCCATGTTTCCCTCTCCTTCCCAAATTGAAAAAGGGGGTTTTCCTATTCTTAGAGGAAAAGGAGCTCTGCTCCCCTAATATCTTAGCCTGGACCTCTTGGTGGGTTATGGGGCTGTTTTGCCAGGAAATCTGGGGTATTCTGGGATCCTACAACCCAGGGCTTCATCCCCTAGTCCTCAGAGAGATTTTGTTTTTGTGGTTAGATGGAAGTGACCTGAGGCTGCTCAGTGAGCACCCGATGGACACCGGGAACGCCTCTAGCAGCCACTTGCTAACTGACAGCACAGGCTCACTGTCCCAGTCTACCCCCCACCCCTTTGTGACAGGGCTGGGTAATCTATGGATCATCTGTCCCCTTTCTCCTCTCATGGGAAAAAATCCTGCCCAACTCTGGTGGTTGGTCCCTCTGACATTGACCCAGAGATCAGCTGTAAATACTCATTGTGAACATTGGCCTATGTGGCTCCCTGGAGCCTGCTCACCCAGTGGGTGTCTTCTCATTAGATCACCCGCCTTCAGGGTCCTCTATGGACCAGCTATCCTCCTTCCCTTCAGGTGGGATGAAATTTCTGTCCAACTCTGGCTGTTGGTCCCCAATATGGACCCAGAGGCCAGTTGTAAATATTCATTCCGAACACTAGCCTAGGCACTTCCCCGCCCCTTTTCCCTGCAACCTCCTCACCTGGTGGGTGTCTTTTCCCACTAGAGTGACCACCCTCAAGGTACTGGTAATACTGCAGTCACCCTTCTCGGTGATTCCTGTGCTTTTAGCTCATGGGTTCCATTAAGCAATAGGGGTAGCCTCTTCTTGGCATGCATAAAGTTTCAGTGCCAGGCAGCTACGAGACCTTTACAAGGATGGTGGGAACATGTTACCAGTTCCATCCTGAAATACTGAGCAGTGACCTCAGATCATGGCGAACCAGATGACCCCCGCCATTGGTCACCTTCCTACTCTCTTCTTAGTGCAAAAAAAGAGAGAGAAGAAAGACAGAGTGAGAAAATGGATGAAAAGGGGTGGAGCTGGGGCTGCACCTTGTCAGGGTGACACCCCCCCGCCCCATCTCATTGGAGGGAGTCTTTCCTCTCCTGTGCTCTGGATCCTCGAGATCTTTCTCTTTGCAACCCTTGTACTGGGATCCCCCAGGCTCTGTCCATTATGAAGCTGGGTGCGTCGCCGCTAGGTATGCTTCACTATGGCCCTTGCATGCATCAGTGCAGCAAATATGGGAAATAGTACTGGGGCCATGGCCATGGACAAGGGCCTTTGTCCTGTAGCCGAGTTCCCTCACCTCAGTGCCCGCGGCAAATTGTTGACCTTCAGGCCTTGGTTACTAGATGTCCCCTCTAGATCAGCATAATGCTTTGAAGTGTTTAACAGCTCCCTCACATGAGAACACTGGGAGGGTTACAATGTTTTTGGTGAAGGCACCTTGGCCTCACGCAACTCCTTATTAGTGGTGTAGCTTGCCCGGACATGGCCGGTCACACCATCGCTACAATTGCGGTTAAGCACTCTTGTCGCCTTACAAGCGATTTAAGCTGACTGTGCAGGTATTGCGTCCTAATTGGCAGTCGTCCCTTGCCCCTGATCTCCCTGGGCTCTTTCCAGCCGGACTAGGGAAAGGGTGGCTTTCCCTTCTGTCCTTCCCCTTTTCCTTGTGTCTCAAAGCGTTCTGTATCTGCAGCTAGTAGACAGATAGCTCCAGGGTTATGCTACCTTGTCCCACAATCTTCACACCCCAAACAATGTTAGTACCAGAATACTGGGCTCTTTTACCTCAGCACCTGGCTTCCCTCTACAGCTGGCTGGGCCCATTCAGGGCTGGGGGGGGGGGGCCGGGCGCAAAGCAGCCCAAATTCTTTGGGGGGGGCCACTCCAGCACCCTGGCCCTGCAGGTTGGAGCCCAGCGCTGGCCCCCTCCATCCCCTGGGGAGGTGCAGCCAGCTGGGAGTAGGCCAGGTTGGCTGCTCTGCCCCACTGTGGTGAGGCTGGGCAGGCAGGTGGGCGGAGCAGCCTCTGGCCCCAACGCCCCACCACCCCCCGGAGTTGGAAAGGGAGGCGGTTAGGGCCCTCTTACCTGGCTGCTGGAGTGGTGCGGCCAGGCTCCCGGCCGCTCCTCCAGCTGGAGGAGCGCTCACTGAGCAGGCGCAGAAAGTCTGTGCCTGCTCAGTGAAAGCTTACTGTGAGTGGGAGTTTTAAAAACTCCCCACTCAGAGGAGCTGTCAGCCAGCTGGGAGACTTTGTCTTCTGGCTGGGCAGGGACTGCAGCTTCTGGCCGTGTGTGGCCAGCAGCGTTCCCTGCGCTAGGTAGCGTCGGGGGCTGCGGGGCCGCGCAGCTTAGGGGGAACATTGCTCCCTGCTCTGAGGATCTTACCATCTAGCTGTAAGATAAGGATTAATTGATGGGTCTGTTTCTTTATTAGCACCACTGGCTTTTCTGAAAAGGTCTGCCATCCCAGCAGTATTGAGCCAGGCTAACTCTTAGTTGGAGTGCTCTGATGTCCCAGGTGTGTCCCTGTCTATTGAGTTATCGTGATGGGCTACGTGGTTTCACTAGCAATGACAAGAAGATGATGTGCTCCCTTCACTGGGAGAGTGGAAAGGAGTATGAGGTTTGTGGTGATTTTTAGATCATGGCGGAGGAACTTCCATGATCTAGGATGGGCCCCAAAATGCTGTCATTTTCACAGCTGAGTTTCACCCAGTTAAACTGCTTCACTTGCTGGGCCTTCTGCTGGGATCTGGACACAGGTAGACACGTTTGGCCAAAGGCTAGAAGGTTGGCCAAAATTTTCCTTCAAAACTTTTTTTTTGTTTTTGTTTTTGTTTTTGGCAGGTTTAATTTTTTGATGAAGTTAAACATTTCTGATGGGAAGGGTTTGCTTTCTGTGGACACTCAGAATCTAGACTGTGTCAAAACCCCACAAACCTGCAAAACAGTTTTGACCAGAAGAGTTTGGATTTTGGTTTGTCAAGGAAAAGTGAAAACTTTCCATGGCAGATATAGATAAACTCCTTTTTGATTGTTTTCATCAAACTATTCTGCAGCGGAAAATATATATTTCCCAACCAGGTCCAATTGATCCCAAATTCCTAATTCAGCCTCAGACAGTTGTTTCTGACTCTGCTGCTGGCCTACTGGATGACTTTGGGCAACTCACTGTATCATGTGGTGCCTCAGCTTCCCCATCTGTACAAGTAGGGTAATGATATTGCACTCCTTCATAAAGTGCTCTGAGATCTATGAATGAGCAATTTTACCCAGAAGGCAGGTAATATCAATCAAAGAGAGCAGCTGTCTATGGGTGCAAACACTCTGGTATTATAAAACCTGTGCTACTGGCCATTGGAGAGCTGCTCACAGACCCATAAATTCATGAGTTCACATATCCAGTTGCAAAAGACAATCAACATTTGTTTGATTGAGTAACTGTTACCTGTGGGATCTGTGGCATTGGAGCCACACAGTGTTCTGACATCTTCAGTGGTCACAGCCCCGGTGGCTGGGTTACTAGCATTGCAGCTGTAGAAGTTTCATTGCTGTTTGTGTTAATCACCAGCTCCAACTATGACTGGTGGTCATGGAGCTGATCATCTCTATCAGGTAGGATCAGGGACAGGCCTCGGGACCAGCCAAAGGTGATCATGTCAGTGTCAGGCACTGAGCAGGAGAGGATAACATTGCACCACCCAAGCTCCAGGTGGGCCAAGAGTACTGTGAGGCTTTGGAATGTAGTCTGAAAGGAAAGTTCTCCTTCGAGTGTTGCTCACATCATTCAGTTATAGGTGTCTATGTGCCGCCATGCATGGTAGCTCAGAAAGTCTTCAGCCTTAGCCTGTCAGGGCAGGGCACGTGGTCAATGCCCCCTCTATGCTGCGACCATGGCTATATAGGTGACCATGACATTGACCCTCCCAGTTCCTTTTTCCACCCTCAGCGATGGTTTCGGATCAGCCAAGAAACTTGCATAAGCAAGTGTCTGTCTTCTACCATGAAATTCAAAATGCCATGCTTCAGATGCTGCAAAGTTTTCCTGTTTGATGATCCGCACAATAAATGTCTCACATGCCTCAGTGAGTCCCATCTTGCCGAGAACTGCCCCCTCTGCCAGTCTTTCAAAAAGAGGACTCGCAAGGACAGAGAGCTGTGCCTCCAATCCCTTGCTGGGAGCAGTGTGCAAGTCTGTGATGCTGCCCGAGCCCTGAGTGCTCCGCTAACTCACTTATCGGCCTGGGCACCGGAACCTCAGGACCATTCTTTGGTGCCAAGCCTAAAGTCTCGGTCAATGCCCCCATCAGTATCATTGGGGCGCCAAACACTTCGGTTGCTGAATCAACCTGGCGCCGAACCCAAAGTGGCACCGTCAGCGGCACCACCGATGCTGCAGGCCCCTGCGACGGTGCGGGCGCGTTCTCTGATCTGGGTACCAGCACCACAGAAGAAAATCAGCTAGACACCGACTGCGGCATCGGGAGTCCAGTCAGGGCAGGAAGTGGTACCTCCCACCAACCTGGTGCCATCCAGTCCGCTGTTGGTACCGCAGTCCGGCACTGAGGACTGCGTCCTTGCCAATCTGATGCCATCCAGTCTGCCTCCGGTACCACATTCCACTGAGGACTGCTCCCTGGCCTCCTCCCCATGTTCCTCTCGGGACGTGTCAGTGCCGTGCTCCCAAGCCTTGGGGGTCCCTTCCCATGGATCGGTGTTGACTTTGCCTCCAGCCTCGGTCCGCTCTTCTCCACTCAAGATGGTAATGAGGGTAGGAGAACATTTAGGAAAATGGTGCTGTAAGCACTCCCCCCCGCCCACGCCTTGACGCAGAAACAGACTGTCGGGCCCACCTGGGCCAGTGGGGCCTTCCCCTTCGTTCTTCCTCTTCACCTGATGAATACACCTTTGAGAGACCCACTGACTGTAATGAGGACTCTCGTGCCCAGCAGGAGCTGCTATGCCGCATGGCAGCAAACCTGAACCTGGAGCTTGGGGTTGTCCAAGAGGAGATGAACCCGCTCTTTGATGTCGGCTGGAGGGCCCCACCTGCTAAGGTGTCTGTACTGCTCCACAAAGGGGTATACAGCATTTTCAAGGCCCGCTGGCAAACCCGGTCCTTGATTCCACCAGTATCCAGGGTTGCAGACCATAAGTACAATGTCCCTCAGGACAAGTTCTCCTTTCTGTTCCAGCACCCCACTCTGGGGTCGCTGGTTGTTGATGCCGTGAACCAGAAAAAGAGGCAAGGCCAACCAGGTTCCAACCCTAAAAATAAGGAGGCAAGGAAACTTGACCTGCTTGGCAGGAAAGCTTACTCCACAGCTGCCCTTCAGCTGCGCATAGCAAACCACTCGGCCCTTATGACAAGGTGTATCTTTAACTTCTGGAAATGCAAGGCTTCCATTCCATTATCCCAAAGAAGAGGAAATGGCATCCAGAGATGCTCTCATGGCCATCTGGGATGCCGTGGACACAGCTGCCCGTACGATGGCATCAGCTGTGGTAATGCATCACTCGGCCTGGCTACACGGCTCGGGCCTACCACTGAAGCTGCAACTTACTATTCAGGATCTCCCGTTCAAAGGCCCTGACCTCTTCGTTGAGTCCACACATGCGAAGCTCGATGGCATGAAAGACTCGAGAGCCACACTCCGATCACTGGGGATTTATACCACGCAACCTAACAGATGCTCTCTAAAACCCCATCAACTCCTCCAACAACAATTTCAGCTGTTAAAACATCAGATTCAACTGCGGGGTACATTCCTAAGGTCCCTCCCTTTTCCCCAGCGCCATCTTGAGGACATGGACAAGGACAAGGTCTGTTCGGGAAAGAGTGAGAAGTCCCACGTCCCCCAACCAGGTAGGCATGGGCAGGCCTCCGAATGCTCGTTGGGGAAGAAACAGCGTTTCTGATGGTTACTATATGGCCAGTGAACCCATGACCTGACCAGTCCCCAACCGCTTACACCACTTCACACACCACTGGGCCAACATCACATCCAACCAGTGGGTCCTCGAGACAGTCAAGGAGGGGTATTGTATTCAGTTTCTTTTGATTCCTCGGGACAGAAAACAGCCCCCTTGTCTAACCCTCGGAAACCAGGAACTCTCCCACCTTTTCGAGATCGAATGCCAGAAATTCCCCTGCCTTGGAGAGATAGAAAAGGTTCCCACGTGGGAGTAGGGAAAAGGGTTCTACTCTCAGTACTTCCTGGTCCTGAAACCCAACGGGGACCTTCAACCCATTTTAGACCTTAGAGCCTTAAACAAACACATAAGGAAAATAAAGTTCTGCATGGTTTCCCTGTCACAGATCCTCCTGTCTCTGTCTCCCGGAGATTGGTTCGCGACCCTCAATCTGAAGGACGCCTACTTTCACATAACCATAAGGCCCTGCCACAGGCGGTTCCTAAGGCTCATGGTGGCAAACGAGCACTCCCAGTTCACCTCTCTCCCTTTCAAGCTCTCCCTGGCCCCTAGGGTGTTCACGAAGTGCATGGCACCAGATGTGTCTTACTTGAGCAGGCAGGACATAAGAATTTATGCCTATCTAGACGACTGGTTGATAGTTGGGAAATCGAGCTCCCAAGTAGAGCTCCACATCGGAGCGGTAGTGAGGCTTTGCAACTATCTGGACCTCCACATAAACCAAGAAGAGTCAAAGCTCTGCCCGTCCCAAAACATAGAGCTCATAGGGGCGCGTATAGATGCCCACAAGGGGTTAGCATTCCTACCCTGCTCAAGATTTTGGTCCATTTGCACCATCATTACGAAGCTGCAAACGTTCCCTGTGACCATGGCCCGCTGGTGCCTGCAGCTCCTCAGCCACATGGCAGCCTCCACCTCAGTGATCCAAATGGCCTGCCTGAGGATGAGGCCTTTCCAAATCTGGCTTTCCACAGTGTTCCACATATCGAGGGACTCCCTGAACAAGGTACAGTCTGTCCCCCAGGATGCTCTAGGGACACTTCAGCTTTGGAGGGATCCCCATTTTGCCATGGGGGGCATTCCCTTCAAAGACCTCAGGTCCTCACTGACCTTAATAACAGATGCCTCGAATAAAGGATGGGGGTCCCACATCTCTGAGGGCCTCTCCACTCAGGGGCTCTGGTCCCACTCGGATGGTCTTCTCCACATAAACATGAAGGAACTAAGGGCCATCAGGCTAGCTTGCATGCACTTCCTAGACAAGATACAGGGCAGGTCAGTCCAGATCCTCATGGACAATACCACAGCCATGTTCTACTTGAATCGGCAAGAGGGGGGTCCGTTCCACACCACTTTGTGAGGAGGCATGCAAACTCTGGGAGTTGGCCATACAACACAACTTCACCCCAGTGGCCTTTCACCTACTGGGGGTGGACAATGGGCTGGCGGACTCTCTAAGCAGAAAGCTGCTAGTGAACCACGAGTGGTCCCTTCACAACAAGGTGTTCTCCTTCCTGAAAGACAAATGGGGTCTCCCCCAGATAGACTTGTTTGCTACACGGCAGAATCGCAAGTGTCTCCAGTTTTGCTCCCTCAGGGGCTGGGACGAGGGGTCCCTCACTGACGCCTTCCTCATCAGCTAGTTGGGACCTCTGATCTATGCCTTCCCACCGGTTCCCCTGATACAGAGGGTTCTTCTGAAAATCGACAGGGACAGAGCGAACATAATACTAATAGCTCCGGACTGGCCCAGACAGCACTGGTTCCCACTCCTGCAAGACATGTCCATAGAGATCCCACTCTGCCTCCCTCAGTGGGCTGACCTTCTGACACAGGACTCAGGGCGTCACTGGCACCCAGACCCGGGCCACCTACACCTGATGGCCTGGATGCTCTCTGGCTCAGCAAGCAGGAGAGGCTCTGCTCAGACAGGGTTAAGAAGGTCTTGGTTGGTAGCAGAAGACCATCCACCAGGTCCATGTACACAGCCAAATGGAAGCGATTCTCCATTTGGGCTTGGGACAAAGGTATGGACGCTATATCAGCCCCAACTCATCTGATCCTTGACTGTCTGCTAGACCTCAGAGAAAAAGGCCTTTCTCCTTCCTCACTGAGAGTCCATTTAGCGGCAATCTCAGCTCTCCACAAGAGTGTGGATGGGCAATCAGTCTTCTTCCATTCCACCTCCGTTAGATTACTAAAAGGGGTGGAGAGACTTTTCCCCCAACCCCGTAAGCCCACCCCGTCTTGGGACCTGAATGTCATCTTCTGGACAATGACAGAGCCACCCTATGAACCTTTGGACTCAGCCACCCTCCTAGTCCTGTCCTGGAAGGTGACCTTCTTAGTAGCCATCACCTCAGCCAGAAGAATTTCAGAGTTGAAAGCCCTCTCCTCGGAACCCCCGTACACAAGGTTCTACCCAGATAAAGTGGTTTTATGTCGCCACCCATCCTTCCTCCCTAAGGTGACCACCCCCTTCCACCTTAACCAGGAAATTTGCTTGTCAGTGTTTTACCCAGACTCCCAGGTTATGCAGAACCAGAGGAGGTGGCATACCTTGGACGTGAAGAGAGTGCTTCTAACTTACATCGAGTGCACCCGGTTGTTCTGCAAGACCCCCCAACTGCTTGTGGCGGTCGCCGAACGTAAGAGAGGTTTACCAGTATCCTCACAGTGTATCTCTAAATGGATGGGGAACTGCATTAAAGACTACTATGGAAAGTCGAACATGCCCCTTTCTGGAACTGTTAGACCCCACTCTACCAGGGCCCAAGAATCCTCTACGGGCTTCCTTTCCAAGGTCCCGATCCAAGAGATCTGCATGGCCACTACGTAGTCATCAGTACATACCTTCATGATGCACTATGCCATGGCCCAACAGGCTAGAGATGCTGCTGCTCTGGGCAGAGCTGTACTCAATGTGGGTAGACTGCAGCTCCTCCCACTGTCCAGGGTACAGCTAGCAGTCACCTATAACTGAATCATGGGAGCAGTGCTCAAAGGAGAACAGTGGGTTACTAACCAGTAACCATCCTTCTTCGAGATGGGCTACTCACATACATTCAGGCCCCTCCTTCTGTCTCCACTAATGGAGTTGGCAAAGGTATGTGGGCCTGGGAGGGTCAGGGTCACCTATATAGCTGTGGTCATAGTGTAGAGGGGGCATTGGCCGCGTGCCCTGGCCTGACAGGCTAAGGCTGAAGACTTTCTGAGCTACCGTGCGCTGCGGCACGTAGACACATATAACTGAATGTATGTGAGCAGCCCAGCTTGAAGAAAGGATGGGTACTGGTGAGTGACCCACTGATCCTGGTGAGGGAGGCTGAGGAAGGTGGTATGCTGTTAGTTCTATACACCAGGAGAAAATGGGATCTTTGACATGATACCAAACACAGAGGCACGGAACTTTGTGATGTCTTCAAGGCCTCCTCTGGGGTCAATTAGCAAGGTACAGAGGCCACTGTCATAATTCTTAACAGGACTGATTATCAGTGAGAGATTTTTAGGGTGGAAATCAATTCTTTTAGTAAAATACAATGTTGACCCAAGGTCAAAGTCCAATTTATTATATATTAGATGCCAATAGATCTCTGCTGACTCTAATGTAACTCTCCAGGTGATTTCTACTCATGGGTCTGGCAGTGTCACTGGCTGTGGCTGGACAGGTTTCCCTGCGATTGCAGTCACTTCCATTTCTTTACAACCTCGTGGTTCAAGAATACAAGGAGCAGGAGAGGAGTGAAAGGTTAATGAAGTCCCAGCTAGTCAGGGAAATGGAGCCTGGTTTTAGAGATGAGGGAAATTTAATGCTGGTGAAACATGCTGGGCTGATCAGGCTGAAGCCCTTTTTTAAACCACAGAGCAGTTGCACCCCAGGCAGTGGTGGGGCAAGGCTGTGCTCCTCCTCCCCAACTGTGTGCACCAGCACTGATGAGCACCAGGGTAGGATCAGCCCACAGAGACAGTTTGAGCCCTGCTCCACCACACTGTTAACTGCCCCAGACAAAAGGGTTTGCACCATTCTGCTGGGGAGGCTGCTCCTCAGCCCCATCCATGCCACCATCCCATGATTCTTGGAGGGGCAGAATAGACTTGCAAGGGTTAAAGGTACTAAGCCAGGTCCAGTTGTCAGCTCTGCCACAGACTCCATGGGTGATCTTGGACAAGTCCCTTCATCTCTCTGTGCTTCAGTTCCCCTTCCAGTAAAGTGGGGCTACTCACCCGATGCCCCTTCCTTCCGATCTGCCTTGTCTGTTTAAACTGTAACATCTCTGGGGCAGGGACTGTGTACACTCAGCATCCCATGATAAGAACACCTGGCTCTTGTCTCAAAGTGCTTCCCAAGGGAGAGCAGGATATTAGCCTCCATTTTAAAAATGGGGAAACTGAGGCACAGAGAAAGGAAGTGGCTTGTCTAAGGTCACTTGGCAGCAGAGCTAGGACTAGCACTCAGGTCTTCTGAACACCAGCCCAGTGCTAATGACTAATCCATGCAGTATGGCCTCTGGGTACCAGCAGAATATCATTGGTGAGACCCCTAGCTAGTTTCTCTGGCCTGTCTGGGCCTTGGTTTCTGTCTTCGGCCTGCCAGCAGGGGTGGCACATGAGTTTTTATTCATGATTTTTAGATGATGGTGCCCAGCAGGATTAATTATGCACTAGAAAGATCATGAACCCCTTTGCACTACAGGCTGCCTGGAACCCCACACTCCTTCTCACCAGTTCCTGAGCAGTCCCTGGACACTACCGTCTCTTACAAAGAGACATTAAAAAGCTCCTGAAAAATGACCTCCAAGGCATGAACATTTTCAGCTCATCAGTCTTTTCTTGTATGTGGTTAAGTACAGACCATTGTCTCTGAGAGGGACCAAGTTCTCAGACTGTTTTTGGTCTGTCTGGTAACACTGGGCTGTGGACTCTCATCCCCTCTGATGAGAAATGGGCTGAGAGCATTTTGCAAGGGCAGACATCAAACAATTTCCAGATGATGATACCAGTCAGTCATTATGGACCTGCATGGGATCTGAACCCAAGAAAGGTTCCGTGTTGCCTTATCTGCCTCCTGCCTTCAAAAGTCAATTCACTTTGACATTATGTCTGCCATCTATCTTTTGCCAGCCCCTTCTCTCCTAAGGGAAAATTATTTAGGAGATATTTTAATAGCCGGACCACGTTGGCGATGGGGTTAGTCCAGAAGGGCCACTAGATGCTGCTGAGAAACCCAGCCAGTATTGCAGGGGCTCACCAAATTCTCAGGGCTCCCTGGTGCTCCAAGTGTCCTGAGACAGCACCATCCTGTATTGCCTGGAAGTGGCAGCTTCTGCTCAGAACTCGCCAGAGCAGTGGTTTTCAAACTTGCATTTGGGACCCAGTACTGGGTCTCAGACGCTCAGGTACTGTGTTGCAGTACAACCTGCTTCCTCCCTCCGAAAGACTGGAATGCATCGCTCAAAGATATCATTGTTGGATTTCGGGCATGAATTTTTGTTTTCAACTGGGTCACAAGAACAAAAGTTTGTAAACCACTGCACTGGAACAGCTTTTCTGCTGTTGTTTCAGTCCTGCTCACTGTGTCAGGGCCAGGAAGCAGAAGTGAAAGTGATGAAGGGCTGAGATCCTGGGCCCAATTCTGCATTGCTCTGCACCTTGAAGAGCCATTTTCTCCAGTGCAAAGTGAGCATGAAATACCACCATTGTGATCCGGGAACATTTCATACACAGGCACTGGAGAATCAGCCTATTGGGGGCTGCATTCATTCCCCAATGGGGTTGGAACATCTCAGCTGTCACTTGCTTTGAACAAAGGGTCAGGGTCACTGCACCTGCCTCTGACTCACGCTGTGCTGGTCCCAGCTGTCATACTGGAAGGAGCTGGGCCTTCGCAGTCTTGTGACTCTGACTGGTGAAACATCAGCCCCCAGCCCCTCTCCTTTCCTGCTCCACCCCCTACCCTGAGGCAGCGTGGGTTAGACGGCTTTGCATTGGCTCTGGGTGCAGGTCACACACAGAATCACAGTGTGGCTGGCTCTGGCAGTAGCTTTGCAGGTACTCAGAAGCAGGGATTGGGCAGCAGTAATGGCGGCAGCCTCTAGGAAAGCTAGGATAACACTGGTCCCCAAAGCTTGCCACCCACAGGGCCAGGCATTGGGGTCCGTGGATCCTCCACTGCAACTCACCACCTCACTAGGTCTTTCTTTCTCTTCTTGTCTGTACCCACAGGGCCACAGTCTGATCTCTCCTTGTCCCTCCTTGTCCTCCAGGTCCTCCAGTCCTCTGCCCTGTCACAGGGTACACCCCTCTAGGATCGGAAACAGGTAGGTGAGTTACAGGAGGAGGTGTCACGACTCAGGGGTATCCATGCCCTGGAGAAGTTCCTTGACAGTGTGCACAATGAGACCTGCAAGGAGGAGGTCCCTATCCCAGTGCCAAGGGCTACTGCCACAGCTCTGGAAACGGATGGGATGCCTATGGCAGAGGAAGGACCCTGGCAGCTGGTCACCTCTGGCAGTAGACAGTGCTCCACACCTGCTCACATCCCACCATCCATTGTGGTGAGGAACCGTTATGCGGTGCTGGACACACTAAAGGAGGTAGAGGAGATGCCATCCACCCCAAAGGCTGGGCAGATCACAGCCATCTCACCTAAGAGGAAACGTAGGGTTGTGGTGATTGGGGACTCACTCCTGAGAGGAACGGAGGCACCCATCTGTTGCCCTGACAAGGCCTCTAGAGAGGTATGCTGCCTGCCAGGTGCCCATATCCGTGATGTAATGGAGGGATTGTCTAAAATCATCTGCCCCTCAGACTACTACCCCATGCTTCTTATCCATGTGGGTACCAATGATACTGCGAGAGATGATCCTCAGCAGATCAAAGGTGACTTCAAGGCTCTGGGAGCGAGGGTGAAGGAGTTTGGAGCACAGGTGGTGTTCTCCTCGATCCTTCCAGTTAAGGCTAGAGGCCTGAAGAGAGACAGATGCATCCTAGAGGTGAATGCCTGGCTGAGAAGATGGTGTGGTCAGGAGGGATTCGGCTTCCTTGACCATGGAGTCCTGTTTCAGGACAGAGGATTGATAGGCAGAGATGGCCTTCACCTGTCCAGGAAGGGGAAGAGCATGTTTGGGCACAGACTGGCTGACCTAGTGAGGAGGGCTTTAAACTAGGTTCAACAGGGGAAGGAGACCAAAGCCCACAGGTAAGTGACAATGTGGGTGATCTGGGGGAAGGGATGGAACTTGGGGGGTGCTGGGGCTGTGTCAACAGCAATAAAAGAGAAGGTAGTTGGAACATGGGGGGGAATCAAATAAATGTCTCAAGTGCTCTACTGAAGCCCCAATATGTGAGGAGAGTGGGGAAGGAGAACTCCAAGAAAAAAAGCAAGGTGGTTTATGTAATAGAATTGGAAATCAACATGACAAAGTAGGGCAATCGACCGGGTATCTTAGGTGCCTGTACACTAATGCGAGGAGCCTGGGAAATAAGCAAGAAGAATTGGTAATACTAGCAAAGACAAGGAACTATGATATTATAGGAATAACGGAGAAGAGGTGGGATTGTGTGCATGACTGGAGCTCTGCCATGGATGGGTATAAACTGTTCAGGAAAGACAGGCAGGGAAGAAGAGGGGGAGGAGTAGCGTTATATGTAAAAGAGCTCTATGACTGCTCAGAGCTCCATTATGGAAGGGGAAGCGTGCCAGTAGAAAGTCTGTGGGTTACATTGAGAGGGGAAAGCAACAAGGGGGATGTTGTGGTGGGTGTCTGCTATAGACCACCAGACCAGAAGCAGGAGGTGGATGAGGTGTTCTATGGACAACTAGCAGAAGCTTCTAGATCACAGGCCCTGGTGCTGATGGGGGACTTCAATCACCCTGACATCTGCTGGGAGGCCAATACAGCAGTGCATGGGCAATCCAGGAAGTTTTTAGAGAATGTTGGGGACAACTTTCTGGTACAAATGCTGGAGGAATCAACTAGGGACCTTGCACCTCTCGACCTGCTGCTCACAAACAGGGAAGAATTGATCAGGGACATAGAGGTAAATGGCAAGCTAGGCAGTAGTGACCATGACATGGTTGAGTTCAGGATCCTGATTAAAGGAAGGAAGGAAAGAAGCAAAACACAAACCCTGGGCTTCAAAAAAGCAGATTTTGGCTCCCTCAGGGAACTGATGGGCAGGATCCCATGGGACGCTAATCTGAAGGGGAAAGGGGTCCAAGAGAGTTGGTTATATTTTAAAGAAACCCTGCTAAGGGCACAGGAAGTTACCATTCCAATTAGGAGGAAGAACAAACATGTGAGGGAGCCAGAATGGCTTAGAGAACTCTGCTCTGAGCTTAAACATAAAAAGGAAGCTTACAGGAAGTGGAAGCTTGGTCAGATGACCAAGGAGGCATATAAAGATATTGCTAGGGACTGCAGAGATAAAATCAGAAAGGCCAAAGGACAAATGGAGTTGCAGCTAGCGAGGGATGTAAAGGATAACAAGCAGGGGTTCTACAAGTATATCAATAACAAGAAGAGGATCAGGGATGGTGTAGGTCCCTTGCTGAATAGGGCAGGCATCCTTGTGACAGAGGATGAGGAAAAAGCTGAAGTGCTCAATGCAGTTTTTGCTTCAGTTTTCACAGGCAGGGTCAGCTCCCAGCCCACTACCATGGGTATGGCAGATTGAAGAGAAGAAGAGAGGCCCTTGGTGACAGAAGGTCAGGTTAGGGACTGCTTAAAGAAGCTAGATGTGCACAAGTCCTTGGGGCCGGACTAACTGCATCCAAGAGTGCTAAGGGAATTGGCCGATGAGATAGCAGCACCGCTGGCTGTTATTTTTCAAAACTCATGGAGAATGGGGGAGGTGCCAGAGGATTGGAAAAAAGCAAATGTAGTGCTTATTTTCAAGAAAGGGAAAAAGGAGGATCCGGGGAATTATAGACCAGTCAGCCTCCCTCAATCCCTGGAAAAATTATGGAGCAGATTCTCAAAGAATCCATCCTCAAACACTTAGAGGAAAATAAAGTGATCAGGAACAGTCAGCATGGATTTACCAAGGGTAAATCATGCCTGACCAATCTCATCTCCTTCTATGATCAGATGACTGGTTTTCTGGATGCAGGAAGAACCGTTGACGTCATATACCTTGATTTTAGTAAGGCTTTTGATACAGTTTCTCACAGCATTCTCATTGGCAAATTAAGGAAGTATGGGTTGGATAGGTAGACTATAAGGTGGATAGAAAACTGGCTAGATCAACAGTTTCAGCATGTAGGAATCAATGGCTCCATGTCTAGCTGGCAACCAGTCACGAGTGGTGTGCCCCAGGGGTCGGTCCTGGGGCCGGTTCTGTTCAACATTTTCATCAATGATCTGGATGATGGAATAGACTGCATTCTCAGTAAGTTTGCAGATGACACCAAGCTGGGGGGACCAGTAGACACATTGGAGGGCAAGGACAGGATTCAGGGAGACCTAGATAAATTGGAACAGTGGGCCAATGGAAATCTTATGAGCTTCAATAAGGACAAGTGTAAAATCCTGCATGTGGGACGAAAAAAACCCATGCACCTCTACAGGCTGGGAAACATTCAGCTAAGTAGCAGCAGTGTGGAAAAGGACCTGGGGGTCATGGTGGATGGGAGGCTAGATATGAGTCAGCAGTGTGCTCTTGCAGCCAAAAAGGCCAATGGCATACTGGGCTGCATCAAAAGAAGTATTACCAGCAGATCAAGGGATGTGATCATTCCCCTCTGTTCTGCACTGGAAAGGCCACATCTAGAATACTGTGTTCAGTTTTGGGCTCCCCACTACTAAAAGGACAGGGACATGCTAGAGAGAGTTCAGAGGAGGGCAACCAAAATGATTAAAGGGCTGGAGCACAAGCCCTATGAGGAAAGACTGAAAGCATTAGGCTTATTTAGTCTGCAGAAGAGAAGACTGAGGGGGGATTTGATAGCAACCTTCAACTACTTGAAGGGATGCTCTAAGGAAGATGGAGCTCGACTGTTCTCGGTAATAACAGAGGACAGAACGAGGACCAATGGTCTCAAGTTGTGGTTAGGGAGGTCGAGGCTGGATATTAGAAAAAACTTTTTTACTAGGAGAGTGGTGAAGCCTTGGAATGAGCTGCTGAGGGAAGTGGTGGAGTCTCCATCTTTGGAGGTGTTTAAGGCCCGGCTGGACAAAACCATGACTGGGATGGTTTACTGGGAGTGGTCCTGCCTCTGGCAGGGGGTTGGACTAGATGACCTATGAGGTCCCTTCCAACCCTATGATTCTATGATCCCATGGCGGGAAAATACAAAGGGGCACAGGTAGCAGCTAGGGTACCAACGCAATCCCTTTTAATCTACTGCACCAAGGTGGTATAGCCTAGCAGTTAGGTCTGTGCAAAGTCCTAGGTTCAGGGCATTGCAGCCTTGGGGCTGGTATCAGTATAAGGCCCTCAGGTGCAGGGCAGTATGGCCTAGCAGCCAGAGTCAGTATAAGGCCCTCTTTTGCAGGGAAGTATGATCTAGCAGCCAGAGTCAGTGGGGACACAGGGCTCCCTGTAGAGGCTGCAGTTCCCAGGTAGGGGGGCCTCAGGCCCTCTACTCCATTGACCCGAGCCCAGGGCCCTATTGGTGCCAGCGGTTATAGGACCAAGTCAAGGAGGATCCAGGCTAAAACACACCAACTTAGCTCTTATACCGCCTCCAATCTCCCTCTGCCAGGCCCGCTGGGCTAATTCCTACCCGGCTCGTTGCAGTGATCCTTTTGCAGCTTTGCAGCAGCCATGGGATCCAAAGCATCTGTCTCCAAATGGTCTCACTGGTCACTTCTCCCTTGGAAAGGCCTCCAGAGTCACCCTGGTTTGCAGGTTGTGGCTGAAGCTGTTCATGTTCAGGAACCTCCAGCAGGTGCCCTTCCTCCATGTAGGTCAGCCCTGAATGAGCTGCACTTTCTTTTATACTGACGCAGCATCTGGACTCCAGCAGATTCTAGAGGGCAGGGCTTCTGCTTCCCATAGAGTGTGCTGGGCTTTTGGAGTATGGGGTGGGACTAGCTCATCACATGCCCCAAAGTCCCTTCAGTATCTATGGCTATGTCCACACGCAAAGTTTTATTTCGAAATAAGTCATTTCGAAATGACTTATTTTGAAATAAAAACCTTATTTTGAAATAACTTATTTCAAATTAAAAAAAATTAATTTGAAATAAGGCAAGCTCCTCGAATTGAAATAGCATGCCCTGTGTATGGACATGCTATTTCGATTCTCAGAGAGGGGCACCCTGGGATGTGTGGCAACATGGCCCCCTGGCAGCGACATGTTGCCACCCAATCCCCTGCCTGGCTCTCACCTAGAGAGCCAGGCAGTGGAAAAAGCACTCGGGGCGGGGGGCAGGTCCTCCAGCTGGCTGGCTGGGCAAGGCAGCTTCCCAGCAGCCAGGGGGGCCGTGGCTCCCCTTCTCGCTTGCCCTGCTACCACAGCGGTGGGGCAAGGGGGCAGTCAGGGGGGACTGCGGCTCCCCCACCCACTTTTCTTGCTGGGCTGCAAGCTGGGAGCCAGAGCGGACCACGGCGCCCCAACCTGCTTGCCCCGCTGCTGCAGCGGGGGGGCAGAGCTTGTGCCCGGAGCCCCTACCTGCTGGGGCGGCATGCACCCAGCCCCAGGCATGGAAAGAGTGGGGGGGGGCAGCAGAGGGAGCTGGGCGCCCCGTTCCCCCAGCCCCTGGCCACCTGGAAGTGGCCTAAAAGAAGTTGAAGACAGAGGAGGAGATTTGAGGCTATCTCTGCCTTGCCTCCTATTATGTTTCCTGGCTAGTGATAAAATCTGGCTAGGCTTTTTCTGAAGCCTTTGCCTTTTAAATAGAGGTAGCTGTTTGCAGCTGCTTGAGGTTAACAGCTGGAATCACTAGAGAGAGAAGGAAACTCTCTCTGAGCTGAAATTACTGAAGAGGAGCAGCAGCTGGTGAGAGAGGCCAGCGGCAAGCTGAGTGGTGTGAGTGACTGGTTGGGGGAGCTGGCGGACAGTGCGTGGAGCCAGCGGACAGTGAGAGTGGCCAGCGGTGAGCTGGGTGGTATGAGTGACCAGTGGGCGGAGCTGGTGGACAGCAGGTGGAGTCAAGAGATGGTGCTATTGGATGGAGTGAGTGGCCAGTAGATGGCGCCTGTGGACAGCCGGTGTGAAAGACACTTCCTATGTATGCTAGGGTTGGTTGGGAGCCTAGTTAGCACTGATTCTCCAGATCGGTGCTGACTTTGCTAGTGTGTTTACCTTTGCTGTTATGATATGTCGGATCATGTTGGAGGCCTGATTAGCACTGGTTCCCCAGATCAGTGCCTGTTGTACCATTAAGTCTTGTATGTTCTGTTGTGTGGTGTGGCTTGTTGGGAACTTTGCTCTCTACTGATTTGCTAGATCAGTGCTGATTTCTATTATATGGCCTTTTACACTCTGTTTTACTCCTGTTAAAAGTTCTGTTTACTAAACTCAGACTCGTGCTTGCGAGTGGGGAAGCCTTACCCCTTTGGGGTGCCAAGGGAACAGTGCAGGATTTCCCAGAAATCTGGGTAGGGGTTCGAGCTGGTCAGCGGTGCTACATTATTGGGAAACCCCTAGGAATAGAACCCAGCCCTTGTCCTTCCAGCCTGCCCTGGCAGAGAAGTTACAAGAGGCTCTTTTCTTTTGTGGCAGCTTGGCCAATGAGCACAAAACAGCCAAGTTCCCTAAAACCACCAGGTTCATCACTCTGAGCACATGGCTACACCCAGCCTGGGTCCAGATGAGGGAACCTGGAATCAAGTCAGTGTGAACTCAGGGTGCTGGGCTGGGGAAGACTCCTTTTATTGACCTTACTCAAGAGTGGCGTGTGGGTCTGAAATGGATGCAACTCCATCTGCATTTGATGGGCCTGTCTATTTTATTGGAGAATCTGTCCCGCTAGGAGTTGAAGGCGAGGATCTTGGTTACACTGTTATCACCTTTATCTCCAGTGCCTGAGAATGGGCCCTCAGCCTCTTACACTCTGGTTACCCCATCGTCTGCAAGGCCAGGAGAAGAACCTGGGTTAGTTAACAATTAACTAAGTGTCCTTTTAGTTGACTGAGGAACAATTAGTAGGCTGAGGGAGCCGACTAGAAAGTTGCAGGGAAGATAGGTCCTTGTGGCCAAAAGCCCTGGCTCAGGGTTTAGCAGACAGGGGCTGGTATAAGATGTTGGCTGAGATGTGGGGGGCCAACTGAGGCAGAATCCAGCAGCAAGAACCATGTGCAGTACTGTGAGCAGAGATGAGGAGGCACCTCTCCTAACCTGAGCCCTGTTGGAGTCTGATGCCACATCCCTTGTCTAAGAGACTGATCCCGGGCTCTTTGAGATAGGTGACTGAACTTCCCTGGGTTTTGCTGGGGTCAGGATTGGGCCCAAACTCATTCCCATGTCTTTGATTGTAAATTTCTGGTGAGAGAATAGGAAGTATGTTCTCCTTTGTGTTCACACAGCACCTAGCACCACAGGCCCTTACTCTCCATTGGGTGGTTGAGCTGCTACTGTACCCTTGACCTAACTGTCACACTTCTCTGGCCCCATGGTCGGAGTCTCTGAGCACCCAAAAATTTTTAGTGCATTTGTCCTCCAAACACCACTGCCGGGCAGGGCTGGTATTCCCTTGTGCACAACTGGAGAATTGGAGCAGAGAGAACTGAAGGTCTGTATTCTTAAAGTATTAGGCTCCTAACTCCTCTAAAAATCAAGGGAGCTAGACTCCTGAATATATAAGTGGGGTGAGAAGCTGAACCCCAATCTTTGGAGTCCCCTGCTAGTTCCCTGATCAATGGCCCAGCCTTCCTCTCCTGACATAAAGGGAATCATCTCTGATCTATCCCGGTAAGGGGCCCATGTCATGTTGTCATAGCTGATCCAGGTATGCTCACAAAGAGCTTCTCTCTTTAACAGGTCTCCGCTGCCTCCTGAATCCCAATCCCCGCCCCCCGTTTAGCCTGGCAAAGAAAGGGGGCCTGTCATGAGTAGATCGATCTCGTCTCCGTGATGGGATTATCAAAGATTTCTCCTGAAAAGGGCTCATCACGGAATTGTGTCACCATGAAAGGAAAGGCCCCGGGCGCTCTGTGTTCTTGTCAAGGCATCTGCCTCCCCTTGGAAATGCTGGCTCCTCATCTGCATGGTAAAAAATAAAAATAAAAATAAAATATATATATATATGTAAAATAAAATCGATTTCCATAACAACCCGCCCGAGGGGAATCCCCTCCCGGAGTGGGGACCTGCTGCCAGGCGGGCAGGCTGGCAAGCTGCATCGCATCCCATTGGGTCATGCTTTGACCGGGGGCTGACGATCCCTCCCTGACAGGAGCTGACTCTGTGTGGGAGCTTTTCTTCTTCCCTCATTACCTGATTTTCCTCCTAATTAGGGACAGGGAAGGAGGAGGCAATTGACAGCACATGGGGAGTGCCATCTCCCTTGATCTCCAGGATCAGGGAAAGTGGCAGGAAGGAAGAATTGCTAAACTGCTGTGAATGAGTCATCCTGCTACTGTCCCCCTGGCCCCCACCGTGGCCTTAAACCTATTGTGGGGGAGACTGAGACCAGTGGGCTCCAAAGCCGTGGGGTGGTGTGTCTGAGCAGGGGGCAAAGACAATCTCCTGGTTCAGGCACTAGGCTGAGGTTTGGGAGCTCTGTTTCCTCCTAGAGCTATTGAAGATTCCCTGTCTGACTCTGATGGCTCACACAGGCTCAGATCCTGAAAGGTCTTTTGGTTTGGCAACACCTCACCCGAAAGGTATGTCTACAGTGAATACCAAGTCCAGGTCTGTGGGACCCAGGCTTGTGGGCTCACTGTAAACCTGGGTTTATAGCTACTGGATCTGGGTCATGAAGCCTGGCTAATGCATCCATATAGCAGTGCATCGATTTTTCAACTCAGTTGTGTGATATGAGTTGCCTCCAAACAACAAAACAACAGGGTTTAGCCACCTTAGCCCGGCTGTGAGACCTGGGTCCAGCATTTGTCAGCCTAGGTTTACATGCAATGGGGATGCTCAAGCCTGGACTTGGAGACACCAAGTTTGTGAGCCTGGAGCCAATAGAGCTGGGTTTACAATGCAATGTAGACACACCCTACATGCCTCCATTCCCCACCTCTGCAGTGGGGTGGTAGAAAAGTCCTGCCTTCAGAGGTGTTGTCAGGAGAGAAGCATTAACAATTGTGTGGTATCTGGATGTCGTGGTGATGGGCTGGACAAGTACCAATGTCTGGGGGGTCTTCAGGAGTAGACCTGCTTGTTTGGCAGAGACTCAGAGACTAGCTCTAGACCTGCCGTGCTAACTGCCAGGCACTATCAGACTCCTTCTTTGGCCATTAGGGAGGGACAGAGAGCCAGACTGGATTGGTGAGAGGTGCAAGTGCACCCACTATGGGGCAGGAAATTTTACTAAAAAGATGTCACCTCCAGTGTTGTACCAGGGAAGCGGTTGGCAACCCAAAAGATAAGAAGAGCCATTTAAAAAAATTCCTTCAATACCCAAGTGTTTCGAGAGCCACAACGGGTATAGCCTCCTGGGGAGGAGGGGAATGGTGCAGGGTCCCTTGGTGGTGGTGGTGGTGGGGTAGAGCCAAGAGTGGACCACCCACAAGGTCCCCTGGTGGCAGGGGGGAGACTGGAGCTGCAAGGGGGCATCCAAAGAGCTGCATGCAGCTCGAGAGCACAGGTTTCAGACCCTTGGTACAGGATGGATTTGGGGTGTGGGGGAGGGTCACCTAGGGGATTACAAGCAGTGTTACCCTGTGCTGTACCCCACTCACAGCAGCTGTCAGGCTTAACTCTCCTTAGCTTGTGAAATTTGAAGTCTGCCCCTGGCTGGAAGAGCTGTGTTAATATAAGGGCCCCTTCCTCCTCCTGGGGGGATGTGAATGTGGAATTTGGAGCACTAAAACACAGGCTGCTTTCACTTGAGCTGAAGGAGTAGCTTTGTTAAAGCTACCAGCAGTAGTAGGCTGTTTCCTCTGCATGGAGTAGACTGCAGGGTGTTTGACAGATGCCCAGCTTTACTATTGCCCTCCAATTCTATGACAAACTCTTGCAACCTCATGGGCTAGCACTGTTTACTCAGGCATGATGTGCCATTGGTTTTCACAAGTGGACTTCTGGAAGGCGCTTACGTCTTCTAAAGACACTTTTATTTGGTGTTTGTTTGTTTGTCGGCTTTTGGACAGAGGCACTAATAAAAAAGACAGGCCATCATGTGGGATTACATCATATTCATGTTAACAAGCTGTTTTCTTTAAATAAATAATTGTCCCCAAACTTGCATTCAATTATTAAACAAAACACTGGTCTAATCATCTTGTTCCAGCAATGAAGTTGCAGAAGGACTGCTGGGATAATGAAACCCAGAAGTCTTTCTGCAACTTCATTGCTGGAACGAGAGGATGCAAATCTTTCTCGCAGCCCTATGGAGTTCTGGGTTTGAGGTGTCACATTCAAAGCTTCATCTTGGCTAGGCAGCTATATGTTACCAACATCTCTCCAGCCTCGATCACTGAGCTGGAAGATATGGGAGAAAAGGGCTTGTTGCATTCTGGCACTCACACTTGGAATCAGGAAACAGTGTTACATGTTTTGTTTTGTTTTGCTGTATGCATTGAAGATGTGATCATTTGGGAACATCATGGGCAGGACTGGCCAAAGGTTTTTTGGCGCCCTAGTTGAACTGTGATTTTGGCTCCTCACTCCTACTGTCCAATTCAATATAGAGAAAAATAAGTTGCAAAGGAAAAGAGTGGTGGAAAGGTCACCAGTCCTTCATAATACTTAATGTGAAGAGTGGATGCTGATGCCAAGACAAAAATGAATAAGGGGTACCATAGGAGGAGGGGTGATTTATGGCAAGTCAGATGGAGGAACTGAGGGAAGGGAGAAAGTGTTTGGTGCAGCCACATGTAGAGGCCATTTGGGCTGATCTGTAAAGTAGATGGTGGTAGGCCATAGGGGCAGCTGTGGGACACAGTGAGGAGTGGATGGTGGAGTGGCGGGGAGAGGAGTGAAGGGAGAGGTTGTGGAGAGGGAAGTGGTTTGGTGAAGGTGGAGATGGGGGAGTAGGAGCAATTTTAAGAGAAGGGTTTTTGAGGGATGGCATATGGGGGAATGGTGAGCAGTGGGAAGAGAGTTTGGGGATGGAGATGTAGGGCTTTGGGGAATGGGAGGGCGATTTGGATACAGGGTGATGTGTGGGGTGGTAGAGGAAGTTGCTGTGGTGGGAGGTGAGATGGTTGGGGGATCTAGGGCAGGAAGAAGTTCTGTGGGGATTGAGTTTGTTTGGGATTTGGGGGGCAGTGATGTTATTTGAGGGGTTGAAGTGTATTTGTTTGGGGATGGGATTAAGCAGGGTCTGGTGATTAGGGGCTGCTTGAGGTTGGAGGGCTGTCAAAAGGGGTTTGAGAGATGGGGGGTAGGAATGTGGAATGGGTGAGTTTGCGGCTGAAGCAGGATAGTTATCTGGGGGCCTGGGATGAGGGGCAGAGGGAAATAAGAACAGCAGGTGAGCAGTGCTCAGCCGAGTTGTGGGCCAAGCTGGTCGAGCAGTGGGCTGAGTTGAGCTAGCTGAGCCACAGGCTGGCCCCGAGCTGGCCAAGCCAGCCAAGTGGCAGCCCGGGCTGGGCTGGCCGGGCCTAGCAGCTGGCCGAGGAGTGCGGGCTGAACCGTGGGATGCGGGCTGTGCTGGCTGAGCGGTGGCTGGACCAAGCTGTGTGGGCCGGGTGGCCACGCAGCAGGCCAGCCAAACTGTGGGCTGGCCCAAGGTGTGCCAGCTGAGCGTGAGGCTGCAGGCTGAACAGTGGGCAGGGTCAAACAGCAGGCCGGCCAAGGGGCGTATGCCCACCCTCCCTCCCAGTCCTCCTAGCCCTCCAAGCCTGTCCCTACTATCTCCCAATGGCTCCCCACCACCCCAACACTTACCTTTGCTGGAATGGTTAGCGGAGCCAGCTAAAACAGCTGGTTTCATTGATTTTCCGCGTTGGTCCATCATGGGCCATGAGCCTGTGCATGGTAGGGCAGGAAATTTAAAATAGCCTTGCTGGCTCCAGCCCGGCGGCCCCTGGTGCCCCTTAATGTCTGGCACCCTTGCTGATGATCTAGGCCACCTCTGTGGTAGGACTGGCCCTGTTCATGGGCATTTCTTGCTGGTCTGTGACTGTCTGGAAGTTCTAGGTAGGAGCAGCAGTAGAATCCAGAGCTCTAAACACACGGCCCAATCCCTGAGTGAAAGCAAAACCTCCACAGTCTGTTGGTAATATAGGGGCTATGACACACAGTTGCACAGCTCTGATTCCACCCCACAAAGGGAAGTGGTGACTCTCACTCACAAGCCAGTTTTCTGCAAACTTATTTGCGTCTCAGAGGTGAGGGTCAACAAGGCAAACCTACTGACACACAGCTAAGCCAATGTGGCTTATCTTTGCCCTGGACAGACACCGGACAGCGGTAGGTTCTGTTCTCGTAACTCGTGCCGTCTTCAGCCTCTTTGCTGAGGCCATGGGTTGGTTTTTTGCAATGTATGTTTGCTGGGAAGTGGATTGAGGCCCCATCAGTTCCAGTACTCACTAACAGAATGGAAAATGAAATTCTGGGAAAACAATTTCAGTCCAAATCAGAAAAAAGTTTAAAAGCTGAAATCTCCCACTGGAGGAAAATTCCTGTGTGTTGCCTGGATCATTCAGTTCCCAAGCACTGAATCATCTTTCCTATCTGCAGAAACTCATCCAAGAGTCAAAATATGTAGCAATGGGTTCCACAGGCTACACATTCAGTGTGTACAAGATGAAATGGTTACAAACTGTCCATCAGAAAATTTAGGATTGAAATTTAGAGGAAGGTTTCTAACCATCAGAGAAGTAAAGTTCTGGAATAGCCTTCCAAGGGAAGCTGTGGGTGCAAAAAACCTAGTTTCCTTGATAACTTTATGGACAGGGTGGTATGATGGGATGGCCAACTTGGAAATTGACTGATGCTTGACTAGTGGTGGTGGATATGCCAGTGGCCTAAGAAGGGAGGGTAGATGGGGTGAGTTCTGAGTTATTACAGAGAAATCTTTCTTGAGTAACTGGCTGGTGAGACTCGGTCACCTGCTCAAGGTTTAATTGATTGCCATATCTGGGGTTGCGAAGGAATTTTTCTCCCAGGACAGATTGCTAGGACTCTGGGTTTTCTTGCCTTCCTCTGTAGCATGGGGAATGGCTCACTTGCTGGTGGACTCTCTGTACCTTAAAATCTTTAAATCATGATTTGAGAACTTTAATAACTCAGTCTCAGCTTAGAGGCTTATTGCTGGAGTGGGTGGGTGAGGTTTTGTGGCCTACCTTGTGCAGTAGGTCAGACTAGATCATACTGGTTCCTTCTGACTGTGTCTATGAGTGGAGGAGTTTTACCTTGGATTGCTTTTAAATGTGCTGCCTTTCCAATTCATCAGGAGACCCTTTGTTTTTGTGTAAGGAGAGATGTTGAATAGAAATGACAGAAAGGATAATGAAAGAGAGAAATCAAAAGATCATTTTCACTTAGGACATGAGTAATGGTTTGTAGGTATCTGATCAGCCTTCTGCCTGCAGGCCAGTCAGACACACCACAGAGAATATTCAGAGCAGCTTCTTCAAGAAAAGGCAGAAGGGACAGTGAAAGCCAAAGATTCATTATTACCATGTCTTCCTGCAAGAGATGCTTTTTAACCCCCCCCCCCTTTGGTTAATTCAGAGTCTCCCCTAGGGAAAGGAAGGCAGATCACATCAGCAGCTTTATCCCCATCTCATCAGACTTCTGGGAGCTAGGCAGTGGGACCTGTAGAAACTCCCAAGGAGCTATAAGAAGTGGTGGTAGGGGTCCAGGAGGTCGAGATCTGATCTCTGTAGCTGCTGTCATACTGAACTGGATGCGCTGCCGTCTCCTTGCTGGAGAACAGCGGTCATGTCAGGTTCATCTTCCTGACTTTGTTTCGACTAAGGAGGCAGCACTGTGGCAAATATTTGATCCTGGCCGTATATTGTTGTGCCTTTTGCTGAGGTATCCAAAATTAAATGCAGCAGCTGTCACAGGGCAAACTCCACTACCTCTTCCCTCTGACACTCCAGCCTTTGGCTTAGAGGGGGAAACAATAGCCAGAATGGACAGAGACCTTGAATGATGGCCTGCAAACCTCGGAAGGGTCTGATTCTGCTCTCAACAGCATTGTTATGCTAGCGTATCGCCAGAGCTGATCTCAGTAATGCTGTCATGCTAGGCCTGAGAAGGCCAAGCCATCTTGTAAAATACATTACCCAAATCTAACCTTTAAAGACATAGGAAAATACAATGGTAGCATTACAAGCAGACAAGGGCTTTGATATGCGTGTGTATCAATAGTGGGTTTTTTAATGAAATTTACATATATCCTGTTAGAAGATACCAAGGTAAATGAACTGCTTCTCTGTCTGTTACTATTGTTCTGTTGGAAGGAGTCGGAAGGGAACATTAACATCTAAATGGACCTTTGATGTACCAGTGTAAACTGTCCATGAATGGTGCTAATGCAGCTAATTACCTGTGGTGCCCAGGAGGTGAAGGTTTTACTTCAAAGGACAATATACATTACTATTCTCCACTTATGAAAAGTTCCAAAGGGGCAGCCCTGTTAGTCTAGTAAAGCAAAAAAAGAAAGGAGTCTTGTGGCACTTAAAGACTAAGGCTATGTCCACACGTAGGGCCTTGTTTCGAAATAAGTTATTTTGAAACAAGTTATTTCAAAATAAAGCCCTTATTTTGAAATGACAATTCAAAATAACTAAAAATCAATTCGAAATAAGGGAAAAGCCCCAAGTGAAACAGCATGTCCAAACAGTGGACTTGCTATTTCGCTATAGGATAAGGGCACCCTCGGAGGTGTGGCAACATGGCCCCTTGTGGGCCATGTTGCCACCAGTGTGGGGGGGAGGGCTTGTAAGGAGCCTGGGGGTGCCCCAAGCTGCTTGCCCTCTGGGGGCCCCAAGAGAGAAGTGGGGCACCCAGGGATTCCCGGGGTGGGGCTTCCCCCAGCTCCCCCCCGCTTCCCCTATGCACCCTGGGAGGAAGGTCTTTGTTATTTCAAAACAATTGTTGTTTCGAAATAACATGTCCAAACGGCGTTATTTCAAAACAACTGGTTTCAAAATAACCCTCTTTTCGAAACCAAAGTGGTTTAAGTGGTTTCAAAAGGAGGGCTCTTGTTTCGAAACAAGGGGCTCCCTCGTTTTGAAACAAGAAAACGTCGTGTGGACATAGGGGCTTTTATTTCGAAACAACCAGTGTTGTTTCAAAATAAAAGTGTCGTGTGGACATACCCTAACAGATTTATTTATCACATGAGCTTTCGTGGGAGAATATCTGATGAAGTGGGATATTCTCCCATGAAAGCTCATGCGATAAATAAATCTGTTAGTCTTTAAGTGCCACAAGACTCCTTCCTTTTTTTTCCACCCAAGAAAGTACCTGAGAACTGTCATCAAAGCCCACATGAAGAAATGCCCACCTTGCTACAACTATAAAAGGAAGTTGGGAACATAATCCCTTTATCTCACATCTGTCCAAGCTTCTCAGAGAAAGTCTGGGCTGCAGGATTGAGATCCTAGCCAGGACTGGCCTAGAAATCACTCTTCTAATTCACCTGGCCTGTTTTGGTCTCTGTTCCTTAAAGCTGGAGTTTTAACAACTGAAGCTGTGAAACAAGGATGTAAGCCCATATAGGTATTGAATGTATGCCTCAGACCTGCAAACTCCAAATTCTTCAAGGACTTATCTTCTATGGACTCTAAATCATTTGTATGTATGTGATCCACTTTGACCCTATAACATCTTTCCTTTTGTTTCTTTTCTTTTTATATTAAACCTTTAGTTTTAGTCACTAAAGAATTGGCTGGCAGTCTGGTATTTTGGGTAAGATCCAAACTTATACTGTTCTGTGTAATGTGGCTGACCTCTTGGGGGTCAGGAGAAATCTTTCTGGGTAAAAAACTTGGAGTTTTAAGCAACTTCTCTTTTTACCAGACCTTGTGGCTGTATTGGGGACCAGCGACTGAAATGCAGTAAAGGGGGCTGAGTATATTTTATGGTGGCTTCTTGATATCCAAATGGGTGTCAGAAGCATTGTTTGTGACTCTTTGGGGAGTTTATCTCCAGGTAGTCCACCAGTGCTGGGAGAATCTGTTCTCCTTTCTGCAGCTTGCCCTGATCTTTGCATGTTCATGTGGTTATCCAGGGAGGCCCAGGTCACAGATGCCAGTTATTTTTGGCAGATAATATCAGCCCTCTAAACCCTGGGTCCCTGTCTAAGGGCTGTCTGAGAATGAAAGCGACGTCTTGCTGGGGCATGAAAAACCCACTCACCTGAGAGACCTTGTTAAGCCAGCAAAAAAAACCAAGGAGTTGTGTGGCACTTTAAGACTAACAGGTTTATTTTTCGCATGAACTTTTGTGGGAGAAAATCCCACTTCGTCAGATGCTTCGAAGATAAGTTCACCCATCTTCAAAGCATCTGAGGAAGTGGGATTTTCTCCCACAAAAGCTCATGCGAAAAATAAATCTGTTAGTCTTAAAGTCCCACGTGACTCCTTGGGATTTTTTTTTGCTTGACTAGACTAACATAGCTATCCCTTTGGAACTTGTTAAACCAACCTAGCCCTGGGTATGGACAGAGCTAAGTTGATGGAGACCTAGCTGACACCTCTTGGGGATGTGGATTAATTACAGCCACAGGGGGTCAGAGGTGAGTGTCTCCATAGCAGGCAGGCGGAGCAATTGACAGGCAGAGG
Organism: Podocnemis expansa; assembly: GCA_007922195.1. Lineage (NCBI taxonomy): Eukaryota > Metazoa > Chordata > Testudines > Podocnemididae > Podocnemis > Podocnemis expansa. Next base: position 830,798 of record ML682024.1, on the reverse strand, counting down.
TAGCCCCAGCCAGGTATTTAGGGCCCCTTACTGTAAGCGGAGGGATGTACCCGCTATTGTGGGGAACTTCTCTGGTTTATGCACCACCCCGGTGAAGGTGGGTAGCAACAGATTCTGAGTCCTTGCTCCTACTTCCTTTACACAGGGACCTCCCTGACCTCAAAGGCTCCCCTCCCACTCTCCTGCGTGGTGGGGTCTCTGTAACCCCAACAAGACTGGCCCCAGAGTTCCTGAGGTCTTGACCCCCAATCTTGTTGCACTCATTCAGGGCAGGGGCTAGGGTGTCCGCACTCCAGGGTGCTGACTGCACTGGGTGCCTCCCTGGCCCACCACTCACTGTATGCAATTTACAGTAATACAATTTATTAAACAAACAGCAATCAAGAATCAAATTAAAATAAAGAAAAGAGGACAAGAGTTAAAGGTAAAACACCCAACAAGTGCCCTGGCACAGGGACATCACACACAGCATCTCTGGGGTGCAGAGGACGTTCTCAGTATGTTTTCCATGCTGCAGGCCCTCCGTCCAGGCCTGGCAACACTGCTTTGATCCAGGGAGTCAGAGAGACAGGCTCTGGCAGTGGCCACACGTCCCCAGGCTCTAGGGCCCCAGCAATGGACTCCCTTTCACAGTTCCCCAGTTGCTCACTGCACCTAGCTCCAGACGACTCCAGCCCTGGCTCCCAGCCTTGCTCTGCTTTAGTGTGGCACTCTGGGATGCTCCTTGGGCCCCTCTGGTTCTGCTGCTGTGTGTCTGCACAGATCAGATGAGCTCAGCTCCTTGGCTCCTTCTCTAGCCTTCTGCATCCAGCTCCAGACAACTCTAGCTCCAGCTCTGCTTGGCTCTCTGCTGGTCCCAGGGGCGTCGCTGGGGCGGTGAAAGACCCGGGGCACGGGCCCAGCCCCGCCCCTGGAGGGCAGGCCCCGCCCCCAGCCAAAAGGCCACACCCCCTGGCCTGGGATAGGGCCAGGGGGAGGCTGCGCTGCCGCTGTCAGCTAGGCCGCGCTGCGGTGCGGCGCGGCGCAGCCTAGCCTGGCC
>ML682024.1:794586-829359 GCA_007922195.1 Podocnemis expansa | reverse complement strand
GGGCCTGGCTGTGGCCACGGCAGCCCCGTCCCCGGCTGGGGATCCAGGGCTGCGGCTGCAGGCCCGGCTTCCAGTGGCAGCGGGCCCGGCCTCCAGCAGCCGCTTCCGGCCGCGCAGGGCCAGGCTAGGCTGAGCTGTGCCACACTGCAGCGCGGCCTAGCTGGTGGCGGCAGCGTAGCTGCTTAGCTACCCCCTGGCCCTATCCCGGGCCAGGGGCGGGGCCTGCCGGGCGGCCAACTAGGCCCCGGATCCCTGGCTGGAGACGTGGCCACGGACTGCCAGGGATCGGCCCTGGATCCCCGGCCTGATTGGGCCGGAGAACCCAGGCACCGGCGTTGGGACCCGGGGCACGTGCCCCAGGTGCCCAACGCTAGCGACGCCACTGGCTGGTCCAGCTGCTGTGGGTCTGCTCTGCAGAAAGCAACTCAGCCCAGCTCCTTGCCTGGGTTCTCTGGCTCCCAGCTGCTGGCTGCTTAGTGCTTCCTCCGTAGCTGGGCCCCACACGCTCTCTAGCTTGCCCAGACATGTCCAGCCTGCAGTTTCAGCTCATGGGTGGGAGAGCACTCTCCTGGCTCCCTCATTGTCCTGTCCAGTCAGTCAATCAGATTATCTTGGGACATCGGCCTCTCCCACTGGCCCTGGGGCTGTCTGTTTCCGGGCTGGAGTGGCCAATCAAAAAGGAGTTGTGTGGCACTTAAAGACTAACAGATTTATTTTTCACATGAGCTGTCGTGGGAGAAAATCCCACTTCAGCAGATGCTTCGAAGATGGGTGAACTGTTAACCCATCTTCGAAGCATCTGATGAAGTGGGATTTTCTCCCATGAAAGCTCATGCGAAAAATAAATCTGTTAGGCTATGTCCACACATACATCATTATTTTGAAATAACCCATTTTGAAATGAGTTATTTTGAAATAAAGTCCTTATTTCGAAATAAGTTAATTCGAATTAACAGTTTGTTAATTCGAATTAAGGGAAAGCCTGCTTTTGAAATAGCCCTTGTTTCGAAACAAGGCCGTTTGGACATGCTGTTTCAAAACAGTTGTTTCAAAACAATTATGTTGTTTCAAAACAACGTGTCTGAACGCCATTGTTTCGAAACAACCATTTCGAAACAACGGCTGTTTTGATTATATGTTAGGTTTAACGGTTTCGAAATAACAGTGCGTCGTGTGGACATGCCTCTTCTTATTTCAAAACAACCTCTGTTGTTTCAAAATAAGAAGCCTGTGTGGACATACCCTTAGTCTTTAAGTGCCACACAACTCCTTGGTTTTTTCGCTGGGCTAGGTTAACACGGCTATCCCTTTGGAAACTAACAATCAAAAAAGCCCATTTAGTTTCAGTAAGGGGACTCTATCTCTTTGACTTGGTCTAAAGAGGGTGAGGATCCAACCCCAAAGCTCTGGAGTCCCAGGCTCAGTGTCCAAACCACAAATCCATCCTTCCTCTTGAACCCACTTGGCTGCCTTGTCTCACTCCACAGACCTCAGCGCAAAGGCCTTCCTGTGACATCCAGAAGCCAGGAGCAGGGCTTGTTATGGGGGCTGCGTGTGCCAATGAGACCTTTCCAGGCTCTTGGATAGGCCAGCTACAGGAGCTCCGTGCTGAACGACTGTCTGTTTAGTTTTGTGGCTGTTGGGGGGCCACAATCATTTTCTGTCATGGACATTAAAGCAGCTAAGGCCACTGGAGCAGCTTTATTTAATGGCAGTGAAGCCATCCCAATCTCCTCCCATTAAACCCGCAGCCAGCTTGTTTAAGTTCTCTTGTTCCAGCCTGCCCTCCTCCAAGTGGTTTAATCGCCTCCTTTGCCATCTGCACCTCACTGCAGGGACGTTTTTTCAGCATGATGCTGTTGCAGGAGTTTGAAGTGCAGTGGATGTATTGTTTTAATCAGTCTTGCTCCTGGAAGAGAGAGAGAGAGGAAAAAAAAAACAGGGGGATGGCAGCCCACTGTTCTGCTTGGACACAGCCGCCTGAATTGCTGTTAGCATCCTAAACAGCTGCACACACAAGATTAACTGGGACACAACTGGTATCTGAGGCACTTGTTGATTCTAAGTCTACTGGGGCATTATGCCATCTTTGTACCTCTGTGTTCTGGATGTTGTCTGGTCCCTGCTCTAATACAGAGCAGCCCCAGAGTTGCTCTAATTGATGCTCCTGTTTCCTCTGGGGCCTGCAGTGGGCTGGTGATGCAGAGACCTTCCACCAGCTGGGGAGACATCCATGTGGAGGACGTAATGTCTTCCTCCTTCAACCTCACTTGCCTTTTAAGGCCCTTTTACTCTGTCTGCATGTGAATGAGGATCAGGTCTTGAGTATCTTGTTTTTAGAGCTGGGCTGTGGAGAAACTGTGGCTTCTTCTGACCTCAGCTGCAATGGTGCCAGCCAGCCAATCAATGAGTAACCCCCTCCCACCTGCAACTTTTTGGTAAACTGCCTCTGGTTTTAGCCTAACACAGCAGACTGCTTCTCACACATGCTAGTATGCTTTCAACTGGGGACTAACCCAGCCCTGCTTCTTGTTGTTTATATAGATTCATCGACTACAAGGCCAGAATAGACCACTGCGGTCATCTGGTCTGGCCTCTTGTGTGCCTCAGTCCCCCCTCCCCCTAATGAAATCGGGATAATGATACCAACCTCCTTGGTACTGTGTTTGGAGATCACCTATACTAGATAAGAGGTAGGGGTTGTTAGTTTTAAAGCCCAGTCCAGTGCCATAACCCCAAAGCCAGCCTTTCTTGCTGGGAATACAGGCAAGTTACAATAGGCTTCATCTTTTGGAAGATTTCTCCTCCACTGCTCCCACGTTCTTTCCCTGCTCCTGCTGTTCAAAAGCAATTGCCCCACATGACTGACTCTCTGCTGGAGACAGCAGAGTGAGTGAAGTCTATTGGCTACGTCTGCATTGGCTCTTAACCCCAGCCTGTGCAGGACTGATCCCCTGGGAGCCATAGAGCTCTGTGTGGTGTTTGATGAACAGTGGCGGCTCAGATGTGTTTACTCAGGAATTTGTCTTGGTGAGTCCCCTGGATGAAGCGTGTGGGAACCTCCTGGGAAATAAAAATAAATCGGCAACAGTAGAGGAGCATTGAAAGTTAAAGGCTTAACTGGGGAGACCCTGCTTTGTAGTCAACAACAACCTTCCTCCCAGCTCCGATTTGTTGCTGTTACACTCCACAGTATGTGGAGTACACACTCCATGGGGATGCTCAGAGCCCTGTACAAATCCTAAATGTTTCCCACTCAGTCCTGGATTCCCACCACCAGGCTCTGCTTGGGGTGACCTCTACAGGGAGCTATTTCCAGAGGCCCAAGGCTATCAGGAGGCCCACCCCAGAACAGGTTGCATTGTGCCATCCAGGCCAGGATATCAGGAGAACCTTACTGGTAAAACTAGGCTGTTCAAGCTGGTAATGGGAAAACCACAGGGCCTGTGTCAGGGTCCAGTTCCCCTTTTTTAAAAAAAAGCCAAAGCATGATTTAAAGCTGTTGATTTTGGAGTGAGAGATTTCAGAGGTTCCGGGGTGGGTCCATTTTTCCATGCTGGCAGCTCTTTTGGAAAAGGTTGTCCAAGCCAATGCAATGGCTCTGCAGAAAAACTTCAGCTGTGGCGAAGACCCAAGGTTAATAATGTAATCTATTTGCTAAAGGATGTGAGGGAGCACACCCCCATGCTAGCTCAGTGGGTGCACTCCATGGAATGGTTGACGAGCAGGGACGGTTGGGCCGAGAAGGTCACCAGTGAAAACTCTTGCGACCCCTGATGCCATTGAGTCATTACAACAAATAGAATAGCTGCTTGCAAATGTGCTGGAGGGGAAAAGTAGTGATTAGTTGAGCGACCTATGTGGTCATAATGGCCCCACCTGTGCTGTCGAGCTGAGTTTGGCTGTAACCTACATAAGCCCAGCAATTAGATTCAACCATCGTCGGAAACTTAACTGAATTACAACCTCACTTTGAGGGTAACCTCTGCACAAGATTTCAGGTCACTTCAACAAAATGGAATGTTTGAGGCATCTGTGATGTTCTGCTAAAATTAGTCAGGACCAAGGAGAAACCAATACAGCTGTTCAGCTTCTGAATGTAACCAGTGTTTAATGATTTAATAAGAGATTGACTTGTAAATTCTCCACTCCTGCCCGTTTCACTCCACAGGTGCAAGCTGTACATTTGTGAAGGGTGCACTGTATTTTTCATAGCTAGAGATCAAATCACGCCTCTAAGGACTATTCTACATTGGGGATGCTCAGAAAATTAATCTGAATTAACTTTTTCAAATGGATTAGTGAAACCACATTAAATCCATCATTTAGAAGTAAAGTGATTGTAATCTGTTTTCCCTTAACTAATGTTGGAAGTGAATGAAACTGCCACCGCATGGAGGCTGCTTGAATTCTGAATGAGAGCATCCAGAAGAAAGTTTAAACAATCCACTTGAAGTGTGTAGGAATAGATTTTATTTGTCTTGAATGAACTTGCATGTAGCTTGAGTTGAATGCAAGGTTGCATTGTAATCAAGGGGGTGGTGGACCATGTGTGGGAGACATTGTTTCCAGGCTAGTTGAGAATAGTGGCAACACCCTAAATTGGTAAATGTAGATAAAGTGAGGACATAAGTCACAGGTCCTGACTCAATCTGCATAGGTCCTTACACAATATATAGGATGCTCACTTAATTTTAGGAGCTAGGAAAAAACATATACAGTGTAGTGTGACTTGATGGGAAATTGTGGTATCTCCTGGTACCTAAAGCCTCTGCATCTGGCCTGGCTAGTGTGGGCAAAGAGCTGTTATGGGTCCAGTAAAGTGATCTGAGTGACAAGCTGGAGTCAAACTGAGTTTCTTTATCCCAGATTATTGGCAGAAGCCTTCTCACAGATCTGGATGAAATGCTGTGCTTAAGAAGAATGAAAAGATCTCAGAGGGAATACCAGCAAAATGAAACAGCTTTTGTTCAGTCCTATTAATGTCCCTCAGTATCACTGTGTATGTAGACAAGCCTTGAGGTACAACAATACTTGATCTTACCTATGCAATCAGGAAGAGTCCTTACGTGATCCTGCTTTTTTTTCTGTACCTCTTTCATTAACTGCACCTTGAGAAGACAAAATGTTGCACATTTCCACTATTGTTGCCCCTTAGTCAATATTGGGGGCCTTTGCGGGGTTGTTTCCATTGAGAAATTAGCATTAGGAATCAGGTTTGAGTCTAGAGTTCTTTATATATATATTGAAAAGAAAAAAGCCTACAAAGTCCTGTTTCCCTGAACACAAGTAGAAGCAAACAACATTAGAATGGCCAGAGTGGGTCAGACCAATGGTCCATCTAGCCCAGTATCCTGTTGTCCGACAGTGGCCAATGCCAGGTGCTTCAGAGGGAATGAATAGAACAGGTAATTGTCAAATGATCCATTCCCTTGGCCATTCCCAGCAAGCAAATTTCCTTGTTCAATCTGCCCCTCCAATCAGCTCTGTACCCAAGGAGCATTGTCTCTCCTTCCTCTTAGCATCACACTCACAACTAATTCTTCCTCCTCCGCTGGCTTCTAACACAAGCAAGACTCATTCTGTCTCCTATTGCCTGAATTTATTGCAACCAGCTCACAATGTTCAGCTCTGACCTGCCTGGTGTCCTAGTGCCACCCATTGTTTGCCCTTGTTTTTCCTGCCCAAAGGGGCTGGGTTGCTCTTTAGTCATGCAAAAAGGTGTTTGGCTTCCAACAGGTGCAATGGGCTCTGCTATTCTCTGGATCAAATTGGATAACCTGCTGAGTCTTAACAGTTTTCAAGATTGCCTTATGCTAGCTAATAATGCATCTGACGAAGTGGGTTGGTTGCCCACGAAAGCTTATGCCTGAAGAAATCTGTTGATCTATAAGGACTTTTGTTGTTTGTTTTTATGCTGTCTGGTCTCATTGTTAGTTAAGAAGGCATGTGGGCACCAACACACAATAAGAAAGCCCTTCCTGTGTTGATCTAGACAGGTCAGAATGCTCCTAGGTATCAGGCAACCTTTCCTGTTTAAAACAGAGAGTCAGCTGCCTTTTGTTATGTGGTCTGGCTTTCCCTGGTTGATATCTGCAAGTGAAAGAGAAGAGAATGAAAAATCAAAAATAGTTTTCCCCTGACTGTTCCAGTGAATTTTATGAGTTAATGTAGGAAGGAAGCATAATTTTACCTTTTGCAGCAGGGTCACCATTTACCGCAGCACTTGGATCATGCTGGTTTAATTATGAGCAGGCCCAGGAAAATAGATTTATCTGCAAACAGTGGAAACACAGAATGCACAAGGAATTTGGCAGTGAAGATTCAGCTACGGAGGGCAGATGGAAAAGCATGTTTGCAGGGCAATGATTATATAGCCAATAAAACATACAGCAAGCACAGTGCTTAATATATGATAGTGCATAAAATATTGTAACACATTCATGGCCACCTTAGCGCTTGTAGCTCTCTGAGTGGCTCACATACTGGCAGCTTGGGATTTCTCAGGTTGCACTGAGGAGATAATACAACACTACCTGTTCCTAAGACAGTGTAGTGAAAAGAGAATCACGATTAGCTGTCAACAGTATAGTCCTTTGAGCCACAGTGGAGCAGTTCTGATTGCATCCAGGAGAGGGTGGGAACACAGAGGCATGTTTTTATGTACTAGCCTCTTTGTTACAATATTAGCGTGTCTTCTATAAAATCAAAGCAATTGTAAATGGAATAGAGCTCCCGTTGGGGTGATCAGTGCATGATTGGACACTTCTGTATATCCCCTAGCTTTATCCATTCCAGTGTAGCTAATCCAAACAACAGGGCTTTCTTTGCTCCAAGGGAAGACTGCTTCATGCTTAAAGCTGACTGGAAAATGGAGTTTCTCCATGGTGTAGTGGGTCAACTAGGCTACATGAAACTCCACATTTCCCCCAATGAGAAGTGGGTAAATTCTGTTAAGTCCAGTTCACCGTTGACTATACTACGGGAAAAACCAAGGAGCAAGCCACAGGAGTTGAAAGGAGAGATGGAAATAAGCCACATGAGGAGAAGGCTAGGTCCAGTGGGTAGGCAAAAGAATTGGGGAGAGGACAGACTTTGTGGGAAGGTGGATCCGGGCCCGGGTTGGAACTGGCTTGTGTTTGGTTTGCTTTACTGTAGATCTAGACTAAGGAGTTCTATCTCCCCAAGAAGGGTGGGCAGTGATTAAGGATTTAGCAGAAGGGTGGAGTCACAACAGCCAGTTGCTGAGGGGCAACTGAGGTAGGGCCACTGCAGGTCCATCCCAGGCCATTGGGGTGCAGGGCAGCATTGGTCATGGAAGGTTAAAATTTTGACATTAACCATCAAAGGGGAATTCTGGAATAGTTAATTTCAGAAACATCGAAACAGTCTCCTTGAAAGGATTAATTCTGACAACATTGAAACATTTTGTTTTGCTGCTGCTGTCACTAATCCCCACCTCTTACCTAACACCTATCATTCACAGATCTTCAGGTGCTTTACAGAGGAGGTCAGATGGGGAAACTGAGTCAAAGAGAGGCAATGATGTACGTGAGTTCACCCAGCAGGTGTTTGGCAGGGCTGGGCATAGAACTGAGGTCTAGCTCTCTATCCACTAGGCGACATAACATATTATACACTCTATATACTATCTATAAAATACAAAATGTTTAATATATATAAACAAAATTCTTCTGAAAAAAGTTTGATCCAAACTTTTGTGTTCTTGAGACATGTTTCAGTTCTGACAAACTAGCATTTTCCAGTGGCAAACTTCTTCTCACAGATTTTTGAGTCAGCTCACTCAGTGAGTGCAAGGGTGATTTTTGTGTGCCACACTAGAATGTAGCTGGCACAAGTCCATATCCCAGTGGCAGAGCACCACTGTGTAATCTTAGTGCAACACTAAGCATGGAGTAATGGTTAAATATCTCAGATTCCCCATTTCTTTTGGAGCATCTAGTGTTAGGCATAACCATTGGTGCTGGTTATTTGAGACCCTCAACCTTTTTCTGGATCACTTCTTTACTCTCAGAAACACAGGGTGAAACAACAGGGGAGACCTGGAGCACAGATGGTGCTCTCTGGCACCTGTTTCCATTTGCTTTAGAATTGCTTGATGAATATAAAAGAATCTCAGCTTTAACTGAGTCATAGTCCTTAGTCTTGGCTTGATTTTTAAATCTCAGTGTGAGATCTACCAAGCAAACTAAGTTTGAAGAAAATTTTCCCAGGATTCATTCACTTTTCCTTCATATCATCCATTAGTAAATCTCTGTTATTAATTTATTAGTATATCTCTATTGTAGACCATATAATTTTTAATCTATAGAACAGCTACAGTATAAGCAGAGGGTTATCTTAATGAGACATTGTGGTCCAGTGGTTAGGACACTGCCTAGGGACTCAGAACTTAGTTGTATTCCTGACTCTGCCAATGATCTACTGGATAACCTTGGACAAGTCACTTCCTTGCTCTGTGCCTCAGTTTCCCCTTTCACCCTCAGTCTATTTAGATTGGTTGTCTCTTTGAGGCAGGGACAGTTTCTTACTAGATGGCTGAGCAGCACCCAGCAGCGTATGCCCCTGAGCTTATTGCGGCCTGTAGGTGCTACTGCAAACCAAATATTAATTGATGTCTACAGATCCAATAAAGAGATGTGCTGTCTACAAGCCTCATCCTGTGCTTGTGTGTGGCTCTGCATGAACATGACATGAGGCTGCATGCGTGGAGCACAATGGCATGAATAAGCACCTCCGCAGGCCCTCTGATGGACTAGAATTTGTAATCCACCGTATTTGCCCAGTCTTAATTCATAAATCAGCAGGCGTGAGTAATTTCCCCAAGAGAGCATTTAGACAGGCGAGCGAATGAGTAATTTACTGGGAACATTAAGACAGCACCCAATTACTTATTTATGAGAACTTTTTGACAGATCTGCTGTTCAATAATTGATGCCGCACAGCATTTAGCCAGGGTCACCAGTAAATAATTCACTTATTATAAACTCTGGAATGCTTTATGAGGGGTGAGTTATCTCACGCCTGACTCGGGACCGTAAATATGTAACCCAGGATGTTGCTTCAATAAAGAGGGCTCTGCCTTTGCTTTCTGATTCCCCAGTAGGCCCGGGGTGCTGTGCCCCAGTTTTGCAGCTGTGAAAAGGGCTGTGATGGGCCAGAAAGGAGCCATGGTGTAGATAAGAATCAGAGCCAATGATTTCAGTGGTGCCTAACTGACTCAGGCCTGGTCCAAAACCACTGATGTCCCATTGACACCCTCCAAGTGTTTTTAATCATGTCCAGTAGATGAGATTGATTGTTGTCCATGCATTTACTGAGAGTTGCTTTCCCTGAAATCTGCAGGATGGGAGAGTGGTCAATCCACACATCTGCTTCTCTAAGAATCAGAGGTGCGGGAAAGATGAGTGAGAGAGGAGATTCCCTGAACTTTGCTGCTCTGTCTCCTCTCTGCTTGGCCAGAGCAGGATGAACCCCTTGCAAAATATTCACAGCTTCTTTCTCTAGCCTGGCATTAAATGACTCTCAACAGAGGAGGGTCAAAATTCCAGACTGAGCACAGGGGCGGATCAATAGCTTCCCTGTTGTCTCCCTGGGTAGCCATCTAGGACCTGCTACTTCACGGATCAAGGTGACAGGCCAGGTCCAACCTCTGCAGGTGTACATCTGAGCAGCTCTGCTGAGTCCTTCTCTAAGCCTCACTGAAGTCACTGCATCTTGAAGGGTTCTGAGGACCTCAGACCTGACAAAGATGGTGCAGCATCTGAGGTCTCATGCCCTAGATGGATGTTGTAGTCTTTGAGGGTCTCATGCACTAAGAAGGTTGCTTTAACGTTTGGCCTGTGAACTCTACCAGGAAGCATTAATTAATGGGTGTTCAAAGCCCTTGGTGATCTTGGAAGAATTATTCAATAGGTCTCTGCTATGGGGCTGCTCCCAGCTGAACCTGTAGATCCTCTGATGCCCAGGGCACCCCCAAAAGGAGGTAAAATGCATAGCTCTCACCATAAGCCATGACAAAGTGCCAGTCTGGCAACTAAGATGCATCAGGCAAAGAGGCTGGATGGAGAATAAAAGGAAAAGAATCACAGCCATCAAACATGAATCCATTTGGGGCATTGAGAGCCAGGCAGCATGTTCCTGGCACTGCTTGTCCAAATGGGAACACAGGTACTGGTGCCTCTCGTCATCAAAGCGAGATGCCTTGGCCCAGCAAGAGATTCCAGTAGGGTCAGGTTGGGAAAGACGTGGCAGGAGGGCAACTCTGGTCCAGAGAAGAGAGATGCCTTCTGGTCAGAGTGCAGAGCTGTGCGTTTAGGGATGTGTTTTGTGTCTGGCTCAGGTGTAATTTGCTGGGCATCAGATTCATGGAACAAACACCCCAAGCCTGCATTGAAGCCCCATGTGCATGCCAAACTCAGTTTCCTTTAGAGGCCTAGTGTCTAGCTCTTGGAACCATAACGGAGCCTGGATTTTCCACTCCTGTTGGATATACCTATTTCTGCTGGATTCCCAAGCAGCATTCTCAAAGCCCAGAAGATCCTACTGGGCCAGATTTCTCTATAGTGCTTGGCTCATCTCAGGGGCATTTCTGGCACCTGGTACACAGGGCACGTGCCCTCAGTCTCGGCGCCAGCGCCTCGAGTTGTCCGGGCTGGCCCCATCCCAGACCGGGGACCTGGGACCCAGGCGCTCGCCACAGCACCCACCTCTCCCGGCCCCATCCCCAGCCGGAGATTGAGGCCGGGACACTTGCAGCGTCACCTGCTTCTCCCAGCGAAGGATCGAGACCGGATGCCCATGGCGACGCCTGTCTCTCCCAGCCCCGAACCTGGCTGGGGATCTGGGGCCAGGCTGGAGGTGGCAGGAGCCCAATGCACAATTGGCCCAGAGTGCCAGATCGTGGGCTAGGGGGCATGGACTGGCCCCAGGTGGCGGGGCCTAGCCCCGTGCCCTGGGTCTTTCCCAGGGGCAGCAACGTTCCTGGCTCATCTTCATGCCTGCTCCACTGGGAGGAATGGAGAAAGGGTGTCTTGTTGAGCTGGGTGAAGGCAGGAGAAGTGTGGAAACATTTCACCATCAGTTTGTTCTGCTAACGCACCTTAGGTGTTGCATGTATTGACCTCCTTCTGCTGTGCAAGACACACAACTCCACCAGTGCCCTTCAGTGTCAACCTGCTGCACCCCAGGTATTCCAGTCCTGCCCTCCAGCTTTGCTAGTACCCCTCAGCGCCAACCTGAAGCACCCCTAGCTATTCCAGTCTTGGGCTTCCCCACTGGCCCAGCTGTGCACTGATACCCCTGAGTCATCCATCCTGACCCCCACTATTCCAGCCTTGGGGTCCCTCCCTCACCCCAGCTCTGCCCATGACCCTCTGTCACAACCTGCAGTCCCATCTCTGGTTCTGCCCCTTGGCTCCCCCTGCTGTCCCTCCTGCCAGCTTGCCTCACCTTCTTTTTCTCAGCTTTTGAGATCCATTGGTTTGTGGTGAAGATGGTGCCAGTCATGCCAGGTTACGACAGGGTTGCAGGGAGCAATGGAGAGAGGAAACGCTACTTAACCACCCCCTCTGCTATCTTGCTGGGGTAAAGAGATCTGAATTATCAGCCCCAATTACTCCAGCAGCTGGAGTTTTAAGCCCCATTCAGGCTCCAGACAGGCCCAGTGCTGCTTAGATCTTGCACAATCACAGCCCGAGACAGCACAGAGCAAGCCATCAATATTTATGACCAGCATATTTTTAGAAGCTGGCATTGGCCTGTGGATAAAATGAAATCAGCTTTCCACTTTGGGCATGTCAGTTCCCATTTAAATCCACAAAGGTTCCCTCAAAAACAAACAAACTGCGTGGTGAGGGCTGTACGTATGCGGAGAGGAGAAAGCAGGGATTCACAGGCTGGTGACAAACCAGGCACTAAAGAAGAAGATATTTCAGAGCACCCAGGGCCAGATTTTCTAAGACCTCAGCCACATTGGGTGCCATTTCTGGCCCAATTTTTGGTGCTGAGTCCTGGGAATCTCACTCTACACTAGGATGGGCTATCATAGATCTGGATCCTTCAGCAAACTCTGTCTGAGCACCTGGGGAACAAACATTTGGAAATGAAAAACTCCTCAGTGTGGAAGACTAAAATCTCATAAGTGCCAGTGGCTCAAAGTGGAAGCTAGACAATTTGAGATGAGAAACAAGGTGCAAATCTTTCACTGTGCAGACAGTTAACCCTGGAAGCAACACACGAAGGTCTGTGGGCGCTTTGCTGTTGCTGGAGATGTGTAAATCCAGCTGGGATTGTTTCTAAGACACTTTCTAGCTCAAGCAGGAGCTGGTTCAGGAACACACCATGGACTGGGTTTGCAAGAGGTCATACTAGTGGATTGCAATGACCCCTCCTGTCTTTTTGGGTCATTGCAGGGCGGGGGTGCAAATGCCATATTGCTGCATCTCAGTGCGGTTCCAACTCTGACACTAACTAGAAACAGTTGAGAGGTGCAAGGTTTACCACATGCTATAAATAATAAAGCAGTGGAGGGCTGCTAGCCCTAGGAAGGGAGAATTGAACCCACAAGCAACATTGGTGTGAGTCCCCTGAGCACTTTTGATTTTTCTCCCTCTGGGAGGCCAGAGCAATTCAGGCTTCCATGGAACTGCACTTAGTAAATGAGGCAACAGGGCCTCCTATGTGGCCATATCGAGCAGGTTTGCAGTGCTGCTGGATCCAGCTTGGTGCTGGGGTGTGAGAGAGACACAGCAAGGGAGGTAATACTTACTGGCAGAAAGGACACATTTTTGAGCTCCATGGAGAGATTCCTCAGGTCTGGGGAAGGTAAGCAGAGGATAATGTCTACATGGCAAGAAAAACCCCACAGCAGTGTGTCTCAGAGTCTGAGTCCATGGACAGGGTTCACAGGGGTAAAAATCGCCACGTAGATGTCTGGCCTCTGAAACCTAGCAAGGGGAGAGCAACTCGGGCATGGGCTCTGTGATGAAGTAAGAAAACCTCTTGGACTACTTTGGGATGTCAGAGGCAATACCCAAATATTCTTCTTTTCTATTCCTGTACTTTGGTGATGGGACACGGGTATTCTGGTGATGGGATGTGGAATGTGTGATAACTATAGGAACCACTGGGGAGGAAGGGGCTTTAGACAGACCTGACCTGGACCCCCTATGAGCAGGGGTTAAAGTAAGGGGCAATGCACCTGAACACAGTTCCAGGGGCCCCCTATTTTTAAGCTGGCAGCATTCCAGGGCCCCTAAAGATAGAGGAAGGCACCGGATCGCTGCGTTCCAGGGCCCTGCTAAAAATAGCTACAACAGCCTGAATGCACATTCCAGTGGCTCCACCTTAAACCCTGCTCCATCAGAGAGCTGGGGCAGGCCAGGAGTGTGTGAACCTCCCCCTGCAGGGTGGAGCAATTTGTGGCTGGAAGCAGCTTCCAGCCAGTCCAGCAGCCTGCAAACAGTCCAGGTAGGGGCCGCTGCATTTTTTGTGGGGGGGTGGGGGTGGGGTGTGTGTGTCAGCCATGCCCAGACAGACGGAGATTGTATGTATGTGTGTGTCTGGGGGTGGGTATTCAGGCGGGGGATGGGTTCTGGGGAGAGGTGTTGGGGGGCCCACCTATACCTGAGGGAGGCCCACCTGTGTGGGATGATTCTGGGGCCCACCAAATTATACTTTAACCCCTGCCCGTGGGTGACACAGGTTGTGGCCAGTTTAGCTTGGGGGCAGGCCGGCTGGCTGGGGAAGAGAACAAAGGGCTGAAAGAGGAGGAGGTTAGTAGGGAAACAGGGGTCTGAGAGGCAGGATCTGCAGAGGCTCATCCTAGGCTTTGCTGCTAGACCTTCTGGTTAATCTGAGAGCCAACTGTCCTAGCTGCTGTGCAAACTGGATTGCTAATAAGCCCTCTGACTTCTACACTGGCTGAGCGTCACAGCTGATTGGGACGGCTGGGACCTTCCTGGAGGGAAGACCCCCCCCAAGGGGAGACCAGAGAGAGCAAGGATCGTACCCTCTGAGCCTGGATTTGGGAGCTGGCTACAGATAGCATGGAGACCAATGTTCCCTCTAAGCTGCGCTGGTGCGCTGCAGCGCAGCCTGCTGCAGCCGCCAGCGCAGGGAAGGCTGCCGGCAGCGCACTGCCGGCAGCCAGACTCCTTCAAGGGAGCTCCTGTGGAGCAGGGAGTTTTGAAAACTCCCGCCCAGAAAAGCTCTAACGGAGCATGCCCAGAAAATCTGGGCTTGCTCTGTAGAGCTTCTCTGGCCCAGGCGTTAGGGCTGGGCCCTGCCCCTCCAGTCCAGCCCTGAGGTAAGTTTGTGGGGGCTGGGGGGGGGCGGGCCGGAGCAGGGGGGCGTGCTGCTGGGAGCAGGGGGGCTAACAGGAGCGGGGGGGTGATGCCGGGGCTGGGGGGGGTGAAGGGGAACGGGGGGTGATGCCAGGAGCGGGGGGGGGCTAGTGGGAGCAGGGGGGCGAGTGGGAGTGGGGGGGGCGATGCCGGGAGTGGGGGCCTAGCAGGAGCGGGGGTGGGGCTGTGGGGGGGTGAGCGGGAGCAGGGGGAGGGGCTGCGCAGCAGGCTCCGTGATGGGGGGGAGCACAGCGAGCAACAGGAATTGCTCAGCTGCTCTCTCCCCTTAGAGGGAACATTGGTGGAGACCCGGCGGATTCGGGAGAAGGCTCCACCGTAGCAGAGTCCTGATTGTCTGGGAGCAGAGGGGATCCAAGAGTGCTTTTCTGGGATTCTTCCTCAGAGGCTCCAGCCTTAGCAGATGTCTACTCTGCTGTTTTTACCCCACACCCAGAGTTAATTGACTTTGGTTCTCAGATTTGCTTCCAAGGGTTTTCCTTTGCGGTGTAGATGTATCCAGGTGAATACTGGAGCCAAACACAGGGTGGGACAGATTGTTTAGCAGAAGTGGGTAATTAGAAGTGCTGGGATGAACTATAAAACCCCAGTCTCTGCCAAGTCCAACAGTTTTTGGTGCCCAGCAGTTATGAACATAAGTTCCCTAGTTCCTCTTTCGAAGGTGTGGCACTGGTGTCCTTGGAAGACAAGGACTCATAGGTCATCTATGGGGTGATCTCTGCATGGAAGATCTCAGAATAAGATTGCTCGTGACAAGGGCCCTACTTGCGTGGTAAACAATGAAATTTGCCCCTGCTTGCTACTTTGGCTGAGTTTTTATTGTGAGGTGCCTGCAGTGCTTTGTGCATACTCAGCCCAGCCGCACAGCATGCCTGTGAGGCAGGTAAACACATCATCCTGCCCATTTTACAGCAGGGGAAACTGAGGCACAAAACTTGGGTAGTTGACCCTCTCAGGGGTGACCATACAGCTGCTTCTGCAAAAACCAGGACTTGGGAATCTCAGCCCCTCAGATGTCATTGTTTCTTGTGGAATAAAAGTGAATTGAACTGAACTGCAGGGAGGTGGCTAGAGACAGCAGGACCAAGTACCTGCAAAGAGGCAGCAGCTAAATCACTCAGCTGGCTTCTAGTTCCAGCTCTTCTACTGACTGGCTGGGTGACTGTGGGCAAATCATATTTCCTCCCTGTGCCTCAGTTTCCCCTCCTGCCCTTTGCCTATTTAGACTGTACATTGCATTAATAACCCTTTGTCTGTTCAGGATGAGAACACTTTGGAGCAGGGCCTGTCAATCACCTTGAGTCCATGTAATGATGAGGCGCTGAACTATCACAACACAAACAAGGCAAAGAGCTGGTGGTCTACAGACAAAAGCCCTGCTGCTAGTGTTACCATCTTTCAGGTTCCCAACATGAGGGCACTGCCAGTTGGGGGAGCTGGACAGAGAATTTGGAGGGGGGTGGTTCTGGAGGGAGTACCTGGCTGTGGCCTAATTCTCGGGGTGGGGGACCTATAGCAGGGCGGCTGGTGCAGGCTGTGACATGGCACCAGCCATCTGTCAGCATCTTCCTGCCTCCTCTCCCTAGGTCCAGGAGCCAGTGAGGGTGGATCTGCAGCTGTGATTGCAGCAGAAGAACCAACAGGGACTCATCAGGGTGCAGATCTGGCTTTTTCTGAGCAGCACCATGTCCACTGCAAAATCCTGTACTTTGAAAAGTCTGCCCAGCCAGAGGATTGAAAAAGAAGCAATGTCAGGGAAGCCCAGGTGTGCAGTCACCCTACTTGCACAGCAACTGCCTTTTCCTTTCTCTGACTCTGAGGCCTCTTCCATCCTGGGACCCTGACTGTTCCTTTAGTTCTTTGTCTTCACATGAACAACAGCAACCACGATGGTGAGGGGTACATAGACGGCAGCGGTGAGATAACCCATCAGAGCACAGTGGCATGAGGCCGAACCTTGGCTCTCACCACCATCCCGAGCTCTCCCGTCGCCTCCTGCCACTGTGGTCTTTCCCCCACTTCCTTCTGCCGTCACAGGGTCTCCTCCGCCTGGGGGTCCTGCTGTGGTCCTCTGTTCTCCTCCAGGTGGGGGTCCCGTTGTTCTCCCTTCCTGGTGACGTCCTTTGTACAGGGAACAAAACACAACTGCCCTTTTATGGAGATTGTGGTTTCCTGCAATACGCGACTGGGAGCTGGTTTTAAATCTCTGGTCAGAGCCAGTGAATGGAGGTTCTCAGTGCAATCCAATGTGGTGTCTTTAAAGCAAACTCACTGCTGACATTTTGTGCTGTGTGATGGACCCCCTACTGCCCCCCCGGCCCTGAGGCTCAGGCCCATTGGGTTTTGCTCTCAAGGGGTCTGACCCCTGGCTGGTGCAGAGTTGCATAGTGCTGTTGGCATCAGTGGAGCTGCACCCACTGACACCAGACAAGGATCACGCTCCCTTGGCGTGGGTGAGGATGGTGATACAGATAACTTTGGCAGTACCTTGCTGTGCCATGGCAGGGATTATAAAGGAAGAGAGGAGCAGAGATGAGGAGAGAGAGGTTCCTCCCTCTGGGCCCCAGGCTGCACTTATGCCCTCGGTGTGTGTTTGCCCTTTTGTCTTATGTTGCGTTGGGCAATTAAAGGAAGTCACAAAAATAGCACATGTCTGGTGGGAGGGTGTGCGTGACTGTCATGGTCCTTACTGATCACAACCCTGACCCCCTCAACCTTCCTGCGGGGTCACTGCCAAGAAGTGCATCTTCCTTCTCTTAGACTGGTGGAAACCTGCCATTGGCACTGGGAACTTTACCTGGCAGCTTGGATTGGTTGCAGAATTTGCACAGTCTGCATCCCGTTCCTCTGCCACCCCCAGCTAGTAGCCTTTTCCTTCCTTAGTTAGCTCCCCCCACATCCTGTAGACTGGGGCTAATGTAACTTACTCCAGCTAGGATCAGGGTTATGCTGTGCTAGGTGCTGTACAGACACATAAGCAAAGCTTACAGTTGAAACAGCTGAAGGGAAGATTAGTTAGTCCCCACTTTTAGAGATGGGGAAACTGAGGCACTAAAGTGTGATGTGACTTGCCCAAGGTCATCCTGCCAGGCAGTGGCAGTTCTATAAGTTGAAGTCAGCTCCTCTGACTCCCAGGTCAGCAGCTGAATCACAAAAACATCCTTCCTTTCTGGGGGTGCCTTCCCTACAGAGTGCACCTGGGGGGTTGGCACCCTGGATGAGCTCCTGGATAAGCCTAGCCTGGGTGTGAGTTTTTGTATCCTTGCTCATTGTTTGCATCCCCCAGGGAGGACAGGGGATTATGGGAAGGCATTGGAGGGCTATCAGGACTGAAGCGACTTAGCTGGCATTCACACTAGTAATGGGGGGATGACCAGCCTGTGTGAACGCAGCATCTGCATGCTCACCCATTCCCTGACTTAGCCAGGACTGAAAGCACCAGGGTGAAAGGGTTTTGTGTGTGGACAGGAGCAGTGCTGAGGTAATGCCCGTGAAGACAGAGCCCCTCGGGGAAAGTCTTCACAGCACCAAGGCTGTACCGAGTGGCCAGACGGACTCACCATGCACAGACAACTCATAGGAGAACGTTCTGGGGTTGGTTGGGTCCGAGGCGATGTCTACCACCGCACGGTATGGCCCCTGGTCTTCCAGTCGCATCTCTTGCATCTCCAGAGACAGGTTCCCAGTGTGGATGACCAGCCTGTTGCTGAAGTAGGGTAAGTAATTGGTGTTGAATGCCTGGGCCTGGGGTTTAGCCTCTGCGATATGCGTGTGCTGCCGCCCTGAGACCCACATAATGCGGACGATGTCTCTGGCCACTGGGCGCAGGGCAGGGAAATACACTGAGTGACCCACCAAACCCTCCAGCTGCACCTGGCTGTAGGAGAGCTGCAGACCTGCAAGAACAAGGGGTGGAGTGAATGGAACAGGGACTGTTACATGGCAGGGAGCTGTGGCACTGATAGGAACTGGGCCCATCTATCCATAAAAATCAGTGATGAGCAACCATCCTTTCCAGGATCACAAAGAAAACCCAGGAAGAGGGCCAGCCCACTGCTCTAAACCCACAAGCAGATGCTTTTTAGGGGCCAGACAATAGAATCTGGGAGTCCTGAGTTCCAGTCTAGTGCTCTGACCACTGGATCATGCTGCCAGTCTAGTGCTTTGTCCATTGGATCATGCTGCTCTGTCCATTGGATCACGCTGTCTCCTAAAATACCTGGGGCATTTTACCAGGGTAAGCTCACATGAGTATTTAAAGTGCTGTACATATACTTGTATAAAACCCCATGTGAACCGTCTTAAGGGAGGTAGTGTGGCCTAATGGATATGTCACTGCACTGGGGTTCCTGGGGTTTTGCCTGTCTCTGCTATTGACCAGATGGGTGAGCTTGGGCAAGTCACTTTCCCTCTGTGCTGCAGTTTCCTGATGTATAAAATGGGGTTAATGATACTCATCCTCCTAGTAAAGTGCTTTCAGATCTACTGGAGACAGGAACTAGGGGTTCTGAGTATTGTGGTAGAACGGCCTTCCTGTGGTTTATTTTGTTTCGGAGGGGGTTGTAACTACCTTGAAGAAGGCTAGTTTTATTCTTCAGTAAGTGTATACAGGGCATAGGGGATAAAATTGTATAAATATAACTTACTGTATCAGTGTAATTATAACAGTATAACTGGTTAAACTTTCTCATATAGATCAGGAGATGGCTTTGTCATCCCATGAGAATTTCTGAGATTTTGAAAAATGTTCTCCTGAACAAGGGAGAAAAATCCGAGTCTTGAAAATTTTCATGAACCAACAAATTAATTTTTTTGTGCTTGTCATTCAATGGAAATGTTTTGTTTCAATAGTTCTGAAAGTTTTGTTCCAAGATTTTTCCCTAAGTTGGGAAATTCATTAACTCCAGTCCTTTTCCAGGCAGGGCTGTAACAGGACAAAGCCCCAGGCACCAGAATTTTAGAGGGCACCGAGGAAGGCACCCCATCGGGGGACCCGGCTGCTGGGGAAGATGGCCAGCAGGCTGGCGGTGAAAGTGCCCTGGCAGGAAAGCGCTGCACTGGGGGACCCTACCAACTGGCAGGGAAAGTGGCTGCTGGGAGACCCCGCCAGTTGGTGGGGAAAGTGGCTGCCAGGAAACCCTGCCAACCGGCGGGGAAAGCGGCCACCGGGGGACTCTCCCAACCGGTGGGGAAGGTACCCTTCTGGAGAAGCTGCTCGGCCAGGGGCTTCTTGCAATGGCAGGGTCTGTATCTGGCTCCCTGCTGATGGCTGAGCCAGATTGGGCCCCGGGGGGGAGGGCACATCCTGGGGCTGCTTGGCTCCGGGCACTAACGTTTCTAGTTATGGCCCTGTTTCCAAGAACAATTTTGGTTCCACGACTCAGTGTCTTTGGTCAAAATAATTAAAAAAAAAAGTTGTAGAAAAATTCCTGATGAGTGTTTCACACATCCCTTCCCTTGCTGCCAAAAGAACAATCCAAAAGCACATTGCCCCCATGATAACCACAAGCAAGCAGGTTTGGGGAGAAATGTAACAGTCATGTAGCACAATGAGATGATAGCATTAGGACAGCTTGGACCCAGCCCTGGGAACAATGGGATTTGCCAGGTATCATTTCTACCTAGGCAGGATAGACAAGTTATGCCACTGTGTAAGTGATGCTAGAGCAGCTAAATTGGCTGTGCCTCTATGCACCGTGGAATAGTTCTCCCATCCTCCTCACAAATGCTTGTGTGAGATGCAGGAAATGGCAGCAGCCAAATGGAGTCTGCTGGTCGTGCTTTCTTGAGTTAGGTTTCAGTGAGGTAAAATGCTTGAGATCAACTTGGCCTTAGTAAATCTGGAGAGGAGACAAACCTGACTCAGTACAATTCCATCTTTGTGCCAGCCCAGCAGGATTAAGCTGGACAGAGGCGGTGACTAGCCCAGGCACTGTCCATCTGCTGTGTCACTCTCAGACTCTGTCCCTCTGCAAAGATCTTTCATGTCTCAGTTCCACTAAACTTGCCTCTGTCATGCTCATGAGATGTGAACCCTGCAACCCCCAGCCCAGGAAGGAGCAGCCGGGCCTCTCACCTGTGGTGGTAAGCTCAGGGTGTGTTGTGCTGTCATGTAGATGCTTGCTGCCATGCCAGAAAGGATTTTTCTCTTGCTGTCGTAAACTCACTCCACTGAAAGTTGGCCTCTAGGGCAGTGGTTTTCAAACTTTTTTCCTTGGGATCCAGTTGAAAAAAATCATTTATGCTTGCCTCCCAGCAGTTACATCTTTGAGCAAGGCACTCCAGTCTTTTGGCAGTGGCAGCAAGGGGTGCCACAACCTATGTTCCTGCTAAGCTGTGCGCGTGTGCGTGTGCACACAGGTCATGATACCCATGTGCACAGCAAACTAAAGCATTCCCCGAAAAATTCAAGAGTGTTAATATGCTACTTTTGGGAAGGTGATTTCAAGTAGCATGTTTCAAATAAGGTTTTGTAATTTATAAAATCATTTCCATCACCACATCAAAATAAAATTTAGATATTATTGGCATACACATGTGCTTCTTTGTGCTTACAAGTTTGACCACACTCACTGAAGTGCGCACAAATTTGGACACTGGTTCTGAAAATTTGCACAAAAGAAATGTTTTGCTCACACAGCCTATGAAAAATTACTGGGAAGACTGCGCAACCCAGTTCTTGAGGGTCTGCGACCCAGTACTGGGTCCCAGCCCTAAGTTTGACAAACACTGCTGTAGGAGGGTGAAGAATTCTTCTGCTGAAGTAGCGGTGTCCATGCTGGGGCTTAGGTCAGTTTAACTGTGACTCTTGGGGGTGAATTTTTCAGGCTCGATCTAAATATAGGTGTGGATCAGCCCAGAGCGAGGTTCCAAAGGGGACATGTGTAGGGGTACCTGAAGACCCCAAGTTGTCATAATTGATGCTATAACAAAACTCATCAGAGAAATTAAATCTCGTTTCAGGGCTCAAACCAATCTCTCATTAGTATAAAGCGGGATGAAACCTACAAGGGGGAGGCAAATTCCCCACATCTTCCCACTGTGAGGTTCTTGTACCTTCCTCTGAAGCATCTGATGTGCTGGCCACTGTTGGAGCCAGGATACCAAGCTAGATGGGCTGAGCAGGGCTAATGTGTCTATTGGGGCTGGGAAGCTCTCTCTCAGCTGCTTTAAGACATACCCTGAATAACACCAGGGGAGAGACACACTTCCGGGTACTATTGGGGACTGTGCCTTGAAGGGGGTGAGCATCCAAGCTGGAGACCAAGAGTATGTGTATAATGCATACAGAACCTGGTCTGCGGGACCAGGGTTGTGAACTCGTTTCCAAGTCAGGCCTTGAACGTTCACACTGCATTGCAGGAACATCGTTGCCCCAGAGAAAGCCCTGGGGCATGGGCCCAGATCCCGCCCCCTGGACCCGGGCCCCGCTCCATGGCCATGATCTGGAGCCTGGGCCTGATCTGGCGTCAAGCTCCTGCTGCCACCAGGCTGGCCCCAAACCCCTGGCCAGGGATTGGGCCGGTATTGGCAGGTGCCGCCACACATGGCCTGGCCTGAATCCCTGGCCGGGAGAGACAGGCACCACTGTGGGCGGCCTGGCTCTGGATCCCTGGTCAGAGTGGGGGCCAGGAGAGGCAGGGGCTGCCCTGAGGACGCGGGGCACTGGTGCTGGGAGTTGGGGCATGTGCCCCATGTGCCAAGTGCCAGTGATGCCCCTGCTGCATTGTAACCTTGGGTTTATAGTCGCTGGCCCCATCTCACAGCTGTGCTGATGCATCCCTGCTGCATTACTACAGACCTTCTGACATCAGTCTGCGGCTTGAGCTATGTCCACACTAGAGAGTGACAGGGCTTGGCCACAGATCTGACGGACTCAGGCTGTGACCCCACCCCTCCTAGCAGGGTCCTGAGTGCTTGCTGGCCTGACTCAAACTGATTTGTGTGCGGATGTCAGAAGGTGGTTGGGCTCAAACCCGAGTCGATGCCTAAGTTTAGTGCTCAGAGTAGGCACCCCCTAAGCATCTGGGCGGGTGGCTGTGTTAGGCACAGACACTTAGAACCATGATCCGAAGGGCCAGCTGTGTTAGTCTAGTTCAGTAAAACAAATAAACAAGGAATCCTGTGGCACTTAAAGACAAACAAATATATTTATTGCATAAGCTCATGCAATAAATATACTTGGAATCAGACTCAGAATAAAGCAGGTGCCTTGCAGATACCTCATGCACTGAGCAGTCACTGAACGCTGCAGCCTGACATCACCCTCCAAGGACCCCATTCCACCTCCCTGCCTGCGCCAGGCCCAGGGAAACTGCAGATCTGGCTGTGTGCTCAAGAGGTCCTGTTCCAAAGTGGTACCAGCCCACCAGGCAAAAAGAGAAGCTTCTTTGCTACTCACCCGCTGGAGCCAGTAGCAGGAGACTATGGAACAACAAGCCCACGGCTGGCCTCATGCTGTGGACTTCTGCTTGTGGCGACAGTAACAGTGACGCTGTGCAGGCACTGAGTGAGCACATGGTGGGGGGAGTGTTCTTATATAGGGCTTAGTGAGGTACACGGGAAGCGGGCATGGCCACAGTATGCCCGTGTGAGGCTTGTGTCCGTTCACTTTTACTGTCAAAACTGGCTGGCTGAGGTAGGCTGTGGTTGAACACATCCAGTGTGTAGGGGTCCAGAGGATTGTGGCTGGCTACTCCAGGAAAGGAGAGTGCTGAATGGTATTTACTAGCACTGCAGTGTTGTGAGCAAGGCGGTGGAGTCTATTGGCTGGATAGGGCTATGGGGGTAGGACTCTTGGGTTCTGTTCCTGGCTTTGGAAAGGAGTGTTGCCCAATTAAAAAAGAAGTGAGTAGTGTAGTGGCTAGCACCTCTGCTTAATGTGCAGAAGGTCCTGGCTTCAAGCCCCAGGGGGTTGGACTCAATGATCTCATGAGGGCCCTTCCAACCCTGTGATTCTATTCTATTGCTGTCATTTCTTCCAGAGTCTGTTCTCAGCTGTGGGAAGGGAGGCATCCTAAAGGCTAGACAGTAGAAGGAGTCAGGACACCTGGGTTCTGTGCTTGGCTCTGCCACTGAGTTGCTGCCCGGCCTTGGGCAGATCTCTTCATTGTCTCCTTGTGCCTCAGCTTCCCCCTCTGTGATCAGGCATGGCAATACCACACCATACAGGGCCTCCTTAATGTTTGCAAAGTTCTTTAGATTCTCACCTGAAAGCTCTAGTGGGTGCTCAAAGCCTCATTTCCCTTATTCCTTGTAACAGAGCATTGAAACCAAGGGGCTCTTGATGTGCCCCACCAGAGCTGTAACTAGTGGGTTTTGTGCCTGGGGCAAGCAGCTGCAGATGTGCCCCTCCCCCCCCCAAGGGCCCCCAATCTGTTCTGGGGCCCTATCCATCCCCAGCCACGTGGCTGGGGATGGATCTGGATCCCTGCAGCCTACCAGAAGTAGCAGGAGCTTTCCTCTGCTGGCAGCAGGCTGAGGAGATCCGAATTTGTTCCCAGATGCTGCCGGAGGCACTGGAAAGCTCCTGCTGCCACCAGCAGGCTGTGGGGGCATGGAGCTGTTCCCAGCTGACACTGGAGGCCCTGGGAACTTCCTGCTGGCACCAGCAGGCCGTGGGGGGATGGATCTGGATCCAGTGGTGGTGGCGAGCCCCAGTGGAAGCCCCAGGTGTGGAACATTAGGGGGTGCAGGGGACAGATCTGGCTCCCTGCAGCATCCGAAAATGGATCCGGATCTCCCTGGCCTGCTGCCGGAGAGCCAGATCCGTCATCACCTGTGCCCCCTAACACTCCACGCCTGGGGTTTGGCCCCATTCGCCCTGGCCTACTTATGGCCCTGAGCCCCACACCTTTAGCTACAGGGTAAAATCTGGTGATCACTTCTCTGCTCTCTGCCAGTGCAGTGACCTTGCTCCAGAGCAGTTGATAGCTCCAGATCACCCTCCTGGGATCTGTTCTTTACTCCTACAATGAGCTTGCTGTAGTCTGCCTTACTGTGCTGATTGCACAGAGCTTCCCCAGTCGCCTCCCATTGTAGGGCAAGTGCCAGTGGCATGAGGCTTCCTCTGAGAGGGAAGTTGCTGTGCAGTGAGGCCTCTTGGCAGGGATGGGGGTGGGCACCTTCCATGCCCACAGATCCCATGGTGCCTATACCATGTGAAATAAGCAATTGCGTCAGGCTGGATGTGGCAATCCACAAGGTGGGGGAGGAAAGGAAGCTATGGGACTAGCAGCCTTGGGAGGGGGGAGCTTCCTGTTCTTGGGGTGGGGGAAGGAGCCTGTAGCTTGACCCTCCTGCTGCCTCAGGGTGGGCTGGAGAGATTCAAAGAGTTGGTGCAACGGGTCAGCATGAGGGGTTTACTGGCTCAGGTGGTGAAAATTTCCCCCACTTACGCCCCATAGATATGGGCTGGAGAGTGGAGGAAGGAGCTTACACCCTCGCCCACTGTGATAAGGGAAAAACCCTTGTGTTTAGACTGTGCAAACCGTCTTCTCCAGGGACACACGTGAGGAGGGCAAGTGTGTCCGTCTGGCTCTGGTGATGCTGGCAGGCATGGGCAGGCAGGGGTGGCTATGCTGGCAAAGCTGTGCTGCCCACCTGATGCCAATTTCAAATAGTGCGTCCAAGGGTCCGCACTCAGGGGCCAGGGACACACCCTCCCCTGAGGTCCTCTTATCTTCAGGTTTGGTGTTTAGCGAGGCCCCCACCTGCAGTGGATCTACTGTGGGAGCCCCCTGTGGCAAAGTGTCCAGGAGACAATTAACGATCCCTCTTGGGTGTCCTTGTCAAACCAACCCAACATCCTGTGAACCCAGAGGAGCAGGAAAACTCGGACCTTTCAATGTGTGGGCTATGGGTTACAACCAGAGGGCCAGATCCTGCTTGCAGAGCCCGGGGATGCTGAGAGCATTGGAGCTATTGATTTCTCCAGCCGAAGCTGCTGACAACGTTGCTTTCCATGCTCCTTCAGCTACTGTTTACAGGTGCCCAGCAATGCATTCTGGAGAAGGGCTAGCCCAGTACAATGGGGTGTGCCAGAGCAGAGCTACTTCTTAGAGCACGTAGTATCACTACAGTGTCACTAGTGTGAGCACGCCTGTGTGTGTGTGTGTACTCACACTCACATGCACCATTACTGCCTACTAGATGAAATCAGAGCACGCATCCGTATCTAGCTATCTATCCCTGTACACATTCATCTATCTCTCTCTGCTGCTGCTGTCCACTGCAGTAGTTCTCAACCTTCTGCAGGCCACTGCACGCTTATTTGTGTATCCTGACTTTATAACACACTCCAGCCACCATTCCAGACCAAATCCCACCATTTCCCTGGTTCTCCATGACACACTTACCACAGTGTGGCAACACAGTGATGTGTCCTGACAGAGTGGTTGAGAACCACTGCTCTACTGGATGGAATCAGAAGTGGTAAGCTGTGTGTCATTGCACCTATACTGATTATCTATGGTGGAGATTCTGAGGTCACTCAAGAGGCAGAGGCCTTGGTTACTAGCCAAGTTATTAGGCACAAAGCCACAAAAATATTTAGGTTCCTAACTTCCACAGAAATCAATAGCAGCCTCTGTTTTCAACATCAAATGGACATTGCAAGTAGCATAGGGAAATGTGGCTGGTCACAGGCGACTATGGAAGGAAGGTGGTTACTAGAACAAACATGGGATGACACGTGCTGTGAATAGTCCCATTTCTCCCAAGGCCCTTTTCCTTGGGATGAGGTGGCTTATCAGACTGTCTAGGAAAGAGTGTGCTTCTTTTTGTGAGTTGTGACCAACCAAGATTCCATCCCATGTTTGTTGCAGTAAATTTGTGGAGGGGATGGTAGGATGGGCAATTGACTGATCTCTGACTACTGGTGGTAAATATACCAATGGCCTCTGATGGGATGGTAGATGGTGGGTTTCCGAGTTGGTGCAAAAAAATGTTTTCTGGGTGGCTGACTGGTGAGTCTTTCCCACTTGCTCAGGGATTATCTGGCAACTATATTTGGGTTCAGGAGGGTAATTTCCCCCAGAACAGATTGGCAGGGGTCCTATGGGTTGTTAACTTTCCCGTATAGCATGGGGCATGGGTCACTTGGTGGAATCTCTGTACCTTGAAGTCTTTAAACCATAGTTTGGGTTTGGGGATTGCAATGATCCAAGAGAGGTTAGGTGTCTACTGCAGGAGTGGGTGGGAGGTTCTGTGGTACATGCTGTGCAGGAGATCAGACTAGAATAATTAGATGATCATACTGGGCCTTTCTGGCCTTAAAATCTGTGAACCTATGAACCAGCTTCCATCTTGGCTGGTCCTTCTTGGCATTCACTACAGGTCAGTTAACCAGTCTGGAGCTCTTTGGGGAAGAGAGTTAAGCCCCATGATATGGAATCACCTGCTAGGACTGCTCCTTGTTCGAGGGAGGGAGTGTCTCAGGGACCAGGTCTTTGGTGCCTGCTGCTGCCTATCTTCTTCTGCACCTGCCAGTCCCTCCAAGCTGGGATGGATGCAGCAGGGTGGCACTACAATCTGCCAGCTGCACCTTGCATGCCTCAGGCCGAGCACCTCACAGCTGCCCTTTCTGACAGGAGGCTGACTCAGTTCTGATCCAGGATTAGAAATGTGGAATCTCAGAGATGGTAAGTTGCCAAGGTCGTGGGCTTGCCTGGTGATGGTCCAGGCTCTTTGCAGTGAAGCAGCACCCTGAGATGAGATCCACTGCCACCCAGGAGCTCTTCTGAGGTGGGAAAAAGCTGATTCTGCTATGTTCCCTTTTGGCCAGTTGCTCAGTAGCCTTCTGACTGAGAATTGTGATGGGCCTGATGCTGAGCTGGTGGGGCTTCCTGCTTGGGTATCACAGGTGCAGGTGATGTCAGAGCCCTGTCTTGGTGAGAAGGCAGCCAGGACCTGATCCCAGTGATGGTTGAATTTCAGTAGCTGCCAAAGCCAAGCGTGGCTGAATGCTGCCACCACCTGGTCTAAGCAGAGTTTATTTTTGGCTTGCAGCGCTGGTAGCCCTGTTGGTCCCAAGATATTAAAGAGACATGATGGGAGAGATGACATCCTTAATTGGACCAGTTTCCGTAGGTGGAAGGGACAAGCTTTGGAAATGCCCAGAGCATGTCTTCAGGTCACCTGATATTGGTCTGATAAAAGATGTTTCCTTACCCCTCATGGCCTGTCATTCCTTGTTGCCAGTCATGGGAGATACTCCAACACAAGAGACAGGCTGACATGCAGGGGTCTGGGTGAAATAAATTCCATAGCCTATCTTACACAGGAGATCAGACTGCTGATCTGAAGGTCCCTGCTGGATCTAGATGTACATATCTCACCTCCTCTGCGAATGAAATATCTACTATTAATGTCACTTGGATAATGAGTTCTAAGCACCGAACACACACACAGCCTGTCTGCAGTGGAGGCAGGCAGGGCTGGGTGACCCATGCACAGTAACATGGAAGGAGGAAACTAGACAGGGTAAGGAGAATGAATGCCCCTTATAAGGGGACTAGCCATTTGAAAGGAGATGGCTATAGCTCTACTTATATCCTATTAGGGCAGTAAGCCTTGAACGCAGGACCATAGCAACACTAGAAGATGAACAGCACTACATTGTCATTGGACTATTCACTAGGATACCTGCTGCCCCACTTTTTGCAGAAGTTGCCCTCTGCAAGAGATTGCGCCTTGAGTGATCTGACTGACAGCTGCCTTAGTGAGCCCTCATTGGCTCCTTGACCTTATATAAGCCCATGGGGCATTACAAGATGTGTTTGGGGAGCAGGGTGAGTCAGTAGGCCTGGTCTACTTCTGATTCCTTAGGACTGCCCTTGGTTCTGAGTTGGACTGTGACTGATTGATCCTTAGAATGCCAATGCGGACCATGCTTCCTGGCTCGGACCCTGCTATGGATTCTGATACCAGGGTCCCAAATGTCCACTGCTAGCCCTGCCTACCTTTGCTCAGAATCCTGATGGCCCCTTACTTCACCTCCTCAGGTGGAAAAAATGAGCATGGTCACATGATGCTGGTTCTGGGGCTGGCTGGGGTGGAGATGCAACAGAAGTCAGGAGAGATCTGTGAGGAAAGAGCCCAGTGAGGAACCCTGGGAGCTGCTGCCCTGGGGACCTTGAGGAGACACTCCATGGAGACCAGGAGGGTGCAAAGGGAGGGCGGAAGGCAGTCCCTCAGGCAGGGGAAAATGGAGGTGGAAGGTGTTTGGGTTTGTTTTGGATTTGGGTACCCTGTGTGGGCTGGATGCCTCCTTTAATGGCTTGACTGGAGGGTCAAATCACTTTGGCAATCAAACCTGGCTGGAAGGTGGGGAAATCTGACCTGAGTGAGGAAAAACTGAGGCAGCAGCTGCAAGCCTGAAGCTGGGCTATGTGGGTGACGTTGCTGTGGTGCTCCACAGATGGTAAGGGTCAGAGGATGAGGTTAGCATACCTGATTATGGATTATAAAGGCCAAATTCTCTGTTGTAGGAAAATGGGCCAAACTTCATTAAAGTCAGCGTCTTCCTGTGGCAACAGCTGACTTGGAGTAAGCCTGCAGTGTTTGCAGATCAGGTAGGAAGTGAATGAAAATATGAGGTTTTCATATGAACTAGCCTGGTAGATGGAGTGGTTCTCCCTGCTGGTTGCAGTGACGTGACCAGGGCAATCTAGGGACAGAATGATTATGTCAGAAAAGAGCCCAGATCTGACCATTCTTCCCAGCTCTGGCTCAATCCCTGGTTTTGCAGTGGAGAGTCGCTGTCCTCGCAGGCAGCAGGCTGGCCATCACTGCCAGGGCGACGAGGCTGTCATGCGCCAGGCTGAGCAGGGGTCAGATGCAGCATAATCTAAAACAAATGCATGTGGGGCTTGCTTAGTTCGGAGTGGGCTTTAGCAGGGAATGCAGACATCACTGTCCTCAACTGAGCCCTTTCAAAATAAAACCCCTGCTCATGTCCCATGTAGCTTGGTTGTGATAGCTGATTTGTAGGGTCCAGGAGGGACCATTACATCATAAGAACACACGAATGGGATGCTTCTTGGGCCAGGTTGGTACCCACCTGTATCATTCCATCCTGCCTTGTTGTTGTGCCCTCACAACTCACTCCTGCAGGTATCCTTTCAGTTCTCCAGAGAGGCTATCACTCCATCCTACAACTGGGGACAGGGTCACAGAGAAACTGAAGGACTTGTCCTGACTCCCAGAAATAGAACTGGGAACAAACCTAGGTCTCCTGAGCCCTGTTCCAACCTGAAGGCAGTCCAGTCCATTGTCCATAACAGCCCCTGGCGCCATTCCCCCCTGGTGGAAGGTGGCAGGTTTCAGATTAAAAAGAACAAGGCAGTCCCCCCCTCTGTGAGCAGTTATTTCACGCTGTCTGAAGGCTTAGGCAGTTACACATTAGGAGCTCTATTTTGCATGCACGAGGGCTAGAAAATTTGTCTCTGTAACAGGCAAGCTGAGATTTTTCTGTAGCCCCCCACAGGAGGAGGGGCTCTGGACTTCGACTGGAGTGTGTGCCTGAGTCTGGCTCTGGTGCCTTAAACCATCGTTTTGCCTTCCCAGCCTGGTTGATTTAGGGTGTCCAGTGAGTGAGATCAGGTGGGTTGTTGCTCCTTGTGATAGGATGGAAACACTGTGCCCTAGACAAGCCCTTTATAGCCTAAGGAAGGAGGAAGCGCCGCTCCTTAGGCGAGAGCCATAATGCTGGTTTTTGCCAGTTGAAACGTGCCCCTTCTCATTAGCGGCGCTTACAACTGGTGCCGCGAAAGCTGCCCCTTTAAAAGCATAGTTTCATTGAACCCCTCTGTGCCGCCTGGGGCTTTGCCCCATTTGCCCTGCTATAGTTATGGCTCTGCCTTAGGCCCTGCTGGGCATGCTCAACCTGCTATTCCAGTATAAAAAGGTGTAGCTTGGCTGAGTCTGGGCTGCCCAGCAAAGAGGGAAGATGCATTCTGGAAGTGCCTGATCTGAAGCTGCATCAGCCACAACCTGTGGCATACTCTGCCTTCAGAAGGAGCCTGGAAGAACAGCTGGCCTGTGATGAGCATCCTGAGGCTACTGTCAAGGCATCTGCTGTAGCAAGTTAACCGTGAGGACCTGCAGGGCACTGCCAGTGGCTACCCCAAGTGGGAAGGAGCAATGCCTCACAAGAAGTTATCCCTGACACCCAGGTAGGAAGTAGCCCAGGGGGCCAGAAGGAGTGAACTGTAGGTGAAGTGTTTTTGTCTAGATCCCTGCTGATTTGGTACCTTAACCTTGGCACCACTAGGGCCTTGGCTGGGGATCAATGGACCAGGAGGGTCTGAGCCCCCCTACCTGGGCACTGTACCCATAGGGGATGATTTCAATTGACTCTGGTGCCACGAGGCTGTGCTGCCTTGACCTGAGAGCCTTCTGTAGACTCTGCATATTGACTCTGAGGCCCTAGGCTGTGCAGCCTGGACCTGAGGACAATGTGTTGTGATGCATATTGTGTGTTGAAGAGATTGTGGAGGCACTCTCCCTGCTCATGCCCCTTTCAACTTCCTCATCTCGGAGAGCTAGGGAAGGCTCACCCATAACACTCCCCCATACGCAGTTTGCTTGCTGTGACTTGGGGTGTGTGGCAGGAGGGTTGCCTTTCTTAGAAACATTTGGCAGCTAGCATGATCTTAGACAGACGTGTCCAAACTGCAGCTCGTGAGCCACATGCAGCTCTTTAAAGAAAAAATGTGGCTCCCGGGAGAGCACGGCAGGGAAGGGCGGCATGGCGGGAGCTAGGGGCGAGAAATTTGCAATGGTCAGGGACAGCAGAGAGGCAGTGGCATGGTGAGAGCCGGCAGAGGAAGAGGAGCATTGTGAAAGCGGACAGAAAAAAAGCAGCATGGTCAGAGCTGGGGGAGGGGCAGCACTCTGAGAGCCAGCAGGGAAAAAGCAATGTGGTAAGAGAGGGAAGGGGAGGAACAGCATTGTGAGAGCCCGCAGGGAAACAGAGCGTAGTGAGAGCTGGGAGAGAAGGGGACAGTCAGCGTTGTGAGAGCCAGCAGGGAACAGCAATGTGGTCAGTTAGGTGCAAAGCACTCAAAGAGTAAATATCAGATTCTACAGTTTACCCAAACCATATTAATTCTACCCTCCTTGTCTGTATGCATTATGATACAGTCTTTAATTACAACATCACAGGCTTCATTCATTGGACAAACTGGATGCACACAGAGGCAAAATGAAAGTAGCACCAGAAAGAAAAAGTCTGACCTGAGTGCATGATTTTTTAAATACTTTCCTTTTTTGATACTGTTTTCTGGGTAAATATTTTTAAAACTGGCAACATAAATTGATCAAGAGCAAGTCTACAATGAACTACAGATAAGTGATGATAATCTAGCAATTTAAACTTAAATTAATTCACAATTGCTTTTCTCTTTTTTGAAAAATCACCTGGCATTTCCAGATATTGTAATATAATGCAGAATTATTTCTCTTTTATTTCTATTTTGAGAATTAAATAAGAATTATCAGAAATGACTGAAAATTGACACGTGTTGCATCCAAAATCACTGACTACTGTCAAAAGGTTATTAAAAAAAACCTCTATGAATTTAAAGAATGTTACAAGTACTTATTATGGATCATGGTTCATTTTCAGCATGGAAAATGATTTAGACTTAGGATAGACCACCACTACAGAAAACTGGCTTTAGAAAAAAAAATTCCTTAAGTCCATTGAACAAATGTGCCTGCGACATCAGTATGTCATCTGTTTGCAGAAGGAACTGCTAGTACATTTATTTTATAAGAAAATTTTAATTAATACAACTAAGTCAATTACCAAAATAATTTACATTCACCGCAAAGTTCAATAGCAGCACTATACTTCCACTGATTAAATAGCATTCAACATGTATTATTTTTCCTTTGTTGTATACCAGTAGTCAAAATCCATTTATATTTCAGTGCAGTCTTCATGAATGACTCTATGGGTATCTGAGCCAATTAGACAAGACAGTAACTGTTGTGAAGGGCTGAGGATGGAAAATTGTGTTGGAAGCTTTCTGAAAAAAAAAATGTCTCACCAATAATGATTTTACTTTGTAGTATAAAAACCAAATAATGATATTTAGAATTTATACAGGCCTGACCCCAAACTGAATAAACTCAACAGGACTTTTTCCATAATATCTTCTGTGCATGGACTCCAAAGCACTTACTGAAACAGTTTCTGATCTTGCACTTTATGTCCCCATAAATTCTCTTTGATCTGTTGTGATTCTGAACAGTTGAAAAGGTGTCCCTGTGTGCATCTCTTCACAGGATTAAGATGAGAGCAGTGTTTTCCCTTACTATTACTTTCATTTTAAAATTAATTGTTTCTGATTGGCTATGTTCACACACAGAGGACTTGTTTCGAAATAAGACATTTCAAAACAAGCTGTTTCGAAATGAAGGGTTATTTCAAAACACCTTATTTTGAAAGACAAAAACAGTGTCTTCGAAATAAGGGAGCGAAATAGCATGTCCACAGTGTGGACATGCTATTTCGCTTGGGGAGGGGACTGCAGGCACCCGCAGGGCAAAGCGCAGCTGGGCACCTCACTCTGCGGGTGTCTGCAGAGGGGGATTGCAGGCACCGGCGGAGAGCAGCGCAGCCGGGTGCTGCACCCCCCTGCCCAGGCTGCCCCCAAAACCCACCACGGGGTTGGGGGCACCCGGCTCAGCCTGCCACTGCAAGGGCCGGGGCGAGCGCACCCTGGGAGTCCCCGGCGCCCAGCTCCTGCTGGGGGCGGGGCCCCTGCAGTGGCCCCACCCACTGTTCCCTCTAACATGCGCGGCAGCGTGGCCATGCACGTAAGAAACCCCTCCCCGCGCAGGGGTTTCCAGTTCCCGTGCATGGGGAGGGACAGGCTGGCAGAGCGGCTGAGGCTCAGCCAGGGGAGTGGGGGCGGGGCCGGCCTGGGGGCAGACCCTGAGCAGCTGGGGGAGGTGTGGCTGGGGCCATCAAAGTGGTGGGGAGCAGGGCCAGGCCAGCAGAGCAGCTGGGGGGGAGGCAGGGCTGGGCAGGGGCCAGCAGAGCCCCTGAAGATCAGCTGGGAGCTGATCAGGCTCAGGGTTACCAAAAAAAACAAGGAGTCGTGTATCACTTTAAGACTCCTCCTCTTTGCCCTGCCCTCCTCCATCCTCCAGGCATTACAGCTGCAGTACTACAAGTGGTTTCACTTTGCTTTGTTGCTTCGGCTCCTCACCCTGGGTTTCTTTCCAGGCTCCAGCTCAGGTCCTCTCCCCTTTCCCTGCACCTGATTTTGGGGAAGGTTTGATCTTATTTTTTGGAGGGGTTGCGGCTTTTATTCACCTTGATGGGGTCTCTGAAGTGCCCAGAGAGAAACCTGTGACTCCTTCTTTGCTTTCTGCTTTGCTGCCCTGACTGGCTTAAAGTTTCTGGGGAGGTTTGTTTCTCTAATGGCTGGGCTAAGCCAGATCTTTATTCCTGCTAATGAATCTTGGCTTTTGACAACAAGTCTTTTGTTTAGAGGTCCAACAAAGTTCACTTTTGATTGTGAGGAGGTTTGAATCTGCAAGATTTTCCTTTTCCCAGTGTGATTTTTTTCAGTTTGTTTCTCCTCTCCAAGAAGAGATTAGTCCACTATAGATGTGTCCTTAAATTTTAGTAAGATACACAGATGTGCAAGTATTATCCATTCTAAAGTAGCTGCTGGGCTGGGCCTGATCCTATAGTTTAAATGAAGTCAGTGGGAAATTTGATGGAGTAAGGATTGCAATATTTGTCCCTTTGTTAGTTTATCAAATCATAGAAAACAAGCAGCTTGCTTTTGCCTATATACTGTATGCTTATTTTTATTTTGGTATATTTAGGAAAAAAACTGATCATTGCATTCAAGAATAGGTGCTGCCCTCTTGCGTGGAGCATTTGATAGTCACAAACATCTACTTCTACTCCGCTCCCCCCCATTTGATGTGTATTTCACATAAAAGCAAACAAAATGTCAACTGTCATAAAATAGATATATATCCATCAGTGGTTTATGGCAGACATCGTAGGATATGATGTTTCCAGAAATTTGCATTTTAGGTAAAAGGTTATGTTAGGTCTGCACATAAAAACCAGCAGCTCTCATTTTTTCTGATTTCTCCTTTCCTGTGTGTATAAAATCTAAAGAGCTTGTCTGTGATTTTTTTTAAATACTGCACAGAGAGGCTCAAAACTGAGGCTAGACAGGGATTTCTGTACACTCATAGAATCATAGGGTTGGAAGGGACCCCTCGAGGTCATCTAGTCCAACCCCCTACCAAAAAAAGCAGGACCATTCCCATTAGATAATCCCAGTCAGGGTTTTGTCCAGCTGGGCCTTGAACACCTCCAGAGATGGAGATTCCACCACCTCCCTAGGCA
>ML682024.1:773923-789586 GCA_007922195.1 Podocnemis expansa | reverse complement strand
CTGCGGCTGCCCCTCTGACCACTGCTGCCATTCCTACCACCTCTGGTGCCCCTACTAGGGCACCTGTGGCAGCGGGCATGGGAGGGGCCTCTACTACTGCTGCCCCAACCTCCTCGGCCGGAAAAAAGAGCAAGGGAAAGAAGGCGAGCAAGGGCTCTGTTGCTCCCGCAGCCCGTCCACCAGCTGCGGCCCCTTCTTCCCCTGCCATTCCCTCCACCAGTTGTGGGGGTCCTTTTGCCCCCAGAACGTACGCCCAGGCGGCTGCCACCCCTCCACCCACTGCCACAACATCAGCCCGCACCACCTCCTCTAATTCGACCTCGGGGGGCCGGGGCCCCTTCCCCTCTTTGACCAGGAGGCACGGTGACCATTGTCTCCTGGTGGTTGCCTCGCCCACGTAGAAACTTACGTGCGGGCGATGGCAAGGGTGGTGGGGCCCTCGGCCATTGTGGCGGCCTCCAAGATGTTCGGGAAGATGGTATTCTTCCTGGCATCGGAGGCCGCCGCACAGGAGGCGGTGGTCAGGGGCTTGGCGGTGGGGGGTGTCCACGTGCCAGTGGAACCCTTGGAGGACCTGGGCGTACAGGTGGTCCTTACTTCTGTTCCTCCCTTCCTCCCCAATGCCCCCCTGCTTCCCCTTCTCTCCACCCTGGGGAAGCCGGTATCTATCATCAGCCCTCTACCACTGGGCTGTAAGGACCCCGCCCTCCGTCACATTTTGTCCTTCCGCCGGCAGGTGCAAATCCAACTGCCGCCGGCGGGGGCGCGTGATGGGGTGGCGCTGGAGGGGTCCTTTTTGGTGCCCCATCAAGGGGCCCATTATAAGGTCTTTTATTCTTTGGGGGAGGCCCGGTGCTTCCTCTGTAGGGCCACGGGGCACGTCCGGAGGGTCTGCCCCTTGGCCCAGCATGAGGAGGGAGCAACTGGGCCCCCCGGAGTTGATACGGGCGCCGGCCGCACCACCGCCGGCGACCCCGCCCACCCGGCCACTCAAGCTGCCTCTCCTCCATCGAGGAACACAGCTGCCGCTGCCTCTCGGGCCGTGGGGTCCATAGCCCCACCATGCCCAGAGGAGCGGCCGGGCCCCGTCGCCGCCCACACTGAACCATCTGGGATGGGGCCCAGAGAGGAGATGGCAGCGGCCGAGGTGGTGACCCCAGATTTGGGAGAGGGCACACCCCAGGGGGAGGGTTCCCATCCCCTTGTTGTCCCTCCCCTGGTTCCTTTTCCCCAAGAGCCTTTGCCCTTGCCGCCTGTTCCTGCCCCTGCTGGCCGGCCCTCAGACTCCAGCTTAGAGGGCCGGGCTCTCCCCCAGAGGGTCCGCAGCAAGCGCAAGAAGGCTCTGTCCCTCCCCAGCACCTTAGATGAGGAGGAGGCCCCCCGGAAGTCTTTGCGGGGGGCTGATGCTACCGCATCTGTTAGTACCATCAATGATGCTGAGCCACTTGCTGTGCCCTCTGGTGAGGTCCAGCAGGAGGCTCCGGCTGAGGAGATGGGCGCAGTAGAGGAGGGGTGCAGCGCTGCCCCCGTACAGGAGGCCCCTGTTGATCCCTTTCCTGGGGAGGCTGCGGATGGAGCCACCCCTGTTCCTCCAGAACTACCAGCAGCTGAGGCGGGGGGAGAAATGGGCTCCATCTTTGCGGAGATCGAGGCCCTGGGTCTGACCTTGGTAGCCCCAAGGGAGGACGACCCTCTATCAGCGGGCCTTGATCTGGGTGGCAATGACATGCCATCACCCCCTCCCTTGCCCCAGACCCCACCCGAATGTGAACCCCTGTCTGCTGTCCCTGCTTCTATCCCAGGGACACCCCCGGGCTGCTTCACCTGCCCGGCTGCTATATATCTTTCTGTGGCGGCCGCCGAGCCCCTCGAGGTGACGGCCAGCCCTGAGCAGCCGGGTCCCGGAGTGTTGTCCCTGGGGGGACAGCTGCCCCTTCCCTCACTCGTGTATTCCCCCGTGTCTGATGCTGAGGATGTGGTGAACCAAACATATTCAACTCCCACACCCAGCATCAGCACGGATCCCGTTCCTCACTCCTTGTTGGAAAATCCCGTGCCTGGTCAAGGGGAGCCGCACCCTGGTGGTTCGACTACCGGGGCCCCAGTTCCCACAACCACTCCTCCCTTTCTTTCCGTCACTTCTTTTCCTGGCCTCAATCCCATGCCTCCTTTTACTCTCCCCCCCTTACCTATCTTAGCCCCAACCCCATCCCCTATTACTGCCACCCCCGGGATGGTGGCTTTCCCCCTTCCATCAACCACTTCCCGGGAGGTGGTATTTGTGGCCCCCTCCATCTCTGGGGCTGCTGTCTTCCCTCCAACGCCACCCTTCCTGGTGCCGGGGGTTCAGCCGGGAGCTATGGTGCCCACACCATCGGCACCGAGACAGGGCTCTGTGCCCTGTCTTATGCTCCCGGCTGACCGTAGGGCCAACACTGGGACCCGACCGGAGGACAGCCGGGAGCCCCTATCCCCAGACCCCCAGGCGCTGCAGGAAGAGCTGCGCACGTTCCTGGAAAACACTCGTGGGGCCAGGAGCTGGGTGCAGCTCGCCCTGCAGCGCTGGGGCAATTTCCATCTCGTTCTCCGGACCATGCGGGCCATACTGAAGGAGGGCAAAGGGACCAGGAAACGGGATGCCGCGGCCTACCAAAGGGCCCGCAGCTTCCGTGACTCCCTCATAACATTTGGGATCAGTCACAGATTGCTACGTGGCCCGACGGAGGCTGCTGGCGTCCCATCACCTTTGAGGATCCTCCCCAGCCCTCCTCATGGCACCCGTCACCTTTGCCACATTAAATGCCAGAGGCTGTAGGTGGGGTCTCCGCAGGACCCAGGTGCTCTCCTTCCTTCGGGAGGGGGGGTACTCTGTGGTTCTCCTGCAGGAGACCCACACGGATCCAGCCGCCGAGGCCAGTTGGCGGCTGGAGTGGGGGAACGGGGTGTACCTAAGCCATCTGTCCACCTGCTCCAGCGGTGTGGCCACCCTGTTCTCCCCCGGCCTACAGCCTGAGGTGCTGGGGGTTGCCGAGGTTGTGCCGGGCCGCCTGCTGCACCTCCGGGTCCGTATGGAGGGGCTGGCGTTGAATTTGGTCAACGTCTACGCCCCGACATCGGGCCCGGAGCGGCTGCAATTCTTTCAGCAGGCGGCCGCCTTCCTCGGCACCTTGGATCCTCGAGAGTGCCTGGTCCTCGGCGGGGACTTTAACACCACCCTTGAGGAACGGGACTGCACGGGGACCGAGCTGTGCCAGGCCGCCGCAGACGTCCTCCGGGAGGTGATTGACCATCACTCCCTGGTGGACGTCTGGCGCGACCACCACCCGGACGATGAGGTGACCTTCACCTATGTCCGGGTGGGGGACCATCGGTCGTGGCACTCCCGGTTGGACCGTATTTATCTGTCTCGACACCATCTGGCACGGGCCCAGTCCTCCAGCGTTCGGCCGGCCCCCTTCACGGATCACCACCTGGTGACCGTGACGGCCTCTCTCTCGGCGGAGAGGCCAGGGCCGGCCTATTGGCATTTTAATAATAGCCTGCTAGAGGATGTGGTCTTCGTAGCGTCCTTCCGGGAGTTTTGGCTGGCCTGGAGGTAGCAGAGGGCTGCCTTTCCCTCGGTGCGGCACTGGTGGGATGTGGGGAAGGTGCGTGCCTGGCTCTTCTGCCGTGACTACACTCGGGGGGCCAGCCGGTGGAGGGATGCGGGGATAGAGCAGCTGGAGCGGGAGGTTTTGGAGCTTGACAGGCGCCTGGCCACCAGCCCCGGGGATCCATCCCTCTGCGAGGCGCACCGGGAGAAGCGGGAGGAGCTGCGGGCCCTCGAGGACCTCCGGGCCCGGGGTGCCTTTGTTCGCTCTTGCATCCATCTCCTTCGGGAGATGGATCGCGGCTCCCGCTTCTTCTATGCCCTGGAGAAACGGAGGGGGGCTAAAAAGCACGTCACCTGCCTTTTGGCGGAGGACGGCACCCCCCTCACGGATCCGGAGGAGATGCGTGGAAGGGCCAGGGCCTTCTACGCCAGTCTTTTCTCCCCGGATCCGACCGACCCTAACGCCTGCAGGGTGCTCTGGAATGAACTTCCCACGGTCAGCGAGGGCACCCGAGACCGGCTGGAGTCGCCTCTCACTCTGGCTGAGTTCTCAGAGGCCCTACGTCTCATGCCCAACAACAAATCTCCGGGCATGGACGGGCTGACCGTGGAGTTCTACCGCGTCCTTTGGGATGTCCTCGGCCCGGACCTCACCATCGTCTGGGCCGAGTCTGAGGAGAGGGGAGAGCTCCCCCTTTCTTGCCGGCGGGCGGTGCTGGCCCTGCTGCCCAAGAAGGGGGACCTCCGCGACCTCCGGAATTGGCGTCCCGTCTCACTCCTCAGCACGGTCTATAAAATAGTAGCCAAGGCCATCTCGCTGCGCCTGGGGTCCGTGCTGCAGGACGTGATCCATCCCGACCAGACCTACACTGTCCCGGGCCGTTCCATCTTCAACAATCTCTACCTGGTCCGGGATCTCCTAGAGCTTGGGTGTAGGGATGGTCTGTCGTTCGCCCTCCTGGCCCTGGACCAGGAGAAAGCGTTCGACAGGATGGATCACGGGTATCTCCTGGGCACCCTGCGGGCGTTTGGCTTCGGGCCCCGGTTTGTGGGGTTTCTCCAGGTGCTGTACGCCTCCGCAGAGTGTCTGGTCAAGCTCAACTGGACCCTGACCGAGCCGGTCAGCTTCGGGCGAGGAGTGAGTCAAGGCTGTCCGCTGTCGGGCCAGCTGTACGCTCTGGCCATCGAGCCCTTCCTTTGTCTCCTCCGCAGGAGGTTGACGGGGTTGGTGCTCGCTGAGTCGGGGCTGCGGCTGGTCTTGTCGGCGTACGCTGATGACGTACTCCTCGTGGTCCAGGACCCGGGTGACCTGGAGCGGCTGGAGGCTTGCCAGGCCACCTACTCGCCAGCCTCCTCCGCCCGGGTCAACTGGGTCAAGAGCTCTGGCCTGATGGTAGGGGCCGGGTGGCCGGTCAGCTCCCTCCCACCCGCGCTTCAGGCCATCTGGTGGGGCGTGGGTCCGCTGCTCTATCTGGGCGTTTACCTCTCTGCCACCCATCCCTCCCTGGAGGACAACTGGCGCGAATTAGAGGGCAGGGTTGTTGACCGGCTGCGGAGGTAGACAGGACTGCTGCGGTGCCTCTACCTTCGGGGACGGGCACTGGTCATCAACCAGCTCATCCTGTCCATGCTCTGGCACCGGCTCAACACCCTGACCCCACCCCCCGGTTTTCTGGCCAGCCTCCAGGAGACAGTCCTGAGGTGGTTCTGGCCAGGACTGCACTGGGTCTCTGCAGGGGTTCTGAGCCTTCCCCTGGAGGAAGGGGGGCAGGGCCTGTGCTGCCTCCGCAGCCAGGTCCACACCTTCTGCCTTCAGGCCCTGCAGAGACTCCTTTATGGTGCAGGTAGTCCGGCATGGAGCCATTTGGCATGCATCTTCCTCCGCCGCTACCAAGGGCTCCGATATGACCAGCAGCTCTTTTATCTCGACCTGAGACGTGTTCCACGAGACGTCTCCGAGCTGCCGGCCTTCTATTATGACCTCCTCCGGACCTGGAAGCTCTTTGCAGCCTCCAGGTCAGTTCTACCCACCAAGGGGGAGGACCTCCTCGCAGAGCCCCTGCTACACAATCGCCATCTCCGTGTGCAGGTGGCGGAGGCCCCCTCTGTGAGGCGGAGGTTGGTCATGGCAGGTATCACCCGGGTTGGAGACCTCCTGGACTATGCCCAGGGGGACTGGGTGGATCTCCATGAGCTACGTCGGCTCATGGGGCTCTCCACCCTTCGTACCCCCCGGCGCCTACTCCAGGAGGTGAGGGCAGCCTTGCCTCCCACTGCTCGGGTTTACCTCGAACGGGTCCTGCGAGAGGGTACTCCCCGCCCCCCTCCCAGTTCTGGCCCGCCGGAACTTTTGGTCAGTCTTCGGCCCCATCGGCCCCCCCGGCCATCCCCGCCCCATGCCCCGAGCCGACTGCTAAACTTGCAGCCGGTCTCTTTCCGAACCGCGCCTCATAAATATCTGTACACGCTCGTGCTACATACCATCCACTTCCTCGCCCTTGCATCCCGCCCGGATACAAAGTGGCGGTACCTTATTCCACCTAGAGAGGGCGAGGACCCCCGGTGGGCCAGTCTGTATGCCCCCCTCACTCCAAGGCCCGCCGGGGACATCAGTTGGCGGCTCCTACATGGAGCCGTGAGCACGGGCGTGTACCTGGCGCAGTTCACCCTTTGTCCCGACACCTGCCCCTTTTGCGGTGAGAGGGAGACCCTGGCGCATGTCTATCTAGACTGTGCCAGGCTGCAGCCCCTCTTCCGGCTCCTCCAGAACCTCCTCTTGAGGTTCTGGCTGCACTTCTCCCCACACCTGTATCTCTTTGCACTCCCCATCTGTGGCCCCACAAAGTCGCGGGACCTCCTCGCCAACCTCCTCTTGGCTTACGCAAAAGTAGCCACCTACAAAACTCGGGAGAGGAGGTTGGCTGATGGAGGGGCCTGCGACTGTGGGGCCTATTTCCGGTCCCTCATCCATGCACGTATCCCGGCAGAGTTCCACTGGGCGGCGTCCGCTGACTCCCTTGACACCTTTCGGGAGCAGTGGGCGCTGTCCAGGGTTCTCTGCTCGGTGACCCCTTCTGAGACCCTTGTTGTAAACCTATGATCCTCACACCCATTCCTGTTATTTCTTGATTTGTCCCCCGTATTCATTTGAAACCCAGTTTAGTCCCATCTCCCCATAGGCTGGGGGAGGGGTTTTAGAAGTGGGTGGGCTTACGCCCACCCACCACCCTGGGTATTTCAATAGGTGCTTTCAGCTGGGGAGAGGGTGGAGCAGAAGACACACCCTCTGCCTGACCAGCTCCTGGCCCTGCTTCCTGCTCCTACCACCACCACCACCACCACCACTGTTCCTGCTACCTCTTCCTCCCCTGCTGCTGTTTCTGCTGCTGCTGCTGTGGCTGGCTGGCCTCTCCCCCTCCCCCCTCCCTGGTCGGGGGGGGGGGGGGGAGAGCTAGAGAAAGAAATCTACCACCACCATCAGCTGGAGGAGACCATCTCTCCTGCCAGCCAGCCAGCCAACCAGCCAGTCCCTGCTGCTGCTGCTGCTGTTGCTGTTTCTGGAGCCTGCTGCCTCTCCAAAAAGGTACCACCACCATTGAGGGGGGGCCTCCAAAGACTGAGCTTGTACTGCTTGCAGCTGGGGGTGGGCTACCAACACCACTACTGCCACCCCCAGCTGCTGCTTCCCTGGCCTCCCCTCCAACCACCAGGAGGGCAGCAGGCTCCCAAACTTTGACAAGCTTTGGACTCTGTCAGCAGCAGGGACCATAGAACCCACCCCCCCCTCCAGCAGTAGCAGCTACTTTTTCCTTGTAGTTTAGTTTCTCCCCCCCCCCCTTTTTTTCTCTCCTCTCAATCCCAGTGGCTGGAGGGCTTCCCACCCTCTGTTTTGCCCTCCAGCCAGTTCAGTGCCCTTACCCTTCACAGACCCCTCCCTAAGCCTTAGAATTTGGTTTAATTTTACTGCCCCACCTCAGCCCTGAAAGTTCGTCCCCCCTTTTTTTCTGCATTCCCTGCCCCACCCATCAGCCCCACCCTTGCACTATCCACACCCAATGAGAGTTGGCCAGGCCATAGGTCTCTGATCCCCTTTTGTTTATCCCCTATGCACTGCACCCCCCCGATATACCTGTGATCCCCGCCCCACCCAGTGCAGCCGGAGGAGCCGGCCCCTCTTAGCCCACGTAAGCCCCTTGTCCTTCCTTCCCTGGCACCCTCCTCCCTTGCCTGCAGCCTAGCAGGGAGGAGTGGTTGCCACCCCCTTAACTCCCGTATAATCCATCCCTTATCCACCCCTCTTCCATTGCCTTGTCCCCCCCCCTTTTCTCTCCCCCACCCCAGCCTACCCACCCCCCCCAGGTACCCCCTCCTGTTCCCTCCATTTTGGGAACATGGAGACTTCCCCAGCTCCCTCTGAACCTCTCCCACAGCCTGTTCTCCCTTCCCTCGCTGCGGCTGCCCCTCTGACCACTGCTGCCATTCCTACCACCTCTGGTGCCCCTACTAGGGCACCTGTGGCAGCGGGCATGGGAGGGGCCTCTACTACTGCTGCCCCAACCTCCTCGGCCGGAAAAAAGAGCAAGGGAAAGAAGGCGAGCAAGGGCTCTGTTGCTCCCGCAGCCCGTCCACCAGC
Organism: Podocnemis expansa; assembly: GCA_007922195.1. Taxonomy (NCBI): domain Eukaryota; kingdom Metazoa; phylum Chordata; order Testudines; family Podocnemididae; genus Podocnemis; species Podocnemis expansa. The sequence continues at coordinate 781,361 of ML682024.1, read as the reverse complement.
TGCGGCCCCTTCTTCCCCTGCCATTCCCTCCACCAGTTGTGGGGGTCCTTTTGCCCCAAGAACGTACGCCCAGGCGGCTGCCACCCCTCCACCCACCGCCACAACATCAGCCCGCACCACCTCCTCTAATTCGACCTCGGGGGGCCGGGGCCCCTTCCCCTCTTTGACCAGGAGGCACGGTGACCATTGCCTCCTGGTGGTTGCCTCGCCCACGTAGAAACTTACGTGCGGGCGATGGCGAGGGTGGTGGGGCCCTCGGCCATTGTGGCGGCCTCCAAGATGTTCGGGAAGATGGTATTCTTCCTGGCATCGGAGGCTGCCGCACAGGAGGCGGTGGTCAGGGGCTTGGCGGTGGGGGGTGTCCACGTGCCAGTGGAACCCTTGGAGGACCTGGGCGTACAGGTGGTCCTTACTTCCGTTCCTCCCTTCCTCCCCAATGCCGCCCTGCTTCCCCTTCTCTCCACCCTGGGGAAGCCGGTATCTATCATCAGCCCTCTACCACTGGGCTGTAAGGACCCCGCCCTCCATCACATTTTGTCCTTCCGCCGGCAGGTGCAAATCCAACTGCCGCCGGCGGGGGCGCGTGATGGGGTGGCGCTGGAGGGGTCCTTTTTGGTGCCCCATCAAGGGGCCCATTATAAGGTCTTTTATTCTTTGGGGGAGGCCCGGTGCTTCCTCTGTAGGGCCACGGGGCACGTCCGGAGGGTCTGCCCCTTGGCTCAGCATGAGGAAGGAGCAACTGGGCCCCCCGGAGTTGATACGGGCGCCGGCCGCACCACCGCCGGCGACCCCGCCCACCCGGCCACTCAAGCTGCCTCTCCTCCATCGAGGAACACAGCTGCCGCTGCCTCTCGGGCCGTGGGGTCCATAGCCCCACCATGCCCAGAGGAGCGGCCGGGCCCCGTCGCCGCCCACACTGAACCATCTGGGCTGGGGCCCAGAGAGGAGAGGGCAGCGGCCGAGGTGGTGACCCCAGATTTGGGAGAGGGCACACCCCAGGGGGAGGGTTCCCATCCCCTTGTTGTCCCTCCCCTGGTTCCTTTTCCCCAAGAGCCTTTGCCCTTGCCGCCTGTTCCTGCCCCTGCTGGCCGGCCCTCAGACTCCAGCTTAGAGGGCCGGGCTCTCCCCCAGAGGGTCCGCAGCAAGCGCAAGAAGGCTCTGTCCCTCCCCAGCACCTTAGATGAGGAGGAGGCCCCCCGGAAGTCTTTGCGGGGGGGCTGATGCTACCGCATCTGTTAGTACCATCAATGATGCTGAGCCACTTGCTGTGCCCTCTGGTGAGGTCCAGCAGGAGGCTCCGGCTGAGGAGATGGGCGCAGTAGAGGAGGGGTGCAGCGCTGCCCCCGTACAGGAGGCCCCTGTTGATCCCTCTCCTGGGGAGGCTGCGGATGGAGCTACCCCTGTTCCTCCAGAACTACCAGCAGCTGAGGCGGGGGGAGAAATGGGCTCCATCTTTGCGGAGATTGAGGCCCTGGGTCTGACCTTGGTAGCCCCAAGGGAGGACGACCCTCTATCAGCGGGCCTTGATCTGGGTGGCAATGACATGCCATCACCCCCTCCCTTGCCCCAGACCCCACCCGAATGTGAACCCCTGTCTGCTGTCCCTGCTTCTATCCCAGGGACACCGCCGGGCTGCTTCACCTGCCCGGCTGCTATATATCTTTCTGTGGTGGCCGCCAAGCCCCTCGAGGTGACGGCCAGCCCTGAGCAGCCGGGTCCCGGAGTGTTGTCCCTGGGGGGACAGCTGCCCCTTCCCTCACTCGTGTATTCCCCCGTGTCTGATGCTGAGGATGTGGTGAACCAAACATATTCAACTCCCACACCCAGCATCAGCACGGATCCCGTTCCTCACTCCTTGTTGGAAAATCCCGTGCCTGGTCAAGGGGAGCCGCACCCTGGTGGTTCGACTACCGGGGCCCCAGTTCCCACAACCACTCCTCCCTTTCTTTCCGTCACTTCTTTTCCTGGCCTCAATCCCATGCCTCCTTTTACTCTCCCCCCCTTACCTATCCTAGCCCCAACCCCATCCCCTATTACTGCCACCCCCGGGATGGTGGCTTTCCCCCTTCCATCAACCACTTCCCGGGAGGTGGTATTTGTGGCCCCCTCCATCTCTGGGGCTGCTGTCTTCCCTCCAACGCCACCCTTCCTGATGCTGGGGGTTCAGCCGGGAGCTATGGTGCCCACACCATCGGCACCGAGACAGGGCTCTGTGCCCTGTCTTATGCTCCCGGCTGACCGTAGGGCCAACACTGGGACCCGACTGGAGGACAGCCGGGAGCCCCTATCCCCGGACCCCCAGGCGCTGCAGGAAGAGCTGCGCACGTTCCTGGAAAACACTCGTGGGGCCAGGAGCTGGGTGCAGCTCGCCCTGCAGCGCTGGGGCAATTTCCATCTCGTTCTCCGGACCATGCGGGCCATACTGAAGGAGGGCAAAGGGACCAGGAAACGGGATGCCACGGCCTACCAAAGGGCCCGCAGCTTCCGTGACTCCCTCATGACATTTGGGATCAGTCACGGATTGCTGCGTGGCCCGACGGAGGCTGCTGGCATCCCATCACCTTTGAGGATCCTCCCCAGCCCTCCTCATGGCACCCGTCACCTTTGCCACATTAAATGCCAGAGGCTGTAGGTGGGGTCTCCGCAGGACCCAGGTGCTCTCCTTCCTTCGGGAGGGGGGGTACTCTGTGGTTCTCCTGCAGGAGACCCAAACGGATCCAGCCGCCGAGGCCAGTTGGCGGCTGGAGTGGGGGAACGGGGTGTACCTAAGCCATCTGTCCACCTGCTCCAGCGGTGTGGCCACCCTGTTCTCCCCCGGCCTACAGCCTGAGGTGCTGGGGGTTGCCGAGGTTGTGCCGGGCCGCCTGCTGCACCTCCGGGTCCGTATGGAGGGGCTGGCGTTGAATTTGGTCAACGTCTACGCCCCAACATCGGGCCCGGAGCGGCTGCAATTCTTTCAGCAGGCGGCCGCCTTCCTCGGCACCTTGGATCCTCGAGAGTGCCTGGTCCTCGGCGGGGACTTTAACACCACCCTTGAGGAACGGGACTGCACGGGGACCGAGCTGTGCCAGGCCACCGCAGACGTCCTCCGGGAGGTGATTGACCATCACTCCCTGGTGGACGTCTGGCGCGACCACCACCCGGACGATGAGGTGACCTTCACCTATGTCCGGGTGGGGGACCATCGGTCGTGCCACTCCCGGTTGGACCGTATTTATCTGTCTCGACACCATCTGGCACGGGCCCACTCCTCCAGCGTTCGGCCGGCCCCCTTCACAGATCACCACCTGGTGACCGTGACGGCCTCTCTCTCGGCGGAGAGGCCAGGGCCGGCCTATTGGCATTTTAATAATAGCCTGCTGGAGGATGTGGGCTTCGTAGCGTCCTTCCGGGAGTTTTGGCTGGCCTGGAGGTAGCAGAGGGCTGCCTTTCCCTCGGTGCGGCGCTGGTGGGATGTGGGGAAGGTGCGTGCCTGGCTCTTCTGCCGTGACTACACTCGGGGGGCCAGCCGGTGGAGGGATGCGGGGATAGAGCAGCTGGAGCGGGAGGTTTTGGAGCTTGAGAGGCGCCTGGCCACCAGCCCCGGGGATCCATCCCTCTGCGAGGCGCACCGGGAGAAGCGGGAGGAGCTGCGGGCCCTCGAGGACCTCCGGGCCCGGGGTGCCTTTGTTCGCTCTCGCATCCATCTCCTTCGGGAGATGGATCGCGGCTCCCGCTTCTTCTATGCCCTGGAGAAACGGAGGGGGGCGAAAAAGCACGTCACCTGCCTTTTGGCGGAGGACGGCACCCCCCTCACGGATCCGGAGGAGATGCGTGGAAGGGCCAGGGCCTTCTACGCCAGTCTTTTCTCCCCGGATCCGACCGACCCTAACGCCTGCAGGGTGCTCTGGAATGAACTTCCCACGGTCAGCGAGGGCACCCGAGACCGGCTGGAGTCGCCTCTCACTCTGGCTGAGTTCTCAGAGGCCCTACGTCTCATGCCCAACAACAAATCTCCGGGCATGGACGGGCTGACCGTGGAGTTCTACCGCGTCCTTTGGGATGTCCTCGGCCCGGACCTCACCATCGTCTGGGCCGAGTCTGAGGAGAGGGGAGAGCTCCCCCTTTCTTGCCGGCGGGCGGTGCTGGCCCTGCTGCCCAAGAAGGGGGACCTCCGCGACCTCCGGAATTGGCGTCCCGTCTCACTCCTCAGCACGGTCTATAAAATAGTAGCCAAGGCCATCTCGCTGCGCCTGGGGTCCGTGCTGCAGGACGTGATCCATCCCGACCAGACCTACACTGTCCCGGGCCGTTCCATCTTCAACAATCTCTACCTGGTCCAGGATCTCCTAGAGCTTGGGTGTAGGGATGGTCTGTCGTTCGCCCTCCTGGCCCTGGACCAGGAGAAAGCGTTCGACAGGATGGATCACGGGTATCTCCTGGGCACCCTGCGGGCGTTTGGCTTCGGGCCCCGGTTTGTGGGGTTTCTCCAGGTGCTGTATGCCTCCGCAGAGTGTCTGGTCAAGCTCAACTGGACCCTGACCGAGCCGGTCAGCTTCGGGTGACGAGTGCGTCAAGGCTGTCCGCTGTCGGGCCAGCTGTACGCTCTGGCCATTGTGCCCTTCCTTTGTCTCCTCCGCAGGAGGTTGACGGGGTTGGTGCTCGCTGAGTCGGGGCTGCGGCTGGTCTTGTCGGCGTACGCTGATGACGTACTCCTCGTGGTCCAGGACCCGGGTGACCTGGAGCGGCTGGAGGCTTGCCAGGCCACCTACTCGCCAGCCTCCTCCGCCCGGGTCAACTGGGTCAAGAGCTCTGGCCTGATGGTAGGGGCCGGGTGGCCGGTCAGCTCCCTCCCACCCGCGCTTCAGGCCATCTGGTGGGGCGTGGGTCCGCTGCTCTATCTGGGCGTTTACCTCTCTGCCACCCATCCCTCCCTGGAGGACAACTGGCGCGAATTAGAGGGCAGGGTTGTTGACCGGCTGCGGAGGTAGACAGGACTGCTGCGGTGCCTCTACCTTCGGGGACGGGCACTGGTCATCAACCAGCTCATCCTGTCCATGCTCTGGCACCGGCTCAACACCCTGACCCCACCCCCCGGTTTTCTGGCCAGCCTCCAGGAGACAGTCCTGAGGTGGTTCTGGCCAGGACTGCACTGGGTCTCTGCAGGGGTTCTGAGCCTTCCCCTGGAGGAAGGGGGGCAGGGCCTGTGCTGCCTCCGCAGCCAGGTCCACACCTTCTGCCTTCAGGCCCTGCAGAGACTCCTTTATGGTGCAGGTAGTCCGGCATGGAGCCATTTGGCATGCATCTTCCTCCGCCGCTACCAAGGGCTCCGATATGACCAGCAGCTCTTTTATCTCGACCTGAGACGTGTTCCACGAGACGTCTCCGAGCTGCCGGCCTTCTATTATGACCTCCTCCGGACCTGGAAGCTCTTCGCAGCCTCCAGGTCAGTTCTACCCACCAAGGGGGAGGACCTCCTCGCAGAGCCCCTGCTACACAATCGCCATCTCCGTTTGCAGGTGGCGGAGGCCCCCTCTGTGAGGCGGAGGTTGGTCATGGCAGGTATCACCCGGGTTGGAGACCTCCTGGACTATGCCCAGGGGGACTGGGTGGATCTCCATGAGCTACGTCGGCTCATGGGGCTCTCCACCCTTCGTACCCCCCGGCGCCTACTCCAGGAGGTGAGGGCAGCCTTGCCTCCCACTGCTCGGGTTTACCTCGAACGAGTCCTGCGAGAGGGTACTCCCCGCCCCCCTCCCAGTTCTGGCCCGCCGGAACTTTTGATCAGTCCTCGGCCCCATCGGCCCCCCCGGCCATCCCCACCTCATGCCCCGAGCCGGCTGCTAGACTTGCAGCCGGTCTCTTTCCGAATCGCGCCTCATAAATATCTGTACACGCTCGTGCTACATACCATCCACTTCCTCGCCCTTGCATCCCGCCCAGATACAAAGTGGCGGGACCTTATTCCTCCTAGAGAGGGCGAGGACCCCCGGTGGGCCAGTCTGTATGCCCCCCTCACTCCAAGGCCCACCGGGGACATCAGTTGGTGGCTCCTACATGGAGCCGTGAGCACGGGCGTGTACCTGGCGCGGTTCACCCTTTGTCCCGACACCTGCCCCTTTTGCGGTGAGAGGGAGACCCTGGCGCATGTCTATTTAGACTGTACCAGGTTGCAGCCCCTCTTCCGGCTCCTCCAGAACCTCCTTCTGAGGTTCTGGCTGCACTTCTCCCCACACCTGTATCTCTTTGCACTCCCCATCTGTGGCCCCACAAAGTCGCGGGACCTCCTCGCCAACCTCCTCTTGGCTTACACAAAAGTAGCCACCTACAAAACTCGGGAGAGGAGGTTGGCTGACGGAGGGGCCTGCGACTGTGGGGCCTATTTCCGGTCCCTTATCCGTGCACGTATCCCGGCAGAGTTCCTCTGGGTGGCGTCCGCTGGCTCCCTTGACGCCTTTCGGGAGCAGTGGGCGCTGTCCGGGGTTCTCTGCTCAGTGACCCCTTCTGAGACCCTTGTTGTAAACCTGTGACCCTCACACCCATTCCTTTTATTTCTTGATTTGTCCCCCATATTCATTTGAAACCCAGTCCAGTCCCATCTCCCCATAGGCTGGGGGAGGGGTTTTAGAAGTGGGTGGGCATACGCCCACCCACCGCCCTGGGTTTTCAATCGGTGCTTTCAGCTAGGGGATCACCTTCACCTCCTTCTCGGGGCTTCACAAACTCCTTCCCTCTCAAACTCCCCTGTTTGCTGTCCCCTGTTCGCAAGCTCCACCTGCACCCCCCAGTTGTCAGCTAGTAACAGTGTTAGAGCAAATGAGTGAGCACCCCGTACCCCCCCAAAACATCCCCCTGTACCACACCCCTAATTTCAAGTCATGGGGAGAATGCTGCTGACAGACATTACTTTTTCTTTAGAAGCCAACACCTCAAATTCTGTTAGACTTCATGTGGTCAAGGGCCCATCCCTCTTGTGTCAAACAATGAGTGAATTCTGTGAAGGAACTTACTGTGTTAAAACTGATTTTAATCTTGTTCATAATTACTACATTAAATTTATTGGAGGTGTGCTTCTGTTTGCAACTCACAATGTAAAAACATCAGTCTGGATAGGAGTTCTGCAGTGTGATTCTCCTTGCACCTTGATATAAGCATTAAATACTTAGTTTTGTGACTCCTTAAAATGGTTGGCTTTATGGTTACTTTAATGTGAAGAGGAAAAATACTTAAGCCATTCATTTAATATTCTTGAGCCTCTGTTCTTGCAATTAATCTCATGCTGTAACTAGGGGCTAGACAGATTTCCCTGGAGTTGGGTGATCAATGGGGCAAGCATTTGGTGGGGGGGGCATTGGCTGGGTGGATGAAGGGGGCCCAGGTGGAGCCCCAGATGTGTATGTGTCCTCCAACATCCTCCTTTTTGTACTTCCCTGTCCTCCTTTCCATGCTTTGGTATCCG
>ML682024.1:731201-773823 GCA_007922195.1 Podocnemis expansa | reverse complement strand
ACAGTGCTGGAACCCACAATCCTGATGTTAAGAGTTTGCTGCACAGATGCACACATGGAATAAAGAGCAGTTTATGGGGGGGGGCGGGATCAAGGGGCAGTGGAGTACACAGTTATCCTTTATGCCTAGAAGTGTTTATATATGGAATGCCTGTAGCTCAGTTGGTAGAATAACAGATTTGTAATCACAGGGTCAAGCCCTGGGTTGGGTTTTTTACCTTTTGGCCTGTTGCTCCTTAGGGAACGGTTAAATTGGGGAAAAAATATATAGCAAACACTAATAAAATGAAGGAAAATAAAGTATACTGTGATCAAGATTACTAATAGTGACCAATTAAGTAAAACAAATAAAGGGTCACATTTGAACTGGCTAAGAACAATTCAAGACCATTTTTTTTAAATTGTAAAATGAGCTGCTGTGCAAAATGAAAAATGAGAGGCAAGTTAATTGCTTTCACTTTAACTTTTTTATGTGCTTATTCATTTTGGAAAACCGACAAAGGCAGACAAACAGGACTGAAGAATTGATGAGACAAAAGTCACATAAGCATAGAATACATTCAAATTATTAATAAAAAATTTAAATAACTTATTAATTTTTCATTGTTCTATATTTTTCAATAATTTCCATCACATGAAGTTGCACAAAAATTTTATTCAGAAAAAGTTTTGCACACGGATTCAAAATTTTGCACACAAGCCATCAAACCTTAGAGGGAAAATTGGCCCCACCCCCAGCAGGAGCAGGGCACTGGGGAATCCCGGGGCACACTCACCCCAGCCCCTGCAGCGGCGGGCTGAGCCGGGTGCCCCCGACCCCGCAGCGGGCTTTGGGGGCAGCCCGGTCAGGGGGGTGCAGCGTCCGGCTGTGCTGCTCTCCACTGGTGCCTGCAGTCCCCCTCTGCCGGCCAGGGGACACCCCTCAGCACCCTGGCCAGAGTGCTGAGCGTTCCCTGGCCAGGGTGCTGAGGGGGCAGCCTTTCCTCCCAGGGTGCTTAGCACCCTGGGAGGAAGCGTCAAATGTTGTTTCGAAACAGCCATTGTTTCGAAACAGCATGTCCTGCTGGCGTTGTTTCGAAACGAGTTGTTTCAAAACAACGCTGTTTCAAAACAAAGGCAGGTTTAAGCCGTTTCGAAAGAATGGCTGCCATTTCGAAGCAAGTGGTTTGCTTGTTTCGAAATGGCCGTGCGTCATGTGGCCATGGCGTTTCTTATTTCGAAGAACCTTGCTGTTTTGAAATAAGAATGCTGTGTGAACACACCCATTGAGTCCTCAGACCTTTTGTTTTCACTGTCCATTAGTATTCTAGTGAAAAAGTTTATTGGCGGAAATGTTGGCAGGGAGGCGGGAGCATGGTCAGGGCCAGGGTGGGGTGTGGTGAGGGGCAGAAGTGCAGCATGGTCGTGGAGAGCAGAGAAGCAGCAGCGTGGTAAGAGACGGCAGGGAAGCAGCAGTGGGGATGGGGGAGGGAAGCATGACATGGCCAGAGAAGCCATAGCATGTTTAGATTTTCTCATAGGCCCTATAGCAGTGTACTTGTTGTTAAAATAAAATCATGTTTTACAAGTCCTAAACATGATGTGGAATACTAAGAGATGAAAATACAAACGAGAAAAGTTTAAAACTGAACATAGATTACTTTCAATTTTTGGCACAACTTACTGCTGTGAAGCATCATATTCCACAATGAAATTCAAAACATTGTGCAATACTTAGAGATCAGCATCTCAGAGAGTGTTTCCCTACTGGATTGACAAGTTACTGCCCAGATTTTAAAAATACTTGCCACAAGCCTGTAGTGTTCTACATCCAGCGACAGCTAAGTTTTTACTGTATAGGCCTAGTTTCATGGTAACCTTAAATAATTATTAGTATCTGACATTAGTAGGATCAATATTTGCCCTATTTTTACAATAAAATTAAAGTGCGCAATGAATTTTAAGCTTAGTAATTTTGGAGTAGATAAAAATACATGGTTATATGCCTCAGTGCAGCTCTCGAAGGTTTAATAATCAACTTGTGCGGCTCTTGAGTTCCGTAAGTTTGGCCGCCCCTGGTCTTAGACTTCATGGAAGGAAGTAGGGATGCTGCTCTAATGAACTGGAATGGTTGGAGACTAGGTACCAAAGTAGATGGCCTATTGCTGTGATCTAGTGGGACAGGCTAAGACTGCGATGCAGGGGTAAGAGTGCTGCTGAGGATTTATACAGCACTCCCAAACACTAGCTAAGAGACCCTTAAAACCCTCTAAGTCACTAGCCCCCAGCTCCCAGACTGGGAAACTGAAGCAGACGGAAGAAGTGACTGAAAGTCCCGTCTCCCAGCCCTGGGCTCTACCACAATCACACAGTGCCTCTTGGGTACTAGTGAGCTGGTCTGATGTGCTAGGAGATGGGCTAAGAGGCTAGACATTGCTCTGACGCAGTGGGTTGGGTAGGATGCAAAACTAGCTGGATGGCAGGTGCTGGGGCCAGGCCCATGTGTGAGGTGCTCGGTGCATAGTGCTTTCTGAACTGACATATTCCTGTACTGGAATCTCTATGCCTCGGAAGAATTCCAGCATGATAGAAATGATGCCTTGCATCTCTACTGCAGGGTTCTCCCATCACTTTACAAACACCAACAAATCAAGCCTCATGATTCATTGGTGTCAAGCAGGGCTGGCGCTGGGGATTGTGGCAGAGCAATGCCAGCGCAGACAAGTGATGTCATCAGGGGAGTGCCATGACACTGTCCCCTTTTGGTGCTCCTCAAATGCTGGCACCTCCCTGCAGCGCAGGGGCTGCTTACTTCCTAGCACCAGCCCTGGTGTGAAGCCAGGAGCCCCAGTCCCATTTCACTGAAAGGGAAACTAAATCATGGGGTGTGAGGGAAGTGGCTTGCCACAGTCACAAATGGAGGCAGGAAGAGCCCTTGAGAGTTGGGACACATCTCTCATCCAGAAATAATTTGCTGTTCTTGCCCTTTAACTGCAGAATTCATAGTGAATGGTAGTTGATTTGGAGCTGTGTTGTGAGAGGTCTCTGCTGTGGTTGTGTAGGACAGGTTTTTATCTGCTGGCTCTGAGAGGAGTTGGAGAGTAGATCCTAAACACATGGGACTGTTCACTTCATTGACTCCTTCACAGACCTGGTGAGATCTACAGGGGCCGGGTTCTTTGCTGTAGAGACCACAAGTGTGGGGGAGGCTAGGAGAGATGATTTCAGGAAGCAGAGTGAACTCAGGGTAACTTCCCTGGGGGTATGTCTACACTGCAGCCTTTGGTTGACTTAACCTGCCTTAAGTCAACCTAAGGAACTCGCTGGCCCCATTTAGAAATGATTAAGCTGACTTAAGCACTTGCTTAAATTGACTTAATAACACCTGCCCTGGAAGTTGACTTCAGTGTTAGGTCAGCTTTAGACAGCAGGAAGGCAATGTTCCCTCTAAGGCCCGAAGGCAGCTGAGCAACATATGTTGCTTGCTGCATGCCCCCCTGCCCACCACGGGTACAATCCTTTCCCCCCAGCGGCTCGATCCTTGCCCCCCCTGCTCTCCCCACCAGGTGACCCAATCCTGCCTCCCTTGCTCCCCCAGCTGGCTAAACCCCTTCTTCCCTCCAACCTTCCACCCCCTTTCATGGCTGGCTGTCCCTGCCCTGTTCCCACTCGCCCCCCGCTGCCCCCTTACCTGGCCGCCAGAGTAGTGTGGCCTGGCCCTTGGCCGCTCCTCTGGCTGGAGGAGGTCTCATTGAGCATGCACAGAGGCTGTGTGCAAGCTCAGTGAGAGCTTACTCCAAGTGGGAGTTTTAAAAACTCCCAGCTTGGAGTAGCTCTCAGCCGGCTGGAAGACTCTGTCTTCTGGCTGGGCAGGGACTGCAGCTGCTGGCTGTGTGCAGCCGGCAGTGTTCCCTGTGCTGGGCAGTGGTAGGGGCTGCGCGGCTCTGCTGCTGCGCAACATAGAGGGAACATTGCAGGAAGGATCGAGGCCTGGGCCTGGGCCCTGCCCCGGATCCTGATCCAACTCCAGGTGCCCAAACCAGTTCCTGCTGTCAGCGGAGCAGCTAAGAGCTGTATCAAGCCCCAAACTGCTTGCTGCAAGCGGGCTAGATTGGGCTTCCATCCACCTGCTGCTTGCAGCAAGTGGCTTGGGGCTGGATACGGCTCCCAGCCACTGGCAAGGATCAGGCCCTGGAGCCAGATCAGGACTGGGGCAGGGATGGGGGTGGGGTGTGTCTACACTGGAGACAGTGTAGACATACCCTTAAGTCGACTTAACAAGAATGACTTTAAATCAACTTTAAGTTGACTTAAAAGAACCCTCCAGTGTAGACATAGCCTAAGGGATTTGTGAGAACAACATGTTACATTAACTTTTAACCCAAGGATCTCAAAGTGCTTGGCATCAGTTGTCCCTGAAATACAGATTCTCCTTCAAGCGCCACTCACATCATTCAGTTATAGGTGTCTACGTGCTGCAGCTCACGGTAGGTCGGAAAGTCTTCAGCCTTAGCCTGTCGGGTCAGGGCACGCAGCCAACACCCCCTCTGTGCTGCGACTGCGGCTACATAGGTGACTGTGACCCTGGCCCTCCCAGTTTCTTTTTCCGCTCTCAGCGACAGTTTCGGATCAGCCAAGAAGCTTGCAGAAGCAAGTGCCTATCTTCTACCGCACAAAATTTAAGATGCCTGGTTTTAAACCATGCTTGGGATGCTGCAAAGCTTTTCCTCTCAACAATCCATACGATAAATGTCTTGCGTGCCTAGGTGAGTTCCACCTCGCCGTGAGCTGCCTTATCTGCCAGTCCTTCAAATGGAGGACTCACAAAGATAGAGAGCTGTGCCTCCATTCCCTTACTGGGAGCAGTGCACACGCCTCTGATGCCACCTGAGCCATGAGTGCTCTGTTGGCTCATCGATCGGTCTGGGTGCCGGAGCACCAGCTCCGCCCTTCGGTGCTGAGCTCAAAGTCTCAGTCAATGCCCTTGTCAGTACCGCCTGAGCGCCAAACACCTTGGACACCAAACTGACCCGCTGATGACTCAAAAGTGGGACTGTCAATGGTACCATCGATGCCGTGGGGCCCCGCAAAGGCGCTGGCATGGTCCTGGGACCCGTCTCTGCAACCTCAGAAGAAACCCAAATCAACACCAGCCCCAGTGCCAGAAACCCAGTTGGCACAGGAATCGGTACCGCCTACTAACCCAGTACCACCCATCCCGCCACCGGTACCACAATCCGGCACCAAGGACTGCTCCGCGGCCTCCTCTCCACGCTCCTTCCGGGACCCGTCAGTACCGTGCTCCCAGGGTTCAGGGGCCCCATCGTCCGGCTCGGCGTCAGTTTTGTCCCCAGCCTCTGTTTGGTCTTCTTCCTCACCCAAGATGGTACCAGGGGTCAGCGAACATTTGGGGAAATGGCGCTGCAAGCGTTCCTCCTTGCCCAAACCATGACACAGGAAGGGATTGTCAGCAACATCTGGGCCAGCGGAGCCTTCCCTCTCCGGTACCGTACAGACTGCACAATCTGATCGAGGTCACTCTCCTCTACGCCATCTTGAGGCCGGAGCATCTTTTAACGACTGGTTGCATGACTAGCTGGACATAACAGCTGACGATACCTCAACTTTGTGACACTGTTCTGTTCAGTCTCCTTTGCAGGCTCTAGATTCAGATTTCTCGGACGATGAGCCCAACCCAGACTCCACTTCTCATAGTAGATCACAGGCTCACTCTTCCTCCTCACCAGATGAGCACACCTTCAAGAGACCGACTGACTGCAACAAGGACTCTCATGCCCAACAGGATTTGCTCTGCCTCATGGCAGCAAACCTGAAGCTGGAGATGGGAGTTGTTCAAGAGGAAACCAACCCCCCTCTTCGAAGTCGGACATAGAGCCCCACCTGGCAAGGTGTCTGTCCCCCTCCACAAGGGGTATACAGCATTGTTAAGGCCAATTGGCATACCCCATCCTCGATTCCGCCAGTATCAAGAGTGGTGGACTGGAAGTACCACGTCTCTCAGGACAAGTTCTCCTTCCTCTTCCAGCACCCCACCCTGGGGTCACTGGTTGTCGATACCGTGAACCAGAAAGAAAGACAGGGCCAACTGGGTTCCGCCCCTAAAAATAAGGAGGCAAGGAAACTCGACCTGTTGGGCAGGAAGGTCTATTCTACAGCAGCCCTACAGCTGCGCATAGCTAACAACTCGCCCCTCATAACAAGATATATCTTTAACCTCTGGAGTGCCATGCAAAGCTTTTGTGTCATCATCCCCAAGAATCACCTTAGGGACTTTGACACAATGCTCGAGGAAGGGGAAATGGCATCCAGGGATGCTCTGATGGCTATCTGGGATGCTGTAGACATGGCCGCTCATATGATCGCGTTGGCTGTGGTAATGCGCCGCTCGGCCTGGCTCCAGGGCTCAGGCCTGCCGCCACAGCTGCAACTTACTGTTCAGGGCCTACCGTTTTGAAGGCCCTGACCTCTTTGCTGAGTCCATGGATGTGAAACTCCATGGCATGAAGGATTCAAGAGCCACGCTCTGGTCGCTGGGGATTTACACCCCACAACCTAACAGATGCTTTCTAAAACCCCATCAACTCCTGCAACAACAACTTCAGCAGCTGAAACAACAGATTCAACTGCAGAGCCCATTCCCGAGGTCCCTCCAATTTCCCAAATGCCATCGTGGACATGGACAAGGACAAAGTCTGTTTGAGCAAGAGTGACAAGTCCCATGCCCCACAATCTGGTAGGCGTGAGCAGGCCTCTGAACGCTCATCGCGAAGAAAACAGCGCTTGTGATGATTACCGTACAGGCAGCGAATCTATGATCTGACTGGTCCCCAACCACCTACACCACTTCGCACACCACTTGGCCAATATCACATCCAACCAGTGGATCCTCGAGATGGTCACGGAGGGGTATCAGACAGAGTTAAGAAGGTCCTGGTTGGTAGCAGAAGAACATCTACCAGATCCATGTATATAGCCAAATGGAAGAAATTCTCCATTTGGGCACGGGATAAAGGTGTAGACACTATATCAGCTCCGATACACCTGATCCTTGACTATCTGTTAGACCTCAGAGAAAAAGGCCTCTCTCCTTCCTTACTGAGAGTCCATTTAGTGGCAATCTGAGCTCTCCACAAGACAGTGGTTGGGCAATCAGTCTTTTCCCATCCCACTTCTGTCAGACTCCTAAAAGGAGTGGAGAGACTTTTTCCTCAACCCCGTAAACCCACCCAGCCTTGGGACTTGAATATTGTGCTCCAGGTAATGACAGAGCTACCCTATGAGCCCTTGGACTCAGCCACCCTGCTGGTCCTTTCCTGTAAGGTGGCCTTCTTAGTAGCAATCACCTCTGCCAGAAGGGTTTCGGAGTTGAAAGCCCTTTCCTCAGAACCCCCATATACGAGGTTCTACCTGAACAATGTGGTTTTACATCACCATCCATCCTTCCTCCCTCAGGTGGTGACGTAAAAAAAATTTGCTTGCCAGTTTTTTATCCAGGCCCCCAGGTTACTCAGAACCAGAGGAGGTGGCATACCTTGGACATGAGGAGAGTGCTCCTGATTTACATTGAGCGAACTTGGCCATTCCACAAGACCCCCCAACTATTTGTGGCCTCGCCGAATGTAAGAGAGGTTTACCGGTATCCTCACAGCGTATCTCTAAATGGATTGTGAACTGCATTAAATACTGCTATGGAAGGTCGAACACATCCCATCCTGGGACTGTCAGAGCCCACTCTACCAGGGCCCTGCGTCCTCTACGGCCTTCCTTGCCAGGGTCCTGATCCAAGAGATCTGCAGGGCTGCTACGTGGTCATCGATACATACCTCCATGACACACTAGACCATTGCTCAACAGGCTAAAGATGGTGCCGCTCTGGGCAGAGCTGTACTCAGTGTGGGTAGACTGTAACTCCTCCTGCTGTCCACGGGTACGGCTAGCAGTCACCTATAACTGAATAATGTGAGCAGCACTTGAAGAAGAAATGGTGGGTTACTTGCCAGTAATTGTCCTTCTTTGAGATGGGCTGCTCACATACATTCAGGCCTCTCCCATTGTCCCTGCTAACGGAGTTGGCTAAGGTATATGGGACTGGGAGGGTCCGGGTCACAGGCACCTATATAGCCGTGATCGCAGCACAGAAGGGGGGTTGGCTGCGTGCCCTGACCTGACAGGCTAAGGCTGAAGACTTTCTGAGCTACCGTGCACTACGGCACATAGACATCTATAACTGAATGATGTGAGCAGCCCATCTCAAAGAAGGACGGTTACTGGCAAGTAACCGATCATTTAGGAAGGAACATGATAGAGAGTTTAACTGTGCATAGCAATGGTTCAGGACAGAAGTAAAAGTGCAGGAGGAGATGCCAGGGCTAAGTAGCATGCTGGGCTGTATGGAACCAGTTCTTCTTCGAGCGCTGCTCGGATGCATTCAGTAATAGGTGTCTCCATGCCAGAGTGCCAGATTGGTCAGAAAAACTTTTGTCCTAGCCTCTCAGGAGAGGGTAGGTGGCCACTGCCTCCCATGCAACCCAGTAACTATATATACGGCTACCTCCCGACCCCTCCCCAGTCTCATTTCTGCTGCCTTATGCATCGGATCTGGAATGTCCACTCCTTGCGAATGCAAGCAGCCTGTTGGTCTTTCTATGAGCTTTTCGCCTGACTGGGAGCAGCTTTTCGTGGACATAGTTCCACCACAGGGATCCTCCACTCTCGGGCTGGAACATCAGAGATTGTCTATCAACATGCCAGGGTTTAAACCCTGCTCCGAGTGTGGCAAGGCCTTCCCTCAGGATGATCCCCATGGGAAGTGCCTCTGGTGCCTAGGCGAAGACCACTTGGTCTCCACCTATTCTCTTTATATGTCCTTTAAACCTCGGACTATCAAGGACAGGGAACAAAGGTGCAGTGCCCTAGCCTTAGAATAGGCTCGGCACTCTTCACCCAAGGCTTCGGATTCTTGCCCAGCGCCGAGACCTGGCCCGGCACCGGAGCTGGCCCGGCACCATGCTGTCAGTGGCCATCGAAGAACAAGCTCAGTACCGACCCCAGTATCTTGGCACCGATGCAGCACCTTGGCACCTTGGCACCACTCGAGGTCACCCCTGGCGCTGCAGTCCTGGCACAGCCCTGCACTGTCCACAGCACTGACCAGAGTCACCTCTGGCACTGCAGGCTCGTCATAGCCCAGTATCGATGGTGCAGGGCCTGTCTCGACAGTGTAGTCCTGTCTCCCCGATTAAGGGCTCACCACGGAATCGTTCAGTGTTGCTCCTGATAGCGACAACCCCGGAGGCAGTGGAGGCCGCTTGCACACTCCTCCTGCTGCCCACACCACCCTCCCCGACACCAGTTAGGAGGGGCAAACCGGCCTTCAGATCCAAGGCCTGGGTCCATCACAGGCGATGCTGATCCCCCATGCCCCAAAGCCCTCCACCTTCTACTCCGTTGGGCCCCGATACTGTACAGCCATCCCTGCGGCAACATATCACCTTGCTGTCACTGGTACCGCCTCAAGAATCAGGAGGTACTTCCCCCTGCTCAAGCCCTGGGGAAGGTCCATTGAAGGGCTCTAAGCGGACCTGGTGCCGTGCCTTGGCACCGTCACCCTTCCGCTTCTGCCCTCAAGAATAGTCCCCTTGCAAGACCCCCTCCCCTCCGCAGCTGACTCCCGGTACCATTCTGTCCCCAGCACCGGGCTCATACATGGGCAACCTATCAGCATACTTTGATCTGTTGTGCCGCGCCACAGCCCACTTAGGGATGGAAGTCCAGCCCTCCAACCCCCCCCCCCCCGACACCCTATTGGGGCCAGTCTTCTCCTCGGCAGAGCCGCTTACGGTCCCTCTCCACCCAAGTGTTTGGGACCTGACATCCTCCCGGTGGTAGAATCCAAGCTTTATTGCCCTGGTCTCAGACACAGAGAATCTCAAGTATAGGGTCCCTGAATCAGATTTCCCCTCTCTCACTGACCATCCAGTCCCTCCTAGGGAAGTGGTACAGATGGCGCTAGGCCTAGGCGAGCCCCCTAGTGACCCTCTCCCTGCTTTGAGGGAAGCTAGGGAATTGGATCTCTTGGGACGTAAGGTCTATTCCTCCTCCGCCTTCCAAGTACGGGTCGCAAATAATCAGGCCCTAACCAGCAGGTATATGCTGGATGTGTGGGAACTGGTTGCAAAATTTAGACATTTGCTCCCACCAAAGGCCAAAGAGGAGTATGATGCATTCCTGGAGGAGGGAACAATAATTTCCCAGGATCTCCTCCTCTCAGCCCAGGATGCGGCAGATACAGCAGCCCGCACCATGGCCTCAACTGTAACCATCCGCCAAGCAGCCTGGCTTAGGGAAGCCAGGGTGTCCCCCACTGTGCAGCCGGTGGCGCTTGATCTGCCCTTCGGGGGTGATGCTTTGTTTCTCTCAGAGACCCTAACTGGAGTGGGTACCGCACAGCATCCTAGGGGAGAGGTAAAATACCTTGGTCTCCTCCCATTGGGGCCCTAGCCTTGCCCCACATAAACCATATGGGGTGGAAAACCACTCCTCCCAGTCTCCTCCCCGATGAGATCGGGGCAGGGACCCAGCCCCTCCCTACCACCCCCTCAGTTCTATTCTGGGGGCTTCTTGGAGCCTTTTCCCCCCCTTCCTTCCTCTGCAAGGAAGGGAGCCTATCCCAATTTACTGCCTACCATGATTCCCATAACATCTGGGATATGGCCATGGCTTCAGTTCCCCATCAGTGAAGGTGACTGACGCCCCTCTCCCTCCTTCCCTTAGTGAGAGAATGGGGAGCTTACTAGAGCTGTCGCCCCCTCACCCAACCTGCATTGATATCGCGAACAGGGATGAGTCAGTTTTTGGCCCTGCCTCCCCGATCTTATAAGAGGTGCGCCCACGTAAACAAGGGCCCCTTTCAGTTACCAAGACTCATCCAAACTGCGGCCCATTGCCCAGACAATTCTCAGCCATTGCTACCCTTGGGGCTGTTATTGGAGGAAACGGAACAGGGAAGCCCCCTCCCCCCTTCAGGTACCCTTTCGACCAACGATTCCTTCTGTCCTCGTAAATGTTAAGGGCAGCCTCCGTTAAACCAAAGGACGCATCACGTAGTAGCTCTAGCCATGACTACAGATACTCCTGGTATGCGCGGACACGTGCCCATCCAGACTCCCTTCCCTGGCTGCCCACTGCTTGTCCTACATCAGGTAGGGTCTCCTTCACACCCGGGATGGGGAAGGATGCCTTGGGCATCTTCCTCCCCCCCCCTGCCCAATAAAACCGGTCGGCACACGCGGTTCCATCGGTCCTGGTAGGTCCTCAGCCATCTCTATGGTATGGGAATCCTCCCTCTATCCCACCTGTTAAGTGGGAATACGATACTCGGTACACTCTACTGCATGCGGCTCAATGCCCGAGGGGAGGCCGAGGCAGAGCTGTTTGCAATCCCTATTTTGCGAATCGCCCCCCCCCCCGCCCCATCCCTGTGGGGTGGGGGAAGACAACCAATGGTAAACAACAGCTTCTCCCACTTCTCTGGGATGGCCTCATATCTAACCGGGACATCCCTGATTGGGAGTCCCTATCTAGGCCCCACCCTACCAGGAAAAGTGGGGTGATACCCTCCTTACTCGCCCTCTCTCTCTCTCTCTCTCTCTCTCTCTACCCCTGAAGTATCAGCTTCTATATGTTCGACCTGAAGTTAACCAGGTCAGTAGGGCCCATGGGAGAAGAGACAAGGCTTCTTCCCTGACCATGTGGACAGAGGTGAAAGAAACTCACCTTCGGCCTCCCACACTACTGCTAGCTAGCCATGAGGCTAGCTTGTTGACATGTGTCATGTGCACCACTGGGTCCCGCAGATGTCTGTCACCCAACTGGGGTATACATAAATGGCTCACCCTAGGTTGCCTTGGTACCATGATTACCCATATCTGGGCCTAGGACACTACTACCTGAGCATCCAGCGATCATGTTACGCCTCCCTTTGCGGGACCTCAGACCAAAAACCGTTTGGTAGCTTCTACATGATACCCTCACCGTGGACATCTGCTAAGGGCTGTTGTGTTTCCTCCGCTCACTTGAGGGAGCTCAAGTGGATCCAGAAAAAACCCCCAAAAAACCATTTTGCGACCTGCATGGAAACTCGGAAATTTGTCTTTCCCCATGGCTGGATACGGTCCTGGATAAGATCGTGAAATAGGGACAAGCCGCCCTTGTCGGATTTTCTAAAATCCAAGGTACTCCTGCAGACCCATGGTTTTCACTCTGGGAATACCATATTCCCAGATGGTCTTGGGAGGAGACTATTTACTCCGCCTACAACCATATCATTTAGAAGGGTAGTCCTTCTCTGACTGAGTCCTTAACTCTTGCGCACACATAGGTACAGTGTAGTTGGGGCAGATATCACTCCTATCGGTGCCCCCAGGCACACAAGGTTTTAAATAACTGTACTTCTAACCCAATAGGCCTTTCGGTTGTCATGACTAAGTGGCCAATCAGTGGCATTGCTTTTCCGTTGCCCTCGGTTTTCTCCTCCCCTGCCCCGCTCTCCGGGCAGTCTTCCTGGTGTCAGAATTCTGAGGTGGAACATAGGGGTCAAGAGGAGGGTCCTTTTCTGTGAGTCTTCATAAATACCAAGGTATTCATAGAGACTAAGGTCAATAGCACTTCCGAAGGCCACCATGCCGACTTATGGGCGCTTAGTGGCCTGAAATGCTCCTTCCCACTGGTGGCCTTCCCACTGTACACAGCTGGAGGCTTGCATTGCATCCTCCTGGCCCAGGGACATCTTGTCAGATATGCCATGTGGCGCTCATTGCACCACCCCTAGTCCCTGTTGTTTTCTCATTAACCAGCACGAAGTGTCTTTCTTAGACCTTTCTCAGCTGAACTCAGTAATCTTTCACTTGTGCTTCGCTGGGTACTTCAAATTCTTACACCCTTCAGGAATGTGCCTTTGGGCCTTGATGCAGTCAGTGCGAGGGATCATGTTCTCCCCTTCCCCTCTATTGTTATCTGTGTAGGTCGCAGCCACCATGGCCAGCCCCGTAACCCTATGGCTTCCCATGCTCTCTCATAAGTTCACGCTGAAGTGTCCTATGGCCAGACATTAATCCTCTGGCTCTCATATTTTGAGCTATCCCCGACAGGTAGACCAACCAAACACATCTTCTCCATGTAGTCATGTTGCGTTGATTCAACTCTGGTTAAGGTGACCTTGGTCCACCCAGCCCACGCACGCTATGCCTTGGCTGGATTGGACCTACCCCTTCTTTGGGTTGGGCCCACAGTTGTTGGTTCTCCATTGCCAGGCCGAGAGCCCTAATTGGTCCCTTGGCTTCTGCTAGAGCCTTGTTCGCTGGGCTTTTTCCCATCTGGGGTGTTTTTGCTGTACTGAAGGCAGAAGGGCCAACTCCACCCACCATCCATCAGCGTGGCTAGTAGTCACCTATTACTGAATGCATCCGAGCAGCGCTCGAAGAAGAACGTTGGGTTGCTCACCAGTAACTGTCCTTCTTCGAGATGGGCTGCTCGGATCCATTCAGGTCCCTCCCCTCCAGACCTGCATCTAGAGTTGGCGACTCCTAGGAACTAGGGAAGGGTTGGGAGGCGGCCGTATATATAGCCACTGGGTGGCGTAGGGGGTGGTGGCCGCCTACCCTTTCCTGACAGGCTAGGACAAAAGTTTTTCCGATCAATCCAGTGCTCCGGCACGGAGACACCTATTAGTGAATGGATCCGAGCAGCCCATCTCGAAGAAGGATGATTACTGGTGAGTAACCCACCATTCCTGGGTCTCCCCCCAGGAGACAGTTATCTGCATTTCAAAATGTATCATAGAAGCTTGCTTTTACGGCTTCCTTTGGCTGATTCCCTTAGCTGAGGGGCAAAGAAGAGGCTCAAGTCACAACCTGCTGGGGGAGACCATGTAGCCCTGCTTACACTAATTGTGTACAGAGGCCATCCATCTCCACCGTGATCATGCTAGCATTTGTCAGGAGGAGAATGGGCTGGGGGGAATGGCTGTCACTCAGCCAAAATCCCCAGGAGTAACAGTGGAAGGGGGACTGGAGCAGCATGATGAGCATAAACTTCCTGTTTCCTTTTCCCAGGAGTAAGGCATAAGGTGGAATGCACAGGAATATCATTCCGGGGCCACCAATTTTTAGGGGGCAGGGCCCCCTAAAAATATAAGAATGCATGGGAATGCAGTGTTCCGAGGCCCTAGGAACAGCAGCTGGAATGCAGCGTTCCAGTGCCTTCCACCTTAAGTCCTGTTCCACCTTAAGCGCAGCTGGCAGGGAGATATGGCATGGCAGTTTGTAAATCTCTCCCTTGCAGAGCAGGAGCAGCTTTGCTTCTGGGAGCAGAGACAATGAGAAATGGCTGAGACAAGGCCTTGACTTGGCCTAGGGGAGCCCCACAGTGGGACAGGGGGAAGGGCTTTGGGGGGAGAGGGGGTGTGGAGCTGTGGGGGGGCAGGGAATGCTGCTGGGGGTTGTGTGGGGCAGGGTCTATGTGTGTGGGGAGGCTGAAGGTGTGTGTGTGGGGTACTTGTGTATGTGTGTGTGTGTGTGTGTGTGTGTGTGTGTAGCTGGGTATGGGGGGCAGTGCCGGATTTCCCATTAGGCACTGTAGGCTTACGAAGGCGGGAAAAAATTAAAAAAGAAGGAAAAATATGGAAAAATAAGAAAAATCACATGGTTTATCATTAGAATAGTTTAAAGTGCATCGTGTCAATCGACGTAATTCAGTTGGTGTTTACCCCTCTTTTAGCATATTTCGGAGTGAAAGTACCTAGGGCTTACGAACACCAAAATCCGCCCCTGGTGTGGGGGTTTTAGTTGGGGGGTGTGGGAGTGGGGAGCAGAGAGAGAACCAATGCACATTGTAGTCAGACGTGGTTGCAAATGCCCACCTGGGGGGCAGTAGCTAGGATGGGGGCAGGTATTTGGGGGCAGTAGCTATGGTGGGGGGCAGGCATTTGGGGAGCAGTAGCTGGAATGCGTAAAGGCGGGGCCTGGACCTGCATGGGGGGCCCAGACCTGTATGAGGGGGGCCTTGACCTGCATGATGGAGGCCCAGAAATTTAAGAGGGTTCTAGGGCCTCCCGAATTTTACTTTAACCCCTGTTTTCCCTGCTCTCTTGGGTTCTTCTCAAGCTAAAAGTGAGAGTGAGCCACAAGAGGTCAGCTGTCACTGGACTAACATCAGATGGATTCACAGCAAATGTTATTAGCAAAAGCATTACTACAGAGATTGAGACTGCAGCTGCAATCGAGAGCCGAGTATTCTAGGCATTGTGCATTCACAGTGTGCTGTTTACTCGCAATATTTTATTAAGCCTGCAGGGTATCTCTGTATGCTGTATAACGTGGTTTTCAGACTTTTTTCCTCAGGACCCAGTTGAAAAAAAATCATTTACGTCCATGACTCAACAGTAACATTTTTCAGCAGTGCATTCCAATCTTTCAGAGGTGGCAACAGGGGGCGCCATGACCCAATACTTGAGGATCTGTGACCCAGTCCTTGGTCCCAACCCATGGTTTGAAAACGCCTGCTGTATAGCATTTCCGGGCAAGTCCCTGGTAAATGTGAGAAACTAAGCTAGAATGTAAGATGAGTGGAATCCTGGTTTTTTTGTTTTTTTTCCCCTAATTTATAGATTTCTTTAATTAATGTCCCATGGAGTATAATTTTGTCTATTGGTGCACATAGTAAGAGCCAGTCCCTGCTCCAAAGCATTTACAATCTAAATAAAGGAGGGATCATTATCCCAACTTCTCTAGATAGGAGAACTGTGGCACAGAAAGATTAAGGCCAAAATTTTCAAAAGTACCTACAGATTTCAGGTGGCCTTAATATTTTTTTTGGGATGCTCAGCCGGAAAGAAGAAAATAGCTGACTTTCAGGAAGTACTGAACATCCTCCCTCTGAAAACCACCTTCCCTTGGTGGTCTCACAGTACTGGGCACCCAAAATTACTTAAGGCTAGCCCATCAAAGATACGTGGGTGCCTAGCTCTTTTTAAAAACCAGTTAGAATTTGGCGCCTGATACCTTTTAAGAAGAAGAAGAAGCTATATCTATGTAGCAAGCAAAAACCTACAGCAATGTCTCAGAGGCCAAGCTCGAGCCCAAACCCAAATGTCATAGTACAAGCCTCAGCCTATAGCCTCTGAGGGTATGTCTACACTAGCAATTTAGGGCGACTTAAGGAAGCATAAGTCAACCTAAATAAAACTGCATCTATACCTAACTTTCATTAAGTTGACTTAAGGGCTTCCTTAAGTTGACTTAATAATTACCGGACTTAATGTTAATCATTACCTGTTGACTTAATGCCTAGATCGATTTGTTCTGTTGACCTAAAGCTGGTATGGCTGCCTTAAGTCAACTTAATTACAAAAGTTGATCTAGGGCTGGCAAGAAGGGAGCCAGGGGTCCCAGTGAGAAGGGAGCTGTGGCTCTCCGCTCCACTGTGTCTACACTTGAAAGTTAAAGCTACTTAACTTTTCAAGTGTAGAAATACCCTGACACTTACTGTTGAGACTTTTTGCTTGCTGCGTAGACATACCTAAAGTTGCTTGAGAAATGCAATGTGGCCAAGGTTACCCAGGGGGTCTAGGGCAGACCTGGGAACTGAACCAAATTGCCTGAGTTCCAGCCAAGTGCCTTTCTTGCATGCCCAGCCTTCCTTTCTGCTGTAAACTTCTCCCACCCTTTCTTATTGTTTCATCAGCTGAATTTAGCTGGAAGGCAAATGGAAGTCCTAAAGATGATGCTTATACAAGAACTCTCCTATAGTCTGCAAGATAGAGTCTTGCATCTTTCCTTCCACCTGAACCTGTCCTGTCAAACATGGCAAATATTTCTCTTCCCTTGGACTCCTCTTCTTTTCTCGTAATTTTTTATGAGTCTCTCGTAGCTTGGAGTCCCTGAGAGAGCAGAAGAAAGACCTCATTGCAAAGGAGAAGGAAGCCATTGATGTAAACTCATCTCTGTCTGTTTAACTGAGCCACACAAGAGCTCTGATTAATCTCCTCACCGCTCCTCCCCAGCGGGCACTTTCACCCGTGCATGGAGACAAGGTCGGGATGGTAATATCTTTTTATTGGACTGACTTCCGGTGCTGAGAGAGCCAAAATTTTGAGTTTTGCTTTGGAGCCCCTAGAGGGTGGTATCAAACAACTTCAATGGATATGCCACTGTGACCCCATCCTGGAAGAAAGCTTTCCTGACCCCCCACTTCTGACCTTCAAACAACTCCCCATCCTTGCCCATCTTATCATCAGATGTCAGCTCCCCATAGACTGAGAGACATCAATTCAGTTTCTCTCTTACCGACAGAAGTTGATCTGATCAAAGGTTTTACTTACACACCTCATCTCTCTAAAACCCTGGGACTGATGCTGCTGTAACTGTGCTGCACAAAACCTTGCGGGGAGGTAATTTTCTTTTGTCCTCTTAATTAGCAGCCTGCTCTCTGGCCTATCACAGGGGTAGGAGAGAAAGGGTGTATTTGATCACAGATACAGACTGCAAGATAAGTGGCAGGGGAAGAGGAAGCAAAATCTTCTGATTAGGGCAGCCTTTCTTTGTGAGCTTGGATTTTGTTTATTGTCTGTGGTTTTGAAGACAGTTTTCCATTGTTTGCAATTTTCCATCCAAATTTTAATCCCCCCTCCCCTTTTTGCTAGAGGCATGAGTGAGAGAAAAGTAGGGTGACCAACTCTCCTGTTTTATAGGGATGGTCCTGAACTTTGAGGCTTTTTCTTACATAGTCACCTATTACCTTCCACCCTCCTCCTGATTTGTTACACTTACTTTCTTGTCTTCCTAGAGGAAAGGAATGCCTGGGAAGAGGGAGAAGGAGGAAAAGGATCTATGAAAAAACACTAAATTTACTCCCTTGTTTTTTCAAAATATTTCTGATTTTGGTAAAAGGTGTTTCTCAACAACTGGATTATGCAAGTGGTTGCCCAGGCTGTTTTGCAAGATGGGAGATTATCCTGGGTTGTCTGTTGATTGTCCCTCAAGTGGCCCCCCTCCAGCTAGAGCAGTGGTTTTCAAACTTTTTTTTCCTCCAGATGCAGTTGAAAAAAAGCATTTATGCCCGCAACCCAAGAATTACATCTTTGAGCAATGCATTCCAGTCACTCAGTGGCGTCAGCACCAAGTGCCACTACTCAGTGCCTGAGGGTCTGTGACCCAGCACTGCGTCCCGACCCTAAGTTTGACAACCACTGAGCTTGAGTTTGCTCCACTACACCCAGCTGTCTCTAGTTGTCCTGTCTCTGCAGGGGACCTTGGAGAGTTCACAGCTCAGAAAGTAATTCAAATAGCCTCAGAAGGGAATCCCAGTTATTCAATCTTCAAGAGCATGCTGGCCCTCCAAGTCCAGCTCAATGTCTCTTTCCCACTAGCCCAGCCTGATCGCTTGGTCAGTTTTTACTCTGGTCTCTGTGGCTATGTCTACACTTAAAATGTTAGTTTGAATTAACTTAGTTTGAATTAATTTGAAATAATAAAGGTTAATTTGAACTAAGTTAATTTGAACTTACATGGCCCCATTAGAAAACCAAATCAAACTAGCATGTCCATAGACAGGACTTGCTAGTTTGATTCAGGAGGGGTGCACCATGTGAAGTGTGGCAAGATGGCACCCAAGAAGGGCCATGCCCCCACCCAATCACAGGACTGTAACTATAGCAGGGCAAACAGGACAAAGCCGAAGGTGCTGAACTTCAAAGGGTGCCAGACTGACCTTAACTGGCCCCGAAGAGGAATGTGCCATTGCTCCAGCCTCAGGGACCCCATCCAGGTAAATAGAAGGGCATGAGGCCCTGGGACTGGGATGGGAAAGCTGGTGGCTGGGCAGGTGGGAAAAGACTTCTAGGCTTGGCTGGCTTCCCTGCCCATCCAGCCACATGTTTTCCCATTCCGGTCCCCAGGGCACCCATGGAAGGCATCCCCAGCTTGGCTGTAGCCCCACTGCCTCCACCTGGCTCTAGCGTGCAGCTCCAGCTGGGTGGCAGGTGCTTTCCCTGCCACCTGGCTCAGCATGGCCAGGGCACCCCCTGCCCAGCTCTGGCTGCACTTGGCAGGTGGTGGGGAAGGCACCCGCCACTCGGCCAGTGGATTGGGACTGTTTTGGGCCTGAGGTGGGGTGAACGCCTTTGGGGTTGCTTGCCCTGGGCACCACACCATAGCTCTGGGAAGGCACCCTCGGAGGAAGAAGGTCAAACCATGTTAATTCAGACCAGTGGTTCCACTGGGCTAATTCAACCTAATAAGTTCAAATTAACCATTACTTCAAAGTTAAGGGAGGTTTTATAACTTCAAAGAAAGCGTTCATTACTTCGAACTAAGGAATTTTTTAGTCTGAAGTAATGAAAGCCAGTGTAGCCATGCACTAATTTAGTTCGAATTAATCCTCATTAGTTTGAATTAAGTTTTAAGTGTAGACATAGCCTGTGTGTGTCTCTCCTACCTCTTGGGCAAGATCTCTCTCCAGGCCTCATTTTTGGAGAGCTTCCTCCTGATTCTCAGCATTTCAAGTATTCCCTTTTGACTGCCATTTCCCCTGGGATCGCTGAATTAATCCAGCTGTTTGCTTGTCCTGTAATCACACCCAGCCTAGTCCTCTGCTCTCTAGCCCACAGGCAAGTCATACTGTTTGGGGGTCTATTCAGGTCAATGGACAGCATCACACTGCAGGTGACTATATGAGGTGTGCTGGCAGGGGCAGAGGGGCTGACTCAGAACTGGAAACTCTGCCCCTGTTGTCAACATATGTTCAGTTCTGCTTTAAATGCTGCCTCAGCCATCCCCACTGAATCTTTGCTCACCAATTGAGTTGAAGTCAGGCCACCCACAGCCACTGCTGGCTTCTTTGACCCACGGATCCCTATCTCTGTATCAATCCATGACTTTTCAAGCTGGGAAATGCTTGCAAATAATCTAGGATTGCAGTAGAATGAAACCCATGTTTAGGCTATAAACTCTTCTTGGTGGAGACAGTATTGGACATATATTTGTACAGAGCCTAGCGCACGTGGGGTTAGTTCTCTAAGGATTCTTGAAAGTAATATCATTCTGGGAGAAAATCACTGATTAGACCTCTTTATGGGAAACAGCTCCCTATCCAACCATGCATGTATTCCTCTTCAGGGGTCAACTGATACTATATTCTTTCCATCTTAATTCTCTCACTCTTATTATTACAGCTAGCGGGAAAAGTTAGCTCAGGACTCTAGGATCTTCCCCCCAGACCAGAATACTCCTTTAATCTAGAGTGACTTCAATGTCTCAGTTATGTAACCAGATCCTTTCATTAGACCAGACCAGCCTCTAGACTTTGGGCACCTCTTTGTTTTTTGCATTTATAACTTGCTTCAGGGTTTAATAGGGATTTTGGATTTTTCTCTCATTCCAACAGATGATTTGACTTCATCTTCCTCTGTGTGCTGTTCCCCAGTGTTTCAATCTTTACAACTGTTTTGATTTGCTCTTCCAGTGTGACCTGTTCCCATGACTTAAACTCCTCTGCGTTTATTTCCTCCCATTCTGTAAGTTCCCTCATCTTCAAAGTGTCTGACGAAGTGGGATTTTCTCCCATGAAAGCTCATGCAATAAATAAATTTGTTAGTCTTTAAGTGCCACATGACTCCTTGTTTTACAAGACAGAGGAGAAATCTTGTGACTCTTATTCATAGGTTTGGTTTACTGATGACACAAGGCAGAAAGGATGTGGCTTGGGATGGACAGGGTAGATGTGCAAACTCATCTGCTGCATAATGGGCAACACCCATTCTTCACTCTCGTGGTCCTTCCAGTCCCTGACTTTTGCTTCTGGGCTGTTTGTGGATGACTTGCCCAGCTCTGTCCTTGCAGACTGCTGAGCACCCAGCCAATGACAATGGCTGGCTTCCTGCCTGGGCTGGTCTTGAAAGCCAGGATTAATTTGACCACACTGGAAAATTAATCCAGATTGAGGTTGGGTAGGAATCTGAAGCTCAATAGTTATTCCAGAATAGTAACTCTGATTGGAGATTATGGGGTTGTGGTTATAATTCCAGAGTTAACTCCATTCAAAGGGATGATTGGCAATCTCTGTGTTCCAGGGCTAAAAGTAGAGTGGGCAGGTTGAACTGCATTTAAATTGCCTTTGCACGCCCTGTACTGTGGTCCCTGGTGTAAATTAAAGCAGCTTCAGGGCTGCTCTACTTTACACACTGCTTTTATTGCCACCATAGAGCAAATATCAATGAATGTCAGCCAGCAACCCCCATCACAGGTCTTCAAAGCTACTGCTCTGAACATTTGGCTGTATTTCCTGCCCAGAGCACTGAGGGCTGTGATCTGAGATCTGATGACACTTAGCACTACAGCTGATCTCAATTTAATTTTTGTTGTTGGAATAATTTTTGTTGGACCAAAAAAATGGACCCTTTCAGTTTTTGTTTGGCATTTTCCTGGCTCTTTCTCCTCCAAAACCTTGATTTTGTTTACCAAAACTTCAAGTGTTCTTTTTAAAGAGAAAACTGACGCTTGTACCAAATAGAGTTTTGGGAAAACCAAACATTTTCTGGTTGCCAGTTTTGGTTTTTCATCCTAGGCTAGCATCTGGATTCATGGGTTCTAGTCCTACATCATCTCCTGAGTCAGCTCAATCCTCTGCTTTGTGCCTCAGTTTCCTTGTCTGTAACATAGGGCCATGTCCATTCTGAGGTGTAGATCCCTTGTGCATTGCAGAGATACTTTAAGATCATCAAATGAGAAAGGGGCTGTTAAAGACTGCAGTGTTGTCGTAGGCTTCTAGTCTCAGTGGGGAAAGGACAGGGGTTCTGTTTGCTGGAGGGGAAGGGGCTGGGGGGCTCCTGGGAAAGCCAGGTGAAGGACCTGCCCATGCTTACTTTTACAAAAGCACAATACTGACGCAGCCTGTAATCTGGAGAAGCTGTTGAAAGGACGACGGAAAATAGGTTTAGGCAGGTGATTCGATTTAGAGGAAAAGACCATAAGGTGATTAGTGCAGTTGGGAGGGGACTGGAGGGGAAAACATCCATGTGGTTGATCAGATTATGAGTTTAGAGTCTGGGCTCTCCTGCAGGTGGAGAAGCTCTTTCCTCCTTCTGGCAGTGGAGGGAGTTTTTGGCATGTTCTACAGAAGCAGGGCAGTTGCCAGCCTGGTTATGGTTTGCAGCCAGGTTATTATTTGCCAGGTAAAGCTTTTCAAGTCAGGTGGAGTGGAGCGAGGCCTGGCCCTATGAAATATGGGATCTACTAGCTAGGAAGAGGCTTTGTGGTCTGGTGAATGAGCTAAGCTGCCAGAGACCTGGGGCCTGTTCTTGGCTCTCGGTGCTAGGGAGGAGTAAAAGTCTTGTGCTCCAGGGAGGTATCTTGGTCTAGTGGGTAGACCCTAGGCCTTTGATTCAGGACACCTGGGTTTTGTTCTTGATCCTGCCACTGATGTGGTGTGTCACTCGCCGTCTTTGTTTCAACAGCAAGCTCTCCAGTTTGGTGGGACATGTTCCTGAAGGTTTCATCATAAGACATGATCTTTAATGAAAGATCTGGCTTTGACCCCTGGAGACTCCTGGATAAGCTGGAAAGTTTGGCCTCCCTGGTCACGTTTTGGGGCACGTCCACACTGCCACCAGGGAGTGTGATGGGCAGCGTGATGGGGACTCTCTGGCAGCCCCCAGCCGAGCTTGCTAAAAATAGAAGTGAGGATGCTGTAACAGGGCTGCTGTGCTGACTGCACCAGACCACCTGTCCCCCTCCATATGTACTTGCTTTAACTGGTAGAGAGCTAGGTAGTGTACAGCTAGCACAGGGATGGCTACGCCAGCTGCCATTTCCTCCTGCCCCACGGCAATGCAGAGGCACCTGCTTTGTGTTGTGTCTGCACTGCAGGGGGTGACTGCAGCCCATACTAGAACTGGCTTCAGACTAATGAGTTCACATAAAAATTGCAAGCTAAGCCATGGCAGCATCTGTTAGACAGTGAGCCTACGCCTGCAGTCCCATGAGCAGTCATGCTGCCATTGTGCTGGGTGCTGTACGTACATGCAGAGTAAGAGACAGTCTCCACTGTGAAGCTGGTCTTTAAGTATCCACACTACAGAGGCAAGTCCACACTGGCACGACAGGGACATGTATTTGGTGCTAGGATTGCTGGGGGGGACATAGCCCAAGGTTCTTAGCACCTTGCTCATTGCAGCCCCTCTGGGAATTGGTTTGCAGCATATTGTGACAGCACTTGCTCTCCTGGGGCCCCTTTGCAGAAGTGTTCCTGGCACATACCAGTGTGTTTAACTGCAGTGTTTCTGGTTCCACATGTCCATCTGTTCCAGCCGGCACCAAGCCGTGGATCCAGTACCGATGGATGAGCTGGTCTTGCAGCAGGGTGCAGAGACAGGACCTGTGAGATAGCACTGGGCACTGCAGCAGCAGCAGCAGCCTCTTCTGGATTGACAGTGCACTGAGTGGAAGGGACTTAGAGGGCAGTCCTTTCATGCCAGACAAATCCTTCAATATGTGGGAGTGGGGAAACAGACAGGAAGTGATTTGCTCAAGCTCATAGCCTGGATGCCAGACTACTGCTCCATCCAATAGACCACACTGCCTTGGACACAGCTGACTGATTTGTGGCACCGAGCAGCTCCAGTCATGGGCCAGAATCCCCTGACTTTAGGTACTGTACAAACACAGAAGAGTCCCTGCCCCAGGGATTTTACAATTGAAGTATAAGGCAGGTAGATACAGACAGACAGGGATCTGCAATGTTTGGCATGTGTCCCAAACTGTGGCTACCCTTCAGAGTCAGGGTGCTGGGGTGGGCACCAGACACATTTAGCTAGAGAAAGAAACCCACACAATGTTGCTGAATTGTAAGAAGGCAGCTTCTTTTCTTTTGGATGATGGGCTCATTAATATCCATCAGCACAGTGGGTTTAATGGAGTGATATGTGGTAGGGTCACTACTCACTAGATAAGGGATCGGCAGCCTGAAGCTGTATTATGATAATAGAACTTTCCTTTGATGTGATGTGCTCAGTGGATCAGAACAGGTTAAAAGATACATTTCCCATGGGGCCCTGGAAAGAAATAAAACTTCCACGATAAGAAAAGACAGAGAAGGCGCCTTCTCTATGCTTAAGAAATGCTGAAGAGAGTTAAAGCAATTGAGGGTGCTGCCATGGACCCCTGGGATGTGGGGCTGGCTCACTGCCAAAGTGATTGAAACTCCAAAGGAGGAAACTGAGTAGATGAAGTACTGGGCTCAGGAGAGCTGGGTTTCAGTCTCAGCTCTTTTATAGGTTCCTTGAACAAGTTACTCAATCCGTTTGTGCCTCCAGTTCCAAAGGGGTTGCCCTGTTAGTCTAGTTCAGCAAAAGTAACCAGGAGTCCTATGGCAGTTTTAAAGACAAACAATTTTATCACATGAACTTTTGTGGGAGAAAATCCCACTTCAAAACTTATGCAATAAATAAATTTGATAGTCTTTAAAAATGCTACAAGACTCCTTGTTTATCTGTGTCTCAGTTTCCCATTTGTGAAATGGGGATAACAGCCTCTCTGTTCTGTGTCTGCCTTGGCTAGTTAGATTGCCTCCTCAAGGAGCCTGTTCAAGCTGTGAATGGGCCCAGACTTAATGCTTTAGCCACGAGGAACTCTGGAAGAGTTAGTGACAGCATCTCTGATAACTGCAAATCAATGGTCTTTGCAGAGAGGCCAGCGATGGTGTGATAATCAGATTAAGGGCTTGAGAGCAGGACAGCAGGTGGCCAGGCAGCCAAGGCTGAATTTCATCCTAGTTCAGTGGTGATAGAAAGTCCTCCTGGCTGGGGGCTGTTTGCTGGTTGTGTGAATTGCTGGGAGCAGACAGTTGGGTGTCATCAGAAAACAACCATTTGTTCACCTCAAAATGTTTCTTGGAAATGTAGCAGGTTCAACAACCTTGCAAGAGAAACCTATTGGGCTCTGATGGAACTGTCTGTTCTCCTGCCAGGCAAGGCTGCCTGATGGCTGCTGGGGCTCCCAGGCTTCCAGAGTCTATAGTCCTGCAATGCAGGCCGACACAGGACCCTCAGTTATTTCTCCCATGCTAAGGTTGTTAGATTAGTGGTTGGGTGTAAATCATTGAATCCTAGAAGATGCAGGCTGGATGGGTCCTCAGGAGATCATTTAGTCCAACCCACTGCTCAAAGCAGGACCAACCCCAATTAAATTATCCCAGCTAGGGCTTTTTCAAGCAAGGCTTTAAAAATCTCTAAGGATAAAGATTCCACCACCTCCCTACATAACGCATTCCTGTGTTTCACCACCCTCCTGCTGATTTTTTTTCCTAATATCCAACATAGATCTCCCCAACTGCAACCTGAGACCATTGCACCTTGTTCTGTCACCTGCAATCATTGAGAACAGCCCAGCTCCATTCCTACAAAACTTCCCTTCAGGTAGTTGAAAACTGCTATCAAATTCCCCTCACCCCCACTCTTCTCTTCTGCAGACTAAACAAGTTCAGTTCCCTCATAAGTCATGTGCTCCAGCCTTCTAATCATTTCTTTAAGTTCTCCCTCTTCAAAGCATCTGACAAAGTGGGATTTTCTCCCATGAAAGCTCATGTGATAAATAAATCTGTTAGTCTTTAAGTGCCAAAAGACTCCTTGCTTTTTTTGCTTTACTAGACTAACATGACTGCCCCTTTGGAACTAATCATTTCTGTTGCTCTCCACTGGACTCTCCAATTTCTCCTCATCCTTTCTGTAGTGGGGGGACCCAAACTTGGACACAGTACTCCAAATGTGGTCCTCATCAGTGTGGAGTAGAGGGGAATAATCAATAATCGCGTCCATCCATCAGCTGGCAATACTCCTGCTAAATCATTGTTTCCCAACATTTTTGAGTAAGAGGTGCAGAGTTAACACTAAGTAAAACATTCATCCCCCCCACCCCACCTCACCCACTCGCTAGCCATAAACATATATAACCCCTATAAACATATATAATGACAATGATAAAAGTCTCACTAAATTAAATAATAATAAAAAATTAATCTTACTTGAGTAGGAAGCTAGGCTTTCCCTGGAGCAGCCACCAGCACATGCCCCATGTGGACTGGCCTCTTTCCATCCCTCATGGACTGAAGTTAATAGAGGAGGGCTCTTGTGGGGCTGTTAGAGGTCACCAACAGTGTGGCATTGCTCCTAAACAGCTGGGCACCTAACCCATGCAGAATTACTGCAGCCAGCACAAAGCATGGAGGGTTAAATGACCTCAATATTATGGATGCCTGTAATCTTTGGCACCCCACTTCCCCGGGGGGGGGGGGGGGGGGTCCTGCTGTACCAAATGACATGCCAGGGTAGGGCTGTGAAGAATCAGTTGTTGGGATGGCTGGGTCAATGCCTTTCTAGATCTCTACTGTAGGTGGCGCCAAGACACCAAACAACTACCCAGTGTCCATGTCATACCCAGGAAGCAGGTGGCTGCTGGATGGGATAGATGGTTTCGCTAAAACAGTGGCACAAATTTCATCTTGGTGGGAGTTTTCCCTTCTGCCTTTATTTGTGCGCAATATTATAGAAGTGCCCAAGAACCCAGGTGTCCCCAGAAATGAACACTGATATTGTGTTGGAATTCCCCCTGCTAGTATGGTGCAGGTGGGATTCAGACACACAGAATCAAAAAAATGCCGCAGCTTAATGTTTTCAGGAAGAGCAGGGATCCCTCTTCCTTCTGCACACCCCACTATGTGAGCTGCCCTGGGCAGCTTTTTTGGGCAGAGTGAGTGGTGCTGAGGTCGCCTCACCAGTCGCCTCACAGCAGCAGGCAGAGCTGAGAAAGAAGAGCAAAACCACTGCTTTGAACCTTCCTTCCTGTCAGATGTTCCCCCTGCTGCAAGATTCAGTCAGGGGGAAGCCACCCAGTGCCCCAGCCCTTCCCGACTGAACCATGATGCCCACTGGTCACTGCCTCCCACAGCCTTGGCCTGGTGAGGACAGGCCTTCACTGGCAATGACAATTCCCATGACTGATTCACCACATTGCCAGGGCCCCTCTTCTGAGCTTCCACCTAAATGTCTCTTCCATCCCTTACCCCTCCAGTGAAAACCCCACAGTGGGCGTGATCCCACAAGCAGGCACAAGTCTGAGATGCTTAGATTATTACTTCATGGAGTTGAGAGACAGACACTTTATTTATGAGATGGGGAGTTAAGCTGTGGAACTCACTGCTGCCAGATATTATTGGTGGGTGAAGTGCTGCAGGATTAACATACAACCAGGCCTAGGTGTTTATATGAATAACAAGAGCTGAGCATCCATCAGAGACTCAGAGAGTTGACAGCGCCAGAGCCAGACCTGGTGTACCCGCTCTTCTTCCCATAGTGATGTTAATACTTCAAGAGTTGTAAGTGAACATCCCCACAGCATTCCTAGGCCTGGCAGGCTGGGAAATGCCAGCCCCTGGCAGGATTAACAGTCACAGTGGAAGCTTCTCTGGTCTTGTGCCTGTTTCCGCTCCCTGCCAGTGAGGGTGGGCTATGCCATGCCTTCCAGGATTCCCAGCACCAGCAGCAGGATGATGTGGCAGGAGGTCAGCAATGAGGCCTTGGATGGGCCTGGTGGATAAACTAAAGAAATGAGTGTGATAGGTGATGCCCTGGGGCTACTGTGTCCCTAGAGAGTGGCTGGAGCAGGACTGGAATGCCTGCAAGGGACCTTCCCCCTATTCCATAAAAACAAGTCTGGGGCTGGGCTGGCTTCAGTGCGGGCATCCTCTGGAGTCAGTTCTGCCCAGAAACCTTCCAGACTTTGGTGCCTCAGGGCTCTGACATAGAGTGAATAAGGGAAGGAGCCAGATGGGGATCACACCTGCCCCTTGGTCCCAGTCCCGTCATCTGAGCCCCTCACTCTGCCAGCTCCTCTCTATACTCCTTCTGAAGAGCTTCTTATCAAATTCCCGCAATGCTGCAGATGTGATCCTTCCCCAGGCCCTTCCCTTGAGTTCTCCAGGGAGGAAGCCTCTCCAAGCAAAGGTTGTGAGACAAGATCAGCTCTCCTTAGGCAGCACTTTCCTGGCAAGGGCATTACCTAGTGACAGGCTTGGCAGTGTGTGCAACCCTACAGGACAAACCAGACCCTCCCCCAGGCTGAATTCATCCTCCAACCTGGCTGTCTGCAACACACTTACCGCTGTGTGGTGACACAGTAGTTGAGAACCGCTGACAAAGGTCCTTTGGGGAGACTGTCCTGGAGCTGTTACTTGTGGAGTATCGCGTTGTGCAGGTGATGGCCAGAGGAGCCTCAAAAGGTCTCAGAGAGACACGCAGAATGGGATCGGTGGAGACAAACACACTCCTTGCTTCTCCAGTCCAGTGGTAGGTTGTGTTTTCCCCTCTTTCCCCAGCAACGCAGCGCAGGGTGTAGTTACAGGTTTCATTGGCACAGGTCACTGAGTCACAGTCAATCGTGGGTACTGGCACTTGTCCTGCATGGGGAAGGAGGGAAATGTTGAATGGGATAAAATTTCTGCAGCAGCTTCCTAGTAGCTGCCTGGAACCGCTGGAGGAAGCAGAGGGCAGGAAGCCCTTTGCAGTATGAGAGCATGATTAGAGTAGGGGAAGTGGGGCATCCAACCAAAAATGGGCTGTCAATTGACCAATCAAACATTGGGCAACTGTTGTCAACATTATTGTAAAGCATGAACATATCAGACTGTAACATCTGGTACCAAAATGAGGATGTGGTCTCTAGTATGCTCACCCTTAGTTACTTAGACTTCATTACTGAAAAAAACAATTATTGAACTTTACTTCAAAACAAACAAGGAGTCGGGTGGCACTATCGAAGACTAACAAATTTATTTATTGCATCAGCTTTCCTGGGAGAAAATCGCATGTTGGCAGTTGCTAGAAGAAGGAGAAATATAGATGAATGGGGCTTTTATCTCAGAAAAACACAAGGCCCCCAGCTTGAAGTTGTGAACAAATGAATGAATTAGTGTTACCTTTTTAAGTAATGTTCAGTTACCACTGAAATTGAATGTGATTCAGCACCGACAGCTTCAAAAGAAAAGAGAAATTAAATTTAACAAAATAAAAGAGCAAAGTCATTCTTAAATGCCCTTATGGTAGGTGGGCAGCTGGGCAGCTCTTCAAACATCTTGGTTTTCATGATGTTAGTTTTCTTCAGCAGCTTCAGCTGCTTCCTCTAGGTCTTTGCCATCATCCCCATCATCATCAAATTCATTGGTATGTCCTGCTTCCTCTTCGTTGGATGAACGTTGAGTCAGTTCTTCATATGCATTTTCTTCTCTGATCTTACATGGTGATACATGGCCACCAGTGGAAGTCTTCTGCCTATTTCCGGATTTTCAGTGGATGATCCCCCATGTCGGCCAGTTGAGACATCTAAAGTGGTGGTTCTCAATCTTTTGCAGGTCATCACACACTTGGTTGCTTATCATGACCCCCACAGAATATGCCAGCCCTTCCCACCCAAGCCAAGTCCAACCATCTCCCCAGATAGCTGCAACACACTATTGTGTCCTGACACAATGGTTGAGAACTACTGATCTATAGTGTTAAAAGCATTTCTGCCAGTGTTGCTAAACTGCAAGGAGGATGTGGCCCTTTCCACTGGAATGAAGGGGATGCTGCTTTGAGTGAAGTTGGAGGATTGCATGCTATGCTGTCTTCTGATTGGATGTACTGTCCCTTCCTCCATAATTTGCTACCTCTTTCAGAACCATTTATTCACTGGTATATCCTTTAAAATTTGCAAGAGCTTCTCTGAGGTCACAAGCAGAACTGGATTCACCATTGGAGAGGTCTCATCCCCAGAAGCATGGCTCTAGAAGGTAGAGACATGTCGTGCATCTCATGTGGTTTGCACCACCCACCAATGGGTTGCCTCCTTGTGGCTTGCCAAGAGATTAGTTCACTACTAGTTTGACACCTTTGCTTGTGGTTTCTTGGCTTCTTGCCCCATTTGCGCACTTGGTGACCTTTCTCACACACTCCAACTCCAGTACTTCCCTTTGTGGCTTGGCCCTCTGGCTGGTCACTGCAGTTTCTTCCCTTTGTGGGGATCAAACTCTCTCGAAATAAACCACCTCAGGAAGTATTAAAAAATCTACGGTCCTGTCTATGCCTTCCCCCTTCCCACCCCAGTGGCTGGGAGGGGAATTCAGTGTTGCGCTCTACACCTAGTTCCAGCATAGGGATCTTATAGTGAGCAGCTCAGTGCCCTCAGCCTTTCTGCATCATTTTCCTGTATTCTGAGTGGTTGGAGCACTGAGTACAAGCTGGGAAAAGAACATTGAGTTTCACATTCAGAAACAGTTCTCATCATGGAAGCTGGAAAGGTCCCAGAGGACTGGAAAAGAGCAAATATAGTACACATCTATAAAAAGGGAAATAAGGACAACCCAGGGAATTATAGACCAGTCAGTTTAATCTCTGTACCAGGAAAAATAATGGAGCAAATAATTAAGGCAGAAGGTGCTGGGTTCAAACCCCAGGGGGTTGGACTAGATGATCTCATGAGGTCCCTTCCAACCTTATGTTGCTATTCCATTCTAAAAGGAATCTAGTAGCAAACATCTAGAAGAGAATAAGGTGTTAAGTGATGGTTGACATGGATTTGTGGAGAACAAATCAAGTCAAACCAATCTGATAGCTTTCTATGGTGGGGTAACAAGCCTTGTGGATAGAGGAGAAGTTGTAGATGTGGTGTATCTAGACTTTAGTAAGGCTTTTGATACAGTCTTGCATCACCTCATTAACAAACTAGGAAAGTACAGCCTGGATGGAGCTAATATAAGATGGGGGAAAAATTGTTTGGATAACCACTCTCAGGGAGTAGTTATCAATAGTTCACAGTCATGCTGGAAGGGCATAATGAGTGGGGTACTTCAGGGATTGGTTCTGGCTCTGGTTCTGTTCGATATTTTCATCAGTGATTATATGATAGCATAGAAAGTGCACTTATAAAGTTTGCTGATGATACCAAGCTGGGAGGAGTGGCAAATGCTTTGGTGGATAGGTGATTTGGACAAACTGGTGAGATGATCTGAAGTAAACAAAATGAAATTCAATAAAGACAAGTGGAAAGTACTTCACTTAGGAAAGAATAATCCATTACACACATGCAAAATGGGCAATGACTGCCTATGAAGGAGCACTGCAGAAAGGGATCTGAGTGTCATAGTGCACCACAAGCTAAATAAGAATCAAAAGTTTAACTCCGTTGCAAAAAAATCATGGGATGTGTTAACAGGAGTATTGTAGATAAGACATGATAAGTAATTCTTCTGCTCTACTTGGCCCTGATTAGGCCACAACTGGAGTATTGTGTTCAGTTCTGGGTGCCTCATTTGAGGAAAGAAGTGAACAAATTGGAGAAAGTCCATAGAAGAACAACATGAATGATTAGCGGTCTGGAACACTTGACTTATGAGGGAAGATTAAAAGAGCTGGGTTTGTTTAATCTGGAAAAGAGGAAACTGAGGCAGGGCATGATAATGGTTTTCAAGTACCTAAAACGTTGTCATAAGGAGGAGAGGGAAAAATTGTTTTCCCTTAACTGCCACTGATAGGACAAGAAGCAATAGGCAGGGGTTAAAGTAAGCTGGAATGAGCAGGAATGATGTTCCAGGGCCCACTATTTTTAGGGGCTTAACATTCTGGGGCCCCTAAAAATAGAAAATGGAGCCAGAATGCTGCATTCCAGGGCACACCACTGAAAAATAGTGGGAACCAGAATGCAGTGTTCTGGCTCCATTTTCTGTTTTTAGGGGCCATCGATGCTGAGTCTCGAAAAATAGCAGGTCCCAGAATGCCATTCTGCTGTGTTCTGGGAGGCAGAGAGCTGCCCCAGCCTGGGCTGAGACTCTAGCCTGAGCCTGCTCTGACTGAACATGCTCAGAGTGTCTGAGCATGCTCAGAGCAGGCTGAGGCCAGTGCCTCAGCCTGGGCTGGGACTGCTCCACAGTGACATGGTGGCCAGGTAAGGGGGTCCTGGGTCTGGTTCGGGGACAGGTAAGCTGGCCTGGCTGGGAAAGGGCAGGGGGAGGGGATCGGCCTGGGACAGCAGCGGAAGATGGCTCGGCACGGCGGGGGGTTGGGGGGGGTTGGGGAAGGGTTGGGGGACCAGCGGCAAGATCAAAGCTGGGAGCAATAGCTGGGATGGGGGGCAGTAAATGGGATGGGGGGCAGTAGCTGGGGTGGGGGGGTCAGGTGTGCGGGGGCAGTAGCTGGGGTGGCATATAGGTGTGTGAGGAGCAGTAGCTGGGGTGGAGGGGGCAGGCATTTGGGGGCAGTAACTGGGGAAGAGGGGCAGTAGCTGGGGCAGAAGGGCAGTAGCTAGGGTGGGGGCAGACATTGGGGGGGCAGTAGCTGAAGTGTGTGAGGGTGGCCTGGATCAGTATGATGGGCCCCCCCAATTTAGGAGGGTTCCGGAGCCCACCAAATTATACTTTTACCACTGGCAATAGGCTTAATTATGGCAAGGAAGGTTTAGGTTGGAAATTAGGAAAAAATTCCTGTCAGGGTGATTAATCACTGGAATAAGGTGCCTAGGCAGGTTGTGGAATCATCACTGGAAG
The DNA here is from genome assembly GCA_007922195.1 of Podocnemis expansa. NCBI lineage: Eukaryota > Metazoa > Chordata > Testudines > Podocnemididae > Podocnemis > Podocnemis expansa. The sequence goes on along the minus strand of ML682024.1, from coordinate 741,205 downwards.
TTTTTAAGTGCAGGTTAACAAGCACCTGTCAGGGATGGTTTAAGAGGGTACTTGGTTGCCATGAGCGCAGGGGACCAGACTCAATGACCTTTCATGGTCCCTTCCAGTTTCTATGATTGTATGTTCCGAAGGGGCAGCCATGTTAGTCTAGGTCAGCAAAACAGACAAGGAATCCTGTGGCACTTAAAGACTAACAAATTTATTTACTCCCTGAGCTTTCATGGAAGAAAAAACCCACTTCATCAGACACTTTGGAAGCTCAGGCAATATATAAATTTATGATTCATCAGGAACGTCCTTGTGGAGTATGCCGGTGGAAACACCTGTCCTGTCTTTCCTCCACAGCTGTGCTGCGTTGATCCTTCTGGGCTGTTTGTGGAGCTTTGAGAGGTTAGGCAGAAGATGCCCAGGGAGCTGATGAGCCACACTCAGCCTGGTTGAAGGGGATGGCTGAGAAATGGCTGCTGGTTCTTGGTTTGTGTTTGAAAAACCTGATCATGCTCTTCCCTGTTGGCGCCTGTGGGGAGAGATCTTAGATCTTCACAGCACCAGCTAGTAACTGCGAAAACACGAATCCTCATTTAGTAACTCAGCCCAGGCAATCTCTGTCAGAGCCATGCTATTCTGACAACCAGATGATCTTTTCTGGACCCAGTGTATTGTTTGAAACAACTCAGCAATGTACTGGACTGGTGAGCAATTATTAGCTCACTGGGGTGGCAACACTCAGCTGCATACTGGAATGAGTAAAACACCGGTGGCGGCCTTGTTACTGTAACGATGGTGGCACTGTCACTGAAAGTATTACTCCATTTGTTAGACATTGGGGATCCAGGAGGTGCTTGCACAAGAAGAATCCCAGAGCTGGAGTCACGAAGGACTGTAGGAACATTGCGTGCCTCTGTGCCTAACTCAGAAGGGCCTAAGAGGTCACTGAGAGTCCCAAACCAGAGTCTGGCACCCAGGCATCCTGTACAATGAATGTGGAGACTGAGGCACCAAAGAGAGGTATTCGGACTAGGCAGGGAGCCCCCAGGCTAGCCAAAGGGGGCAGAAGCATCCTTCTTCCCTCAGAACTCTGCTGGTGAGGCTCAGCGGTGAAAGCTTTCTTGGCGATCTCCTGCAAGAAGCACGGAGGTCTCCCTTGTTACTCAGAGCCATGTGAACAGGGTACTTACCTAGGGGGTGGGACCCTCCACCGGAAGAGAAGTAGGGATTTTAACAGGGATCTGCCACATCGCTGGTGAATTCTCTAACAGTGGATGTGAGACTGCCTCAGTTTCGCCTATTGAGACTGGGCTGCTTTGAATCACTAATTAAAGGGTGAGTGGAGCTGGGGATTGGATCCTGGGGCAGGAGCTCAAACCACCAATCTAGGAAGCCATTGCTATGCCTGTAATCTTGGTGACCCAATAGCAGCCCTGGGATGGATGTTCCAGACCCTTTCCCTGTGATCTCCCAGTGGCTGCAGCTATCTGAGTGAGAGGTGGGGACTGCTGGGGTGACTGGGCCCCTTTAAGTGCAAAAGTGTTTAAAAGCAAAATTGTTTCATGAAAACAGGCCTGGGATTGGTGCCCAGCCACCCTCACCCTCACCCCTGGTGCCAGTTGTCTCTGGGAGAGGGTGTGGGGGCGTATTACCTGCGCAGAAATCCTTTGGGGAGACCGTCCTGGAGCTGTTGCCTTTGGGCAGCTGTGCAGTGCAGGTAAAGTTCTCATGACCCACATGGTGGCTCTGACGGATGTGCAGGATTGAGTTGGTGGACAGAACACTGCTACCTGCACGAGTCCACCTGTAGGTCACCCTCTCCTGTCCATCTCCACCAACGCAGCGCAGGGTGTAGATACAGGCATCCTTCTCACAGGTCACTGAGTCACAGGCGATAGTTGGTGGCAAGTGCCCCTCTGCATGGGGGAGAAAAGCATGGAACAGGCTGAAATCCCTTGAGCAGCTCACTGGCTGGCTGGATCTGCTGGGGAGGGAGACCGCTGCATCTTTGCAGCACACTTGGAGCAGGGGGCAGGGGCAGGAAGGTAATGACACAGCTGGGGAGGACAAAGAAGGGATAGTTGCAGGAGGGGTATGCTGAGGTCCAGCCTGGAGATTTGTTGGCGGTTTGAACTGGTTTGAAATTTCAATTTGGTTGTATCAAAATTGCCTCTTTTTTTGGCAGGGAAACGGTTGGCACCAAGAAAAAGAGTTCAGTTTTCTGAAACTGGAGTTCAAAGCAAAGCCAAATGGTGCATTTTGAGTGGGCTCCCCTGCTCCAGGTTTTGACACTTAGTGTCAGGGTCCAAGAGGAAACTAATCAGAATTTCAACACTGAGCTTTCTGAGAGAGTGAAAACGTTGAAATGTTCGATTTCCTGAGCCAGGTCTTTCGTAACTTTTCATGCCACCGTTTTTACATCCCACATCCTCACCAGAGTGGGTGTGGACATGGCCTGGGTGATGGAAATTTTGTTTCTAATTAGCTTTCTTGAGATGCCTCCCTCTGGAGATGTGGGAGGGGGAGATTGGCCTTGGGAAAGGGGAGCACTGGGCTGGGTGAAGGAAACCTAGATTCCAAGGGGACTTTAGGTTGGGCTGGTACCTTGTGGGGTGGCACAGTGGGTTAGCAGCTGCAGCTGGCAGAAGGAGGCTGGAAACGATGAATGTGAAAGGGCTGTGGATGATGCAGGAGCAGGGAGGCAGAAATGGGGAGGAATGGAAGAGAAAAGCATGAGGAGGAGAAGCAGCACCAGTGCACACCAAGATATTTGCAAGCGGCTGAGAGCTTCTTGTATGGAGCTAGCTCCAGAATCTATCCCATCTCTCCAGCCCTGCCCCAGCACTTACTGTGCACCTGCAGCGTGAATTCCCTGTAGCCGAAGGTCTCTTTGTCTGTGTTGAATTCTACGCTGTAGGTACCTGTGTCCTCCAGCCTCAGGTTGGTGATCTGTAGTGAGTAGCTCCAGTCGGGGAATCTCAAGCGTCCCTCATAGGATGTATCATACACCAGGACTGTGGGGGGGTTCCCTGCAGTGACAGTGGCTAAACTCGTTTCATTTACCCCCCAGGCCCCATTTCTAAATTTCTGTGTTGCTGGGATCCTCAGGGGAAAAGTGACTGACCCTCCTAGGATCCCAGTCAGCTCTGTCTGATCTTCATCTGCTCTGGAGTACTCTGTTATGGGATGGAAAAACAAGGACCATTAGGAACTAGACTACCATGGACACATCAGACCAGTTCCTATCCCCAGTCTCGATGTCCTTTCCACTGGAAACTGGGGGAGGAGATGTCACACATTACAGGAGCAGATGGGGGATTAATTGTTTCCCTTGGATCTGGACTTAAACCCCACAGATTTCAGATCTGAACCTCAGAGACCCCATGGCTGGACAGCCTTCCAAGCTTGGGCATCGGTTTAGAGGCCACCAAGTGAGAGGCCAGGCTCTGGGTTTTAAACAGAGCAAATACTTGGGGACAGAGATCTGCCAGGAGGGGGTTCTTACCCTTTTATTAGGAGCTGCCACTACACAAAAGACCCTCAAAAGGGACAAAAAAGGGGTTCGGCTTTTCCAGGGGGCTTTTTGCTTCACCTCAGTGGAGGCTGACGGTCCTTTTGAACCCACTGATCGTTGAACAAATCTGTTTGTTTCTCTCTCTTTCTGTGCCCACACATCTAGCATCTCAGGGTCATGTTCCCAACTCTCTGTGCCCCTCAGGGCAACAGGTCGCCTGGGAGAGGCAAGCTCTAGCCCTTTGTGGGGCTGGCAGCTGCTTGTCAGGGTGGAAAGAGGCAACGAGGCATTTCTGTTATTTCCACACCCTCATTTGTGGTTAAGGGACTGGGAAGCATGAAAGCAATAAAATATAGGCTGAGACCCTGAGCCTCATTCTCCATTGAACTGTATCTTGCACAACCACTTCCCTCCCCATGAAAAGCAAGCGTGTAATGTCCCCATCATGATCCAGGAGCAGTTTACATGCAGGGTAGGGCAGAATTGGGGCTGTCCTGAGTCAACACTCCTTAGTGGTTTGGAGACCTTCAACCCTCATTGGTATGAATGACACAAACCCACCCAAAGAGGCAGATCAGGTTGCCAAACATCCATAAATTCATGCACAGTCTGTAAAAAAGCATGGCAATTTCCTGCTGTCTGTAGTGAAAAGAAAATGTAAAAATCTCGCCCTCACTCAGCCAGCATGGAGATGAGTGGAGCCACAGCTCAGGACAGTGAGCTGAGTGGATGCTGCCTTCTAGGATCCAAGACGCAGCACCTAACTACAGAACAGCCCTGAAGCACCAGCAGCAACAGAAGTGAGCATGGGTCTAATCCAGGGGCAGGGAAGTGGACAAGAGCCAGGATAGCTGGCACCATGGGGCTGAAGCGAGCAGGGGGCCAGGCATACACTAGCCTTGTCCGTGAGTCACCAGAGCTCAGCATTTGTTTTTTTAACTACTCTCAGTGGTGGGGCTCTGGTGGGGGGAGAAGAGTTGGGAGAGCCCCTTTCTGCAGCTAGATTCCTGCCCCCACATGCCGCACTGTGCCCATGTCCCTGGCATGAGTCACAGAGCCTCCAGCAGAGGCTGCTTCTCCACCCAAGGAACCTGGCTGAGCACCAGCAGGGCACAGGGAAGAAAGATGTGCAGGGGCCCCTCTGTGCTCCCAAGGGGGAAACATACAACATTGTGCCTATAGCCCCTGATCCTGCTAGTGGCCTCTCCTCCCCAGAACCTTCCCCATTGCTCCCCACCATCCCCTGGCTTTCTGCCTTTATCGTCCTCCTGCTCTTCGCCTCATTTTCTCCATGTCCTTCTCATCTCTCCAGCCCAGCAGCCCTGCCTTTCCTCTGCCGCCAACATTATGATGTTGTAATAATGTGAAATCACTGTATTAAGGTACTTTTGGTGATGTTAGTAAAAAGTTTACCGCAGCAGAGAAAAACCTCCACTTCAGAATAAACTAAAATGCCAGGCTGGCAGCCCATCAGACCCACAGTACTCCAACTGCTTGTACTGTGCAGAGCCCAGCTGTCATGCAGGCACAGGGAGGAGCTGTGGCACCTCAGCCCTGTGACTTATCAGGGATTCACCCCCCCCCCAGCTGCTATCTCTATCCCTCACCAGAGGCTTGTATCAAATCAAATCAAATCATAGGGCTGGAAGGGACCTTATGAGATCATCGAGTCCAACCCCCTAGGAATTGAACCCAGGACCTTCTGCATGTTAAGCAGAGGTGTTAGCCACTTGAGGGCCCTGCTCTGGGTCTTTGGGGAGGGGCCAGTCACAGTGTGGCTGGCCTGGGCTGTGGTGGTGTGGCATGTGGAGTGGGGACCGGGGATGAGGAAGCCCTAATCTGCACAGGAAAACCAGTACAAACTCTGCTCCCTCAAGGACAGAATCTCAATCCATCTCCCACTGTGGTCCCCTCCCTGTCCCTTCTCTTAGCCTCCTGAACCCTCTGATTCCTTCCCCCAAGTCCTCTTGTCTCCCTGCCACACTCCTCTCCATGTTTTGCTCTGCCATTACAGAGACCATCCTTCCCAATGTGGTCCTTTCTGTCCCCTGCAGGGGCATGATTCCCCAAGAGCACTGTCTCAGACCAAACCCATCTCAGAGACCCCTGCCACTTTAGGGTCTGTGTAGCTTCTCACAGGTCTTGCTCCCACCTGCTGGAGAAGGTGGAGACGCTATAGGGTCAGGGGAACTGGGTATGTGGGGCTAGTCCAGCCCTGGGCTCTACCTCTTCTCAGCTCTGCCAATGCCCCTCAGTGCTGACATGCACCCTTTGTTCCCTTCCAGCCATGGGTGCCTCCTCCATCCCCTCCTCCCTCCCTCAGCTCTGCTTATGCTCCTCAGTCTCCACACACAGCCCTTCCAGGCCCTGCTGAGTAGCCATTTGCCGGGCCCAGTTAGCTCAGCTCCGTGGCAAATGGTTTGAATCAAACACTTGTCTGCCAGTGCAGGACAGGTGTTGCCATTTCCTGCGCACAGATTCAGACACATCACTCACCACTGGGCTGTAAAAGCAGAAGGAGCAGAAGAAAAGGTCGTAGAACCCCTTCCATGCTGGCAATGTGGGGCAGCTGGAGCCGGGGAAGGTCAGCCTCTTTGAAGGAGATCCCAGCCAAATCGATCAAGAGCCCGGAGAGACTGGGATGGGGCAGCTGGCTGGGAGATCCTCGTTCCTCTCTGTACCTGAGGATGGGCTGGAAAGAAATGAATTGCCCTGTGGATTGGCAGTTTCCCCAATATGCATTGGCATTTGGCAACACCAGCCCCTGCAGGCTGTGATGTGACTCAACTCTTGGGTAAATTGCCTGATGAGCTCAAAACGGTTGAGTTCACTAAACCCCCAGGGAGTGTTGTTCTGAAAGGAGGAAGACACCCACCCTGACTCCAGGCGAGGGAGCCTAGTCTTGGCTCAATATAAGCTGGAGGCGCCGTGTTGGGGAAGACTCCTGTCACTGGCTTTGCTCAGGGCTGAAAGAGGCAGTGGGTGGGTCTGAAATGGACACCACACCATCCACATTTGATGGCTTTGTCTATTTCATTGGAGACCCCGTCCTGCAAGGAATTCTCAGTTACAACACACCCCCTTGATACAGCTCTGGCAATAGAAAGGGGGTTTAACTGGGCACCCAGGAGCATTCTTGTCATACGGGCAGGTAATTCCAGAACAGACCAGTGAGGGAGTGTGTCGTCTTCCTCTCAAGTATCAGACACAGGACAGGGCTGGAGCAGGGCCGCTTGACTAGATGGTCCAGGGGTTTGCTCTCATGTGACAGTTCCTAAAGACTTCTCTACACACAGGGTTGGTTTTAAAACTGACAGTTGAAGAGGTTTAGGGGTTGCTCTGAGAGAAGCCCCTTTCCATTGAGATAAGGGCATCCCCAGGGAGGTATGGGGTTGCCATTTTCATTGTATAGAAAATCATCCCCACAGAGTTACCTGGTGCAGCAGACGGGTCCAGACCTAGCTATGGACAGTAAATCAGCTCCAGACAGGGCTATGTTTAGACACTAGAGACTTTCTGAAAGATCAAATGGGGAACTGAAGCAGACACATTTATGGCATTGCAAACACCTGCTAGAGGGCAGCTCCAAGTAGGGCACTCATGCTTAGTGGGATCAGCAGTCATGGCAGAAGCTCCTCTGCTCGCAGCCCTGTCTCTGCTGCCTGCTGGGGACGACATGCACCACGATGATCCCAGCAATCAGCGCTCCCAGCACCAGCAGCAGGATGACACCCTTGATGTGGCAGTCAGTAGAGCAGTGAAGTTGAGAAAACTGACTGTTGGATTCTCTAAATAAACAAAGGCGAGGAAGTCAGCTCAGTGATGCCATGGGGGTCACTGTTCTCCAAGGCTACAGCCAGAGAAGGGTTTGGGGTGGGGCCTAGGAACCTGCCCCACCTCCTTATGGAGCAGGAGGAGACACAGCGCAAACAGAGCTGGGTCTGGCAGAGCCCTGCTGTACTAGGCTCCAGTGTCTCCTGACAGGAATCAGAGGCAGAGGCCACATTCTGTCCTCAGGCTCCATAGCCCCCTGTGCCAAGAACAGAGCACCAATGGTCCTGACACAGCTCAGACTCCTCTTGAGCAACATGAGGTGACAGGCCCCAAAACAGCCCACTTGAACCCAGTCTGAGCCCCTTGCTCTACCAGCTTTTCCCTGCACCTCACCCATGAGCAGCTCATCACACCTGTGTTGTGACCCATGGGCAGCCTGTGCTGGATGGTCCTGCCCTTTCCCTGCTGTGTCAACTAGGAGCCTTCTCAGACCTGGGAGGGAGGGTGGAAACCAATGGGATGACATCTTTCTTCCTTCGGTGAATTCCTGTTTGAGAGGCTTTTTGCCAATTGATCCTTCCAGGGGCTGCAGATGAGGACAAATCAAGTGCAAGCTACTCCCTGAATGGCTGGTTTACAGCTTAAAATCTGCAGTCATTTTCTGTCCAGCTCTGTGGCTTCAAGCAGGACAGGGTTGAGGGGATGCTGGTTCTGTCAGGGTTTAAAGGTCTGGAGTACTGTGGAGACAATGACCCTTTGCCAGCTGTTTCCATGTGAGCACTGGAGTTGCCTGTACAAAAATCCCTTGGGGAGCCCATGGTGGAGTTGCTACTGACAGGGTTCTGGGCCATGCAGGTGATGTCCGAGGAGCAGCAGGGGGTCTCTGGGCAATGTGCAGAATGGGTCTAGTGGACACAACAGTGCCTCCTGCTGGGTGTTTTCAGTAGTAAGTCAGTGTCTTTCCTCCCTCCCTGACTGTGCAAGTCAGGTTTAGTCACAGGTTTCATTCCAACAGGTCTCTGAGTCACAGACAACAGCTGGCTCTGACACTTGCCCTGCAGGTCAGGGGGAGAGAAACACTCAACAGGATGAGATCACAATGGCTCTTATTAGCTGCTGTCTGGAGCCCCTGGGGGGAGATGAACACAAGGAGCCCTCTGCATCTTCACCATACAGTTGGAGCTGGGCCAGTGTGATGCTGTCACAACTACAAAGTGGGAATAAAGAGGGAGAAATGGATCATATAATGGCAAGCAGGGAAGGAGGTGCAGGAAGGCCAAGCCTGGAGGCTTGTTGAGGGTCTGAGCTGATCAGTGCGTTACTTACCAGTAACTGTCCTTCTTCAAGATGGGCTGCTCGGGTTCATTCAGTAATAGGTATGTCCATGCCACAGTGCATGATTGGTCAGAAACGTTTTTGCCTGAGCCTGCCAAAACAGGGCTGGCAGCCACAGTGCCCTGGCCACTCCATGGCTATATATGTGGCTGCTGCCCTGTTCCTCCTAAGTCCCTAAAAGTTCCCAGCTCTGAGTTGTGGGGACAGTGGAAGGGTTCTGAATGAATCCAAGCAGCCTATCTCGAAGAAGGACTATTATTGGTAAGTAACTCGCCATTCTTCTTCGAGCACTGCTTGGATACATTCAGTAATAGGTGACTGCTAGCCATGCTGATGGATGGTGGGCAGAGTTGGGGCCTTTTTCACCTTCAGCATGGCACCTCTGTAACAGCCAGTGGCTGAGGCAAAGGGAGGCCCCCTAGGTGGTACAGCCTGGCCTAAGTGGGGGAAAAATATAGGCCTATGCCTCTCAAGTGCTCCTTGTCTGTGATCAACGGGAGCAGTGGGAGGCCTAAAGTCATCTTTTCATGGGAAAAATGAAACTGCAGCCACCAATTCAAGGATTGATGAGGCACCTTCACGTAGGGGACATCAGAGGCCAGTGATAAGCATCTGTCAAGGAAGTGCAGACCAGATATGTCCCCTCGCCTTAGGCCTACAATATATACCTTAGCTGGTGTAATCCTTCTGCCAGGGCAGACTGGCAGGTCAAGGGCTGGGTTCTATGTCTATGGGTTTCCCAATGACACAACACCACCAATTGGCTCGAGCCCCAACCAGATTTCTGGGAACCCTGCACTGTTCCCTGGCCACCCCAAGGGGTAAAGCTTCTCCACTTGCAAGCATGAGTCTGAGTGTACTAAATGGAACTTTTAATAGTAGTAAAACAAAAATGCAAAAGGCCAAATAACAGAGATCAGCACTAATCTAGGAAACTTAGTATAGAGTGAAGTTCCCAATAACCCACAGTGCATAACAGAACATACAAACTTAATGGCAAAACTGGCACTGATCTGAAGGATCACTGCAAACTAGGCTCCCAACAAACCCTAAGGTACCTAGGGAGTGTCTTTCATGCCAGCTGGCCACCAACGCCATCTACCAGTCACTCACTCCATCCTCTAGAACAGGTTTTTTTGGCTCTGCCTGCTGTCTGCCAGCTCCACCCTCTGGTCACTTGTGTCACCCAGCTTGCTGCTCTCACCATCCATTGGCTCTGCCCACTATCTGCCAGCACTGTCCTCCAGTCTCTTGTGTTGCTCAGCTCATTGTTGGCCACTCTTACCACTCACTGTCCAGTACCTCACATCACCTAGCTTACCAATAGTTGCCCTCATCTATGAACTTCATTTCATAGAATCATAGAATCATAGGGTTGGAAGGGACCCCACAA
>ML682024.1:707123-726201 GCA_007922195.1 Podocnemis expansa | reverse complement strand
GCGCAAGGCCCCTCGTCGGTTGCTCCAGCATTTGTACCAGGAAGTTGCTGGTTACCCCATCACTGTTGCTGGTTACCCCATCACTGTTTCTTTGCAGCTCAGAAAAGACATAGTTTTCTCTAAGCTCAATGATTATCAGTACTCTGAGTCTTTATCAACTAGTTAATCACCTACTTTCATAACAAAGAACAGAAGAAACAATGGTGTGGGGAGAATAAAATACCCCAGGCATTGCTTCAGCCGAAATAATACTAAAGCCCCCCCCCCTTGTCTTTTTCAGGCTGAAACATGCAGTAGCCTCTTTTACAAATCTTTTTCTAGGGGTGGCTTTTACCCTTTAACTAACCCAGACAGATTTGAAACAAACAGAGAGTAGTTGTTCACACAAGGACAGTATTTCACATTTCCCTTTAGTAGAATTATAGGTATTGACAGATCTGTGAGCAAACTAACCCCAAATACTATAACCCACTATGCTTGGCACCCAATGCACCCAGTATGCTAATCAGCAAATTGTGCTCTTTGTATCTATGCTAATACAGGACCCATACAGATTAGTTGCCCCCCCTTTAGTTCAGAAGTTGTTAAGCATAGCTTCTAAGCCTACCTTACACTGGTAACGGGGGAAGCTAATGTGGGTGCCAATTCGGCCTACTAGCAAGTACTTGGAGACAGAAACAGAAGGGGGAGGGGAGAAGGAAAAAAAAAACCCTTATTGGTCCAACCAATGAAGAAAATCACAGAGAGGTATGGAGAAAATAAACAACCACCCGGTAAACATAGTTCCTTGGTGGGCACCCCAGGGCAGCAATTAGATGTCAAGAGCACCCCTTCAGAGGCCCATGGGTAGACATAGTCACCAACAGGGGAAGGGGCAGGGAAATCATGAGGCTGAAAATGGTTGAATGAGCCACTGGGTAAGAAGCTGAACTACCACCTTAGGGTGAGAGCAGGAAGAAGCCCTTTAAGGTCTAGGTACATAAGGAAAATAACCCCAGCTCCATCTGATAGAGGTTGGGAGTAGGGATATGGGCATCGTGTTAGGGTGCACTCCCCCCATCACTAGGAGTGTGGCAACTAGGGGGAGGGAATGGATGAGGGCAATAGTTGACCAAGGCCATAAAATTCCCTTGGAGCATACAACATATGCCTCTCCAAGTAACATGTGGCAGAGACGGAACTGAGAATGTGAGTGAATCTCTGGCTCTGGGTAGAAAGACTCTTGAAGAGAGTAGTAGATTATGGCAGGAGACCAGTTACTCTCTCCATTACGTACCCCAGAGCGAAAAGGAAGAGCACCCGAGGGTGACCCTGACATTGAGGGTTTGTTAAAGAAGGGAGATGTCACGCGCAAAGAAAGAGAGGAAAACAGGACCAGGGCCTGCTGACCACCCCTGCCAGAACTGGACAGAACCGGGGAAAATGAAATCCAGGTTGGAATACAGGAGGCAGGGAAAAAGGACCACCAACTGTAGCAGCACGCAGCTGGGATAAAAGAAATGCTGTCAATCAGCAGCTTTACTAGTGACCCTCGTGGAACTGGTGGGTGAAGAAAGTGACACTGGGCGTAAGACCCAGGAGCCCTCTGAACCGCTTGATGGGTTCAGAGTGAATTGGGAGAGGGCCACCTTCGCAGTCAGATGGAGATTCGTTTCTATGTTAGATGGAGAAGGCCGCATAAGGAACTACCAAGGTCAAATTGTTGTTGACCTGACAGACACTCAAGTGTCCTTGATTCTGCTCTCTCAATGGTTGGGGCAAGGCTAGCTCGTGGGAGCATTTCTGCTCCCCTGGGCAGGGCCCTTGTTGTAGGCCCTTGTGCCTCTTCCTCTAATACACAGTGTCCCTCTGGGGACAAGAAGACATGGAGCCAATTATCTTGACGGCTCTGAACTATCCTAAACCACATTGGTACTATGATTCTGCAGGATCTGTCCTGCACCTGGCAGTTTGGGGTTTGCATAGTTAACCAAGCAAGGGAGACTTCACTCTGACAGGAGACATTGGGGTTTTCTCTTCTAGGTGGAGAGAAATTAGGGGAAAAACAATCAGTTCCTCTAGGGTGAGGAGTCCTTAGAGTGTGTTACCACTGAGGACTGGGGGTGGCCTGACCAGGGAAGGAGAGGTATAACTGTGCAGAGGGTTTTCAGCTTAGGAAGCCTCTACGCAGGAGTATAGAAGAATGCATGTGCACCCAGGGAATTGCCATCTAGGGTGAACATCAGCTACTGGCTCAGCACTCTATGGGGAAGGAGTCCAAAGGCCACTGATTCGAATCTTGAGGGTAGGTGTAATCAAGTTGACAGGGTCTTGTGAACATGAGGCGAAAAACCCCAAACGGCCTGGGGGAGGAGGGAAAAAGGGCAAGGAGCCAACCCAGGCAGTAGGCTGATTAGTAGGGATTGTTGTTTTTTTGTTTGTTTGTTTGTTTGTTTTCGGGGAGGTGGGAGTCACCAGAGGCATGAACAATGTTGGTGTGTGGTGCCCAGGACTTGTGAATGGCATATGGGAGGTAATCTTCCCAAGAGGGGAGGAAAATGTCTGCCATCGAGGAAGTACAGTGCAAGGAGCCTTCAGTCACCTTGCATAACCTTAGGAGGGAGCACCTTCTAAGGAAAGGAAAAATATTAAGGATGGGAGTATTAGAGACCATTGGGAGATGGTTGGTCATTCAAGGCCTGTGGAAGTGCAAGGTATTTGGTCCTACAACCCCTCATGCATACAACCCATCGTGTTGCCTAGTGACAGTGCATTCTGCTATGGGGTAGGGGAGGGCACATGAAAGAAGAACTCCTCCAACCATGAAGCAAGTGGTTCCTGATTTCAAGGGTAGCTTCTTCCGAGGTAAATAAGAGGGCTACCCACATGTTAACTGTTATGGGTCCTCAAAGGTAAACAACATATGGCACCTGCTGAAGGGGAAGCGGAGGGGAGCATCCCCCACAGAGAAAGAATCCTGATGGGATTCCAACACAATCACCAGGTGATTCTTGTGGGTGGAGGGTAGTACCCTGACTTAAGATCTTGTCTCAGGGTCGCCCTCCCACACAGGGTGGGTGCACTTCTCTCTTGGTACTCGAAGTAAACCAGGTAATGTTCTCCCAAGACAGGGGGAAGCAGGAACCCCAGTTTGATGTTAGGCCAATTGACCCACCAACTGAGGGAATGGGAGATTTTGGGAAGTTCAAATTGTACCTGTGACCGTGAGAAGGGTGGAAGGTACCTGGTGGAGCAAACCTGAAGGGCATAGAAGAAGCATTGACTGCCCCTTACTGGCTAGGGGGTGCGGCCAGTAGGCCAGGAAGGCAACATGCCTAAGTATTTTACATCCCCTAGGGGGTTTTGGTGCTATGGAATATGGCATCCATTTCAGCCAGGAACAGAGGCCCACCTTCAAAGGGGAGGTCAACTATGACCTGCTGAGAGGAGGGGGAGAACCCTCACCTCCCAGAACCAAGCCGCCTGCCACAGGGCTATGGCTGAGGCCACACTTGAGGTCAGTGTATCTGCAGCATCCCAGGCAGGTAACAACAGGTCTTGGGACGATAGTCTGCCCTCTTCAAGAAAGGCATCATAGTCCACCCTATTCTCCTGTGAGAGTAAATGTCTGAATTTGTTCATGGACTCCCACATATCCATGACATATCTGGCTACCAAGGCCTGATGACTGGCTACCCATAGCTGGAAGGTAGAGGACGAGTAAGCCTTCTGCCCCAGGAGATCTAACTCAATGCTGGGAGAGGATTGTGAGAATCCTGCCCGGGGCCTAGCGCTGCTTCTACCACCCCTTGAGATGGTGCTGGGTGGTAGGTGAGGAAGGAAAAGTCCCTTGCAGGGACCTGGTATTTATTGCTCGCTGTGTCCAATACGGGGGCAATGGACCCAGGGGTTTGCCAACACAACATGGCAAGGTCCTGTATGCTAGGGTGTAGGGGAACTGTTATGGGCTCAGATGAAGTGAATACCAGGCCAAACAAAGTGTCACTAGGCCCCATGGGAGAATGAGCCTCCAACCCCACATGAGTGCAAATATGGCAAAGGAGGTTGAAAGGAGGCTGTGAGGTTCCCAGTGTAGGAATGGAGCATGGGGTTCAGGGCTCTATCTGGTGCCAGAGGACATGGGGCTGAGCCAGCCTGAATGTTACCCCAGGGACCTGTTGGGGTCTCCTGGGGAGACCATTCATGGGGTCAATACTGGCTATATATGTGGCCGCCACCCAACCTCAGTTCCTAAGAGTCGCCAACTCTAAATGCGGGGACGGAGGGAGGGTTCCGAATGAATCTGAGCAGCCCATCTTGAAGAAGGACGGTTACTGGTTCTTTGAGCGCTGCTCGGATACATTCAGTAATAGGTGACTGCTAGCCATGCTGATGGATGGCGGGTGGAGTTGGCTTTTCTGCCTTCAACACAGCATAACTCCGACATGGGTAGTTGCCCAACAAACAAGGCCCTCAAGGGGTCTAAGTAATTGAACTAAGGACCTTTATCCAGGCAATGGTAGCCTGGGATTGTAGGGCCTAACCCAATGGAGAGAAATAGGCTCAGTTTGTCCAAGCATCAATTGTCGCAAGTGGGCAGGAGGCCCAGAGGTCCCCTTATGCATAATCATTGTACCATCGCATCGTGGCTATAGTTGAGGAATGTGACTTTAACTGCTCTGCCTGAAAGGGTATTGGGAGAGGCGTGAGAAGGCCAGAGGATTTAGCAATCTGCCAGCAACACATATTGGAGTTATTCCTATGAGGGAATTCACAAAGGCCCTAGGGTTGCCGGGCTGGCAGTGGTGGTTACCAACACTGCAAGAAGCGGTGGAAGGGAGGTAGTCCATGTTTCCCTCTGTCCAGAATTGTAAGCACCTGCAGGCCATGAGCCCGATGGGACGTGAATCTGGTGCACTCGATGTCCCGTAGGAGAGGTGGGCTACGAGGGGTGGGTGGGGAGAGTCTAGGAGAGTTTCCTTCATCCTAGATTACAGGGGAAATGCGAAAGACCTCATACAGCACACTTACAAGTGATGTTGCCCCATCATAGGAAGTTACCAAGTGATGCACCTCGATGGGGATGGGGAAAGCCAGGTGCCTGACTCACCCAATGGCATTATACAAGACAGGCCTAGGAGAAAACTTCCCATGAGCCTCATGAATATATCCCAGGTCTTATGTGGGCATACTGATAATGCTGTGGCAGTCCCCTTTTTAAGGAGGACTGTCAGTATTGACAAGGTTGTGAAGACACAAAGAAGCGGTATTATTGCTATTCCCCCCCCCCCCTTTTTTTTCTGAAATCAGCGGCTGGCAATCAGCCGAAGGAGTATAGGAGGCAATTGCAATAAGGCGACGCACAAGGGTAGGCTCATGGGTGCGATAGTCCTAGGTGCTGGTTCCCTGTGGCCTAGGACAGTGGTTCCCAACCCTTTCTCTGCCGTGGCACATCTTGAGACCTTCAAATTTTTTGAGGCACACCACCGTTAAAAAACTCATGAATATTCAAATTAACTTAAATTACATATGAATATTCATGAACCATGGCACAGTGTTTTGGAAATGCTGCAGGGGTAGCAGAGCAGGGGTGGCAAAACAGGGGTAGCAGGGGTGGCAAACAGGGTAGGTCAGGAGTCGTGTACAGTTGCAGGAGTGAGTCTGGACAGCAGAGCAGGGCAGGGGTGGCAAAAGAGGAGAAGGGCAACTATGTGGGGAACAGCACAAGGGTGGCAAGAGAGGAGAGAGGAAGGGAGAACAAGCGTGGCTTTGAGGGGGGGCAGGGAGGAACCTGGGGAGTGGGAAGGTAGGGCAGGGGAGCATGGCGCAGCATCCACTTCCCCCTTCTCCACAGTGGCTCCCTGCCACCCAGGGCAAATCCTCACCCCTCTGCTGCTTCCTCCCACCTCAGTGGGTCCCATCCTCCCCTCCCCCAGCCCCCTTCTGCCTGTGATGGACCCTCCAGCCCCCAGCTACACCCCCACCTACACACACCCCTAATCAACCAGCCACACCACAACCCCAGCCACACACCCTCTGATACACACTCACACCTGCCCCACACACCCCCCCAGCAGCAGCCCCTCCCAAAGCCCTTACCTGGCCTGTTTGCAGGCAGGCCGACAGGAGCTGCTCAGCCCTGCAGGGGGAGATTCACACACTCCCAGCCTCCTCCAGCTCTCTGCTGGCTGGGCGTAAGACAGAGCCAGGTTTAAGGTGGAGCCATCTGAATGGTGGGTTTTGCCTGCTCCTGCTATTTTTAGGGGGACCCCTGGAACTCCGTGTTCCAGTGCCTTCCTCTATTTTTAGGAAGACCGGAATGCTGCCTGACTGAAAATAGGGGCCCCGGAACCATGTTCCAATGCCTTCCCCCTTACTTTAACCCCTGCCTTTTCCCAGCCCTGCACAGCCCAGGTGGCTGGGCTGAGCAGGGACGGAACTTTAACTTCAGCTCTCAGGGATGCTTGTGGCACACTTTGGGTGTTCCCGTGGTACACCAGTGTGCCTCAGCACACTGTTTGGGAACCACTGGCCTAGGGGACTAAACTCACATTGGGTTATGAGACCTGTACTACCAGGAAGAGCCCAACCCATTATGGCACCGACCTTAAGCCTGGCGACATGCAGAGGTATGTGTCAGGATTGAGGCTCCCTGAGAGAAGGGCCCCTACGGAGGATCAGGCTGTATGGAGGGAAGAAATAGCCTCCTCTGAGGAAACAGAGCGAGAGTACGCCACCCCAATGGTGCACATCCAGCCATCTCCTTTAAGACACTTTTGGTTGTCTGAAGTGTCCTCTATGAACCTGCTATCATTGTTATTAGATCCTGCCTTGAAGAGTGGATTCCATCAGGGGATAGCTAGCTCCCGAATTCCCAGTTACTGGTCGGAATTTCAGGGTGGGTCTAACGTGAGCTCTAGTGAGTGAGAAGACCCCTAGTAGCTGCTTAGGATGAAAGCATAATATGCCAAGTCATGACTGCAAGGCCTTTGGAACATGATGGGGGAGAGAGAGTTGAATGTCTGGGACATGAAACAAGGCTGGGATAACCACAGCTCTACAGCCATCCCTGGAGGATGAGCTATGTGAGGGGCACAGCTTTATAAGACTATAGGAAGTGATGACCAGGCCCAGATTAGAACCCAATCTGCAGGATTAGTCTGCAGACCATACTGGTGGCATCCAGATGAAAGTTACCTTTTTCAGGTCTTGAACCGCAGACTCCAAGCTTAAGGACACCTTGCCTACCCACTGAACTATCCAGGCAGCTTCCGACTGCAAGTTTAAGGAGGAAAGCAGAGGGTCGAGTTTCTTCACATTTGACCTAAAGGCAATGGGGTGAAATCTGAGAGACATTAGTATTATTATGTCACCTCCTCTGGTTGTCCGTGACCTGAGGGTCTCCTGATTTGAATGGGAGGGAGTGGCTACATTAGAGGTGGGGAGAGATAGAATGGGAAAATGATACTGGTCTACTTCATCAGGGGAAAAAAACCCCATATACAGGGATTCAGTCTTTATGGCACATCCCAGGTAGCTGTGATCGACAGCCCTGGGGGAGGGAAAATGATCCATTGCTTATTAGGGTAGCCCCTTTACCATAAGGGAAGAGGTAGGCAGAAAATGAGGTGGAGGCCTAGTTAGTGCGACCCTTCACCAAGGCTTCACCAAACTGTGAACCAGCTGATGGTAGCGAGTGCTGGGGTTTCATCGCTCACATGGAAACCATGAGCGATTGGCTAGAGGCTTGTGTCTAGGGGCCAGGTTCTGTTTTTTTTGTCTGGTACTTGGCCAGCGGGAGCAATTTGCCTGCTCTATGGGTTCAGGAGGGGTTGAAGTATCCCTACCTGGAAGCATATACCTTAGGACTCTGGATGGGGTCAATCAGATGCAAACTATATTTAAGCACCAGCTACTTCCATTGGTGACATCGGAAAAGGGTTGGTTATGGCGGCATATAAGAAAGGGTGGGAAGACTCCCCCTCAACTTCTGGGGGTAGGCAAGCGAATGCTCTCTGCAGGAAGGGAAACGAGAGCTGACAAAGGAGTCTCCGATCCTCTGGTTGGAGAGTAGAATGGTAGGGCTTTGTCCACTGGGAAGCGTGCGTGAGTGAAGCTCCCCGGAATGGAAATGGCTGCACTAAACGGCAAGGCCCCGTTTAGTTCTGAGTGGGGACCAATGGGATGATACACTCTTCGATGTTTGGAGTGTGTTCCATGAACCCCTATGTGTCCCAGAAAGGGTGAGGGAGTCACCGCCCAAGGGGGGGGGGGCTTTCCCCCTGCCGGGGAAATGTTGTGTACAGGGCGTGATGGCCCCTTGGAAGTCAAACCGTTCGCTGAAGTTTGCACATGGGGTTTCAGACCGCAGATCTCCATTGTGACCACTACGGTGGTCAAGGAGGCTTGGATAGTGAGAGGGTCGAGCCCTCTCCGGTGTTGGGAGCATTAGGGTCAATAGAGGGAGTATGGCTATGGGTTAAACCTTGATCCTACCCAAAGGAGGAGAGACTACTTAACTTCTGAGCCATCCACTCTCATGGAGAGGGAGGGGGAGAGAGAGAGGGAGGAGAGGTCTGTCTGTCAGCTTGGAGGAGTGGTCGCCAGGTGATGGGCACTCCAGGGCA
Source organism: Podocnemis expansa (assembly GCA_007922195.1). Classification (NCBI taxonomy): domain Eukaryota; kingdom Metazoa; phylum Chordata; order Testudines; family Podocnemididae; genus Podocnemis; species Podocnemis expansa. The sequence continues at coordinate 717,595 of ML682024.1, read as the reverse complement.
GGGTTTGGATGATTGACAGCAAGACCGATGATTATAATCAAGTGCTGATTGACCAGGTGGGATCCCTCCCCCGAATTGCATGGGGGAGGGGCCTTGCCAAGAGAGTTTCCCGGATGGGTTTTGAACTGAAGTTGTGGCGGTGAGGATTAAGTCCTCACCAGTAACTATGGAAGGCCGGGGGAGGGAGGTCAGTTTACTATGGGCCTTATAGGGCCAGAGGATGTGGAAGGGGCCCTGTCAGGAGAAGGCCAAGGTATTTCAACTCCCCCAGGGTCATGGGTGGTACCCAAGGCGGCTGAGGTCTCTGGTGGGAAGAGGGCATTGCCCCCGAAGGGGAGATCAAGGGCCACCTTTTGAGAGGCCGGGGGTACTCTGGCTTCCCATAGTCAAGCTGCATGGTGCAGGTTTGCCGCCGAGGCCATAGTGCAGGCCGCCATATCCACCGCATCCCAGGCTGACATGAGGAGGTCCTGGGAGGCTATTTCACCCTCTTCCAGGAATGCATCATACTTTTCCCTGGCCTCTGGTGGTCTAAACTTGTTTATTGACTTGCACACATCCAACACGTATCTGCTGGTTAGGGCCTGATTGTTTGCGACCCGCAACTGGAAGGCTGAGGAGGAATATACTTTTCGAACCAGTAACTCTAACTCCCTTGCATCTCTCGATGTTGGGAGAGGATTGCGGGGAGTGTGCCCTGGCCCTAAGCCTGCCTCCACCACAGCATGAGGTGGGACTGTGTGGTGGGTGAGAGAGGGAAACTCTAACCCCGGGACTCTGTACTTGAGTCCCACTGTATCTGAGACCGAGGAGACGGAACCTGGGTTTTGCCAGCGGGAGGAGGCCAGATCCCAAACACTAGGGTGGAGGGGAACTGTGACTGGTTCCGCCGAAGAGCACACCGGCCCAAATAAGGTGTCAGAGGGCGCCCCAGAGGATTAGACCTCCATTCCCAAGTGGGCTGAGACATGGAGTGGGAGAACAAAGTGTGGTGACAAATCACGCATGTAAGAGCATGGCACCAGTTTTATGACTCTCCCTGCTACCGGTATGGTTACAGGGGCCTCCTGTGGGGACCATTTGTGGGGGTGGCACTGGAAGGGCGATGGTGCCAAAACCCTGTGCCGAGGCTGCTTGGAGCCCCTTGAAACCCCTTCCCTCGGGCTGGAACAGGGAGAAGCATCTCGGGACCCTCAAGGCAGTACTGGCGACAGCAGATTGATATGGTGCTGAGGGAATGGCTCCACGGTACCAGGACCCAAGGGGATGTTGGCACTGGATCTTCAGATCTTGTGCTGCACCTAGACCTTCAAAATGAAGGCTGGTTTCCCCTTTCTAGCCAGCGTAGGCAAGGGAGGTGTAGGCAGTAGGAGGAGCGCCCTCACTGCCTTGACTGCCTCTGGGGTCATCAGAATCAGTACTGATCCTGACCGGTCCCAAGGGGAGCCCTGCATCAAAGATGCAGAGTTGTGTCAGAGTCCAGTACCGAGGTTGGTACTGAGCTGGTCCTGCATCCCCTATCGGCACAGTGCCAGGCGGGTTCTGGTGCCGAACTGTCACGTGCTACTGCAGGAGACCTCAATGCCTCAGGGGAAGAATTCTGAGCCTGCTTGGAGGCCAGGGCATGGTGCCTTTGCTCCCTGTCCTTGATTGCCCTTGGTTTAAAGGACAGGCAGATGGAGCAAGCAGTGACCAAATGGCTTTTGCCCAGGTACCGGGGGAACTTTTTGTGTGGATCATCCTGCGGAAAGGCCTTACCACATTCGGCACAGGGTTTAAACCCTGCCATGGCAGACGGTGTAGGAGCGCAATGTTTTGGTCCGAGAGGGGAAACCTTCTTCAGTGGAACTAGGTCCATGAATAGGTGCTCTGAGTTGAACGAAAAGCTCATAAAGCAAGCAAAGAAACAGGCTGCTTGCGAAGCGCAAGGAGCAGGCAGTTCCACAATCTGATGCTAAAGTGGAAGAAATTAAACTGGGGAGGGTCTGGGCAGCGGGCACATATATAGCCAAGGGGTGGCATGGGGGGGCCGTGGCTGCCTGCCCTGTTTTGACAGGCTAGGGCAAAAAGTTCTGACCAATCAGGTGCTCCGGCACAGAGACACCTATTCCTGAATATATCCGAGCAGTGCTCAAAGGAGAAGCTAAATTTCCCTCCTATCTCTAAGCCATACTAAACATGCTGTGAAACAGCTTCCACCTCCCCAGAGATGGCTGCATTCCATGAAAGGGGGAAACAAATTCTGGGCCACTGGGGCTGATGACATGTAACAACTACTGTGTGATTCTTTCTTCCCTCTGTACTACCTCTTTCTTGCAGAGAATTAAATGAGGAGAGATGACTGAGAGTTGCAGCATGAAAGACATGCTTAGCACCCTGGTTGGAAGGTCACATGTTGTTTCGGAACACTTTGTTCTGAAACAACATGTCCGCACAGGGCTACTTCGAAACCACTGGTTTCGAAACAACCCTGTTTTGAAACCAAACGAGGTTTTAGCCATTCCGAGAGAATGGCAGCCATTTCAAAACAAGTGGTTTGCTTGTTTCGGAACAACAGTGAGTTGTGTGGCCATGGCAGTTCTTATTTCGAAACAACATCTGTTGTTTTGAAATAAGAAGTGTGTGTGAACATATCTGTAGAGCTGCTGTTGCCGGGCCAGACCATAGCTGGGGGGAGGTGATATCCATTATAGCTGGACCCCTTCCCAGATTTCTGATCCTGGTGTCCAGCACCCCAGGCTCCTCTACTTCCCCATCCCATATCAGGGTATAAAGAATTTTACATGAACCCCTTCACTCCTGGGTGAACTGGAGAAAAGTAGCATCTACTCTGTAGTTCTGGGCTGTATCTGGCTGGAAGTGAGGCAGGTGCAGTGATGGGGTCCTCTGTGGTCCCCCCAGATTTATGATAGACAAAAAATTTATGATCCCTGGCATGGCACTGTTCTGCTCAGAACTCAGCAGAGTAGCTTTTCTGTTATGTTACAACCCTACCAGCAGTGACTTCATTCAGCTCTGGAAGTGAAGAAGCAGAAATGAAAGTGATGAGGGGCTGAGATTCTGGACCCAATTTTGCATTGCTGTGCACCTGACAGGGCCATTTTCTCCAGTGCAAAGTGAGTGCGAAATGCCGAATTGGTGATCTGGGAATATTTCTCACACAGAGCACTGGAGAATCAGCCCAGTCGGTGGCTCCATTCTCCAGTAGGTTCGGAACATCGCAATCATTCTGTGCATTGACCAAAGGGTCAACATCGGTGCCCCCACCCCTGAACTGCGCTTCTCCAAGCCCAGCTGTCATGCCGGGATGGGCTGTACCATTGCAGCTTCAGGACTCACATCAGTGAAACATATCAGCCCCCAGCCCCATCCCTTTCCCTTCCCTTGGGCTGTGTGGGTTGGATGGCAGCTGCAGTGGCTCTTGGTGCAGGTCACACACAGCATCACAGTGGGGTTGGCCCTGGCAGTCATTCTGCAGCCACTGGGGAGCAGGGATTGTGCAGCAGTAATAAGAGAAGCCTGTGAGAAAACAGTGAAAATGCTGCTCTGCACACCTTGCCACCCACAGGGACAGGGGCTGGAGTTGGTGCATCGCCTGCTGCAAACAGCAACTTTGCTGGAATCCTCTCTCTCCCTCTCTGTGCCATGGGGCCCACAGCCCAACCTCTCCTTTTCCCTTCCCTCCTCAAAGTCCTCCAGTTTCCCTGACTCAAAGTCTTTTCAGGGGCTCTGGTGCTTCCCATGGTTCTTGTTCCCAACTTCTGGAGAGGATGGGGATCCTACAGGCCAGGTGAGCTGGGTGTGTGAGACTAGTCCGGTCCCAGGCTCTACTGCTGCTAATCTCCTCTTGAGTTGCCTCCCTCACTAGTGTGGCCCTGGGGAATAGCAGTTTGCAGGGCTGGATTAAGCCAGAGGCATTGACTCAAACCCAGGCAGTGTGCTCAGGGGACACTCTTTGCTATTCTTTGCTGCCCTGGCATTCAGACAGATCACTCACGGATGGGCTGTGAAACCAGCAGGAGGAAGAAAAGGGAGCCACGCCATAGAACTTACTCCATCCTGACAACCTGGGGAGTCAGAGCGGGTGGCCCCCAGGCTACAGGACAGTCATCCTGACTCAGTGATGCAGGAGCAGGCTGGCTTGCTGGGTCTGGCTTAGTGTCTGGTCCTGTGTCCCCTCTGATGACAGGCTGTTGAGAAATGATCTACCCAAGTTCTGCGACTTTCCTGTGTGATGCTCTTTCCTTCGCTAACAAGCTCAAAATAGCTGAGTTTCCTAACCCAACCCCCTGCCCCGGGTGTGTCACTCTGAGCTCATGGCTACATCCAGTCCGACTTTGGTGAGTGAACTTGGTGTCAGGTCAGTGCAAACCCAGGGCGCTGGGTTGGGGCAGGCTCCTCTTACTGGCCTTACTCAGGGCTGAAAGAGGCAGCTGGTGAGTCTGAAGTGGACATGACTTCATCTGTGTTTGACGGCTCTCCTTTTCATCAGACATCCTGTCTCGTCAGGAATTCTTGGTGACACCACAGTTCCTTGACAGAGCTCTAGCAATGGAAAGAGCCTTCAAGAGGGTGCACAATGCATTCACACTCACTGTCAGGTCCCTTTGCACAGCCAGGGTGCTGTAACAGAGGCTGTGCATGGATGGGAATCCAGTCCTGTGTCCTGGGGGGCTGTGACCCCCTGGGAGCAGAGGGTCTGTAGGTTGTCTCCTAGATGGAGGCCTGGACAAAAGAAATGAAAGTGACTCCCTTTGGCTGGCAGCTGAAGACAAATCTGGATCATGTGTGAATAGGGGCCACAGAGCATTGTGGGGAAGACTATGACTGATTCTGGACCCTGACAAATACCCACAGTCCATGGGATGCCACCAACAGGACTATGATACAAACACCTTGAGAGTCTCTAGCAAGCATTCTTAAAACTACAATACCCATCTGGAGATGTGAAGAAACAGATTTACAGAGCCAGCTGGGTACTCAGATGTCACCTACTACAGGACAGTGGTGTCACCAGGCATAGGCGGGGGGGCAGAGTTCCCAAGTGCTGCAGCCAGTGCCCGGAGTCCCAAGCCCCAGCTGTGCAGGCACAGAGAGCCTGCGCTTGCCTGCCCTGAGCTGAGCTCCCCTGTGCCCCTGGGAGGAGGTCAGTTAGGGCCGGCAGCAGTGTCTGGCCACCCTGGCCCAGGTTGGGGATGGTGGCTGGTCCCAGCTTGGAACTTGGGGTTGGTGGCAGCAGCAGTTGGCCCCAGCTGGGGAGCTGAAGCATGCAACATCAGGAGTCAGGCTCCAGCCCCAGAGCCGGTGCCAGGAGCCAGATCTGGCCCTGGGGTCACACTCAGGGATGGTGGCAGTGAGCCAGATCTGGCCTCAGTGCCGACACTTGCAGGGCTGGTGGCAGGAGTCAGATCTGGCCCTGGGGCTGGCACTCATGGGGCCAATTGCAGGAGCCAACTTGGGCCTGGTCCTGGCAGTGGCAAACTGGATTAGACCCAGAGCTGGTGCAGTGGGGGAGGGGGAGGGTGGGAGCCCTGTGAGAGGCACAGTTGGAGAGGAGTACTGTGGGGAGGGAGCATCCAGGGCTATTCCTTGAATGATTTTTTGGGGCAGTGACACCCCTGCTTAGAGGACAAGCCCAACAAAGAAAGTACCAGAAGATCACTGGTCATCACACACAGCCCCTAAATCAAACCTCTCTAGCACATCGTCAAGGATCTACAACCCATCCTAGAAGATGATCCCTCACTCTCTCAAGCTTTGTGAGGAAGGCCTCTCCTCATTTACCAAAAGCCTCCTCAGCCTTAAGCAGATACTCATCAGCAACTACAGACCATACAGCAAAAACACTAAGGCAGTCACATATCCTGGCAACAATACGCTCTGCTAGCTCATATCTACTCAAATGACATCATCATAGGACCTAACCAAACCAGCTACTCCATCAGGGGTTCATTTCCTGCTCATCCACCAATGTGATATGTGTCATCGTGGGCCAACAATGCCCCTCTGACTTGTACATTGCCCATACTGGACTGTCTCTGCACAAAAGAATAAATGGCCACAAATCAGATATCAAGAATGTCAACATTAAAAAACCTTTGGGGAGCACTTCAACCTCCCTCATATTCTGTCAAAGACATGTCTGTTAGAGTGCTTCAATGGAAACACTGTAGACTGTAGCTCTGAAGGGAAAATGCAGAGTTAGCATTCATATGCAAATATGACATCAGTAGATTACATCTGAATAGAGATATGGGCTGGTTCTCTCATTATAAAAGACGATTTTCCCCTCTTTTAGCCTTCCCACCTTCTTATCTGTTGCTCCACACGGTTTGACTCAAAACAACTTGCTTAATTTACTGAAAAAATTGCAAGTGACCTTGGCTATGACTTCACCTAAAATCTTAGTTCGGACTTAGTCCCAACTAGTAGTTCAAAAGTTCATTTGAAGTAAGCATGTTTTTCTTAGTTCTCACTAACTTAGTTTGAACAAGCTGCACGTATTTTAGTTCAAACTAAAAAGCTCAGCTAGTTTGAACTAAAAGATAGTTTGAACTAAAAAAGACCTACTTAGTTTGACTTAACTACCAGTTTGAACTTATTTAGTTTGAATTAGCATGTCTCCATAGGGTTATTTCACATTAACTATGCAAATTAGTTCAAACTAAGCAATTAGTTCAAATTAAGCATTTGAACTAATTAGTTCGAACTAAGATAAGTTCAAATTAAAAATTCTTTTAGTTTGAACTAGGAAAAACCTACTGGAGACAGGGCTCAAATTAGTTCAGATTAAGGCTCCTTAATTCAAACTAGTTTGCCAGGGTAGACATAGCTATCGTGACTTACACTTCTCTGCATTTATTTATTCCCTTCCATACTGTATGTTTCCTTATCATGCATCTTACAAAGTGGGATTTTACTCACAAAATCTCATGTGATAAATAAATTTGTTAGTCTTTAAAAGTGCCACAGGACTCCCTGTTTGTTAGTCATGACATTATATGTGCAGAGGTGGGGACTTTATTTATAAATGATGCACAGTTGCTGTGTGGAACGCACTGCCACTGGATATTATTGCCCTTGGCAGGATTAAAACACAACAGACGCTGGATATTTTGCATAAGAATGATATCCACAGTTCTACTAGTGAGGCATGAAAAAACATGTAAGGAATGATAGATAGCTCTTTGGCATCAGAGTATAAATCAAATTTTCTCTGCACACAAGGTAGGAGAATTCATGTTATGTGAGCAAGTTATTCCAGAATTGCCCAGTAGGCGGGTGTCTTCTTCAGTTTAGCAAAGAGGGTGCTGGCGCAGGGACACTGGATTAAGTTAGCTCAGGGTCTGGTCCCATGGGGCAATTCCTAAGGTTTTCTTGGACGCAGGCTTGGTTTAGAAATCAAGACAGTTGAAGAGGTGCAGGGGCTGCACAAAGAGAAGTTTCTTTCCCCTGAGACAGAGGCAACCCCAGGGAGGTGGGGGGGTTGCTGCTTTAATTGTACCAGCCACAAAATCACCACCATGGAGCCGCAGACTGATACTGGTGGAGCAGCTATGTCCAGACTCAGCTATGGACAGTAAATCAGTTCCAGGTAGGGCTGTGTATGGACAATAATGACTTTTTGAAAGGTCAAAGGAGGGAAACTGAGGGAAATGCACTTGTATCATACGTGGCTGCTAGAGGGTGCCTCTGAGCAAGGCCTATTGTCTAACTCATGGATGTTACCCACCCTACAGACTGACCCATTCTTCCCCCACTTCCCATGCAGTGAACTTGACACTTGTGAAGCAACAAACATCTCCTGTGGCGTCCCTCGGCCTTGCAGGTGGGAGCATGCCTGTGCCTGGTGGGACCAGCCATCACAATGGAAGCTCTTCTGCTTTCAGCCCCATCTGGGGTCTCAGCCCCTTACAGGAAGGAAATGCACCATGATGATACCAGCACTCAGGACTCCCAGCACCAGCAACAGGATGATGCCCTTGATGCAACAGGAGGACAGCAAGGTTGAGGGCGCCTGGGCTGGTGAATTAAGTAAAGCAAACAAAGGCGAGGAAGTCAGCTCATGCAGGAGGCACTGGCAGTGAGGTCACTGCATCCCAAGAACACAGCTAGGGAAGGGGTCGGGGGGCTTAGGGATCTGTCCCTCACTCCACAGGGGGCAGGAGGAGACATGATGCAAACATGGCTGAGTTTAGCTGGGCCCTGCTGACCTTAGCTCTGGTTTCTTCTTTGGAGAATTGGAGGCCGAGACAGCATCCTGCCCCCCAAGTTCTAAAGCCCCTTGTACTTCAAAGCATGGCACCAGAAGCTCTGACACAAGTCAGACCCCTCCCAGTAGTTAAATTGTAATTTGATGGGCCCCAGAATCCCAGGCCACCCTCATGCATGTAAGGGCCCCAGTCCAGGTAGGCATTTGCAAGTTTCTGCATCTGCTTGCTCTGTAGCTGGGCACAATCTCCCAACCCCACTTCCTGGATATTTTCCACCAACTGCCTCCAAACTTTGCACCCACCCACCCCAGCTACTGCCCCCCCAAACTCCTGCCCTCCCCATTGTACTGCTGCCAGGCCCAACTCAGTGCTGCTCGTCAGCCACAGCCAAAGGCTCACCAGTGGGGCTTCCAGGACTCGTGTGGGGCCACCGTGCTGCCTGCTCCACCCCTCCACCCCAGGGCAACTGCTCGTCAATCCCACCCTAACCTGCCTGCCCTGCTGCCAGCTTGCCTGGTCTCTTTCCCCGGCAGCTGCCTGCTCCTGTCCCCAACATCTGAGGCACCCTTACATGCTGCTAGAACAGAGCAGCTATGCCATAGGCTGCTGCTTCTGCCCTGACCCTGCTCTGAGCATGCTCAGAGCAGGCCCAGGACAGGAGATTTAAAAACTCCTAGCCCCAGCCTGGAGCAGCTCCCTGCTGGCTAGAAAACTGTGCTTTCCAGCCAGGTAGGGGTGTAGCTGCCAGCCAGGCATGGCTGGCAGTGGTGGCTGTGTGGGAAACATTGCACAGGGGTAGTAAGGGGGAACGTACTGGAAACCTGCATTCTGCCCCATTATTTTGTTATAAAGGACCCCAGAACGCTGGCCCCTACAATTTGTGGGCCCTGGAACAGTGTTCTGGTGCATTTCTCATTACTTTAACCCCTGACTCCTCTCCAGGGGGCAGTGATGGGGCCAAAAGAGCCCCTTGGACCCAGTCTGCACCCCCCTGCCAGCTTCTCCCTGTGCCCCCACCCATGAGCAGCTGATCACACCTGTGCTGTGACCGCCTCCGTGGGCAGTCTGTGCTGGATGGTCCTACCCTTCTCCGGCCACTTCATAGAAAATGGTAGGGACCTGAAGAGGTATCTAGAACAATTTCCTGCTCAAAGCAGGACCAAGCCCAACTTGAACCACGCTTTAAAAACCTGTAAGGATGGAGATTCCAAATCTCCCCCTGTAACCCATTCCAGTGCTTCGCCACCCTCCTGGGGAAAAAGTTTTTCCTAATATCCAGCCTAGACCTACTTGTGACAGTGTGCTGGGGGGGTGGGGGGTGAACTCCTGGTCAGCCCCCTGCTGCAGTAGCTTAGCTAGCTCAGGACAGCAAAGCAGGTGCCTGGACTGGAGCTTGAATGCCTGAGGGGAGGCAGCTGTTTGTGTAGGTACAGGCTGAGCAGCCACCCAGCAATTCCCAATGTTTTTGACTGTGTAGACCGCTTTTCAACCTCCAAACCTTGGGTGGCATACCATGTGTTACTAGTTTTATTTGAAATTGTATATTTCCTTGGTGAGGATGTTATTATTTTTCTTTTCCATGGAGCCCCTGTAATAGTCTTGCAGACCACCAGGAGTCTGCAGGCCACAAATTGAGAACCACTGGATTAGACCATGTGCTGCAGCTGCCCTGCTGGCCCAGCAGTGTCTATAAGTCAGGCCCCACAGGTCAGATAGGAAAGGATTTATGAGATTTGTATGAGACCACAAACTTGTGAGCATAAGTGACTCCATCTTAGCACTGTTCCCTTAATATTATTTCAACCTCTAGCCTGACTAACAAAAGTATAGAGCCCCTCTCATCCTTGAACAGTCTATAAGCAGAAGATTAGGGAAACTGCACCAGTCTTGAGGTCACCTATTAATTAACAATTTCTCCTGTTTATCACATTCCCAGGCTCTGAGGAGCCTGCTTGACCTTCTTTACTAATTCTCCTATCTTAGTGGCTAACACCTCTGCTTAACATGCAGAAGGTCCTGGGTGCAATTCCCAGGGGGTTGGACTCGATGATCTCATGAGGTCTTTTCCAGCCCTATGATATGATATGTATGAAAACTATCCCTATATGGTACTAATAAATGTATTAATCTTGTTTACCTTGAATATATTAACCATTTTTAGATTTCCTTGAATTAAGTTGTTGTACCTGGGTATAAAACCCTTTTAGCACCAGTCCTTCGGGGCCGGCCGCACTCAGTAGCTCTGAGTGTCAATAAACT
>ML682024.1:608962-697123 GCA_007922195.1 Podocnemis expansa | reverse complement strand
GGCGGGGAAGGCAGAAGGGGTTCGGGGGAAGCGGCTGGCGGGGAAGGCAGAAGGGGTTCGGGGGAAGCGGCTGGCGGGGAAGGCAGAAGGGGTTCGAGGGAAGCGGCTGTGGCCGCTGGAGAGCCCGGCACGCCGCAGAAAAGCGGCTGGGACCCAGGGTGCCGCGAGCGGCGGAGGAGCCGCAGTAAGGGCGGGGAGCCCGCGGGAAGCCGCAGGAAAGCGGCGGCTAGGGCGGGGAGCCGCAGGAGAGCGGGAGCGGCTCGGGAGCCGGGAGCCGCAGGAACGCGGCAGATACGGGAGTGGCTCAGGAGCCGGGGGCAGGAGGTGGCAAGGGTAGCGGGGCGGGGAGAGCGGCTCGGGGGCTGGGAGCCACAGGGACAGGGACAGAAGGAAAGTTGAGGCGCACGGGGGATCCCAGAAATGAAGAGGGAACAAGTAAAGTTAAAGGGAAAAAGGTTTATTTAAGTCGGGGAGGTTACAGAGGGGAGGGCAAAGGCAAGTTAACCAAACAATTCTAAAGGCTAGGAACTAAAGGAAACAATCTTAACAGCTAACTTAAGACTTCTAATTAACTCTATACAATGTTGCAAAACACAATACTCTTAAAGCAAGTTCAAACAACCCAGGAGGAAAAGAGATACACTGGGTGATACAAAGTAGCAAGAAGCAATTGCAGACACCGGGAGCTCCTAACACAAACTGGAGCTGCAAGCAAACAGAAAGGTACACACGCAAGCCTGTAAAGCTGGGGAAAGCAGTTTTAAAGCAGCCCTAAAGAAATAGCTTAAAGAAAGGTTGCAGGGCAGACTCTTACCACTCCTAGAACAGCATCACAGGCTGGAGGAGACTCGTAGTCGGAACTCGTGGGGGTAACTCATGGATACGCTCTAGGGGGAACTCGTGAGCGGAGGAGGCAGCTTCTGGTTGATCAGGCCAGGAGAGATGTTGAAAACCGTCCTGCCTGAGCACCCCAGAACCTCAGCTTTTAAAGACTATTTCCCGCCTTTCCCTGATTACAGGGAATGTGGGAAACAATGGGGGTGTGAGTCATGCCCTGCAGAACCTTGCAGTTAGGCAGAGCCCACCTACACCAAGCCCTGCAAAACAATGGGCCCCCAGGGTGGTAACGGCCATCCAGTTGAGTTCAAGGGGGCCATCTAGTTAAGGTGAAGGAGCCATTGTTCACTTCACACGTTCTATGTACTTTAATGATGGCCTGGGAGGGGCAGCCATCAAAGTAACTGCTATGAGTCACAGACAAACTAACCCAGACAGATTTGGAACAGACAGAGAGTAGCAATTCACAAAAAGACAGTATTTTATATTTCCCTTCAGTAGAATTACAGATATTGACAGATTTGTGATCAGATTAACCCCAAATACTGTTACCCACTATACCCTGCGCCCAGTATGCAAATACCTAATTGTGCTCTTTGTGTTCATGCTAATATAGGACCCCTGCAGATTAGTTGCTGCCCTTCAGAAGCTGTTAAGCACAGTTTCTGAGCCTGCCTTACAAACTGAACAAAGAAGTGTAGGTATTCTTCCTTCCTCCCCTGGAAGCTCCCAGGGGGTCCCGCCCCCATGCCTCCCCTGCTAGTATCTCAGCCTCTGTTCTTCAGGGACCCTGCTGAACACTGCCTTGGTGACACAGACTGATGAAGTGCAAATTGCTGCCTGAGTGACAGATTTGCCCGGTAAAATTGGCAGTAAGGGGCCTGGAAGGGTTGTGTGTGTGTGAGTTAGGTTCTGTCTGAGGTCAAAGGCCTTGGACTGGCACACAAGTATGTTACAAAATCAGCTCTCCCTGGGTGAGCACTTGGCAGCACTTTACTATCAAGGGAGTTACCTGCACAAAAGTCCTTTGGCATGACTGTGGTGGAGCTGTTACTGATGGGGTTCTGTGCTGGGCAGGTGATGGTTAGGGGAGCAGCCGGGGGTCTCTGGGAGATGTGCAGAATGGGTCCACTGAAGATAATGGCACTTCCTGCTGAGTGAGTCAACTGTAGATCACATTCTCCCCTCCCTCCTGACTGTCCAGGTCAAGCTGTAATAACAGGTTTCATCCACAGATTACTGACTCACAGATGATAGCACTAGTACTCACCCTGCAGCAGGGTTGGGGTAGAGAAATATGGAATGGGCTGAAATTTGTGCCCCTTCTTATAAACTGCTCCCTGGATCTGTTGTGGGGAGTTGAGAATGGGGAGGCCTCAGTGTCTGCAAAGCCCAGTTGGAGCAGGGGCAGAGGGTAAGGTGACCCTGATTGTCGTCCCTACTAGAGTGGGTGGAAGGGAGATATGGTTTGGGGGGCGTTGGTAAAGTGTTGGTCAGGGGTGGCTGAAGGGTTTTTGGTGCCCCCCAAGGTGAACTATGTGCCCCCCCATATTATAAGAGATAGCATATTAATATACTTTTTAAATAGAGGAAAAAAATCATTTCCATCTAATTTGGCACCCCACATAGCCTGGTGCCTTAGGTGACTGCCTAGTTTATCTATATGTTTGGGCTGGCCCTCGTGTTGGTGAGCACTGCATGTAGTGAAAGAAACCAGCATGGCAAGAGTGTCAGTTTCTGACAAGTCATGGCCATGTGGAGTGGGACTTGTGGGAGCAGTGCAGCCAGGGTAGAGGAAGGAAGATGCTGAGGCCCAGTCTAGAAGGGCTGTGGGGAAAGAAGAGGTGAGGACAGAGCTGGGCAGGGGAGGTCTGGTGATGGGAGGGGAAGAGATGAGTGTGAGGAGGAAGAGAAGCATCTGCACTAAGAAGTTTGCAAAGATGTTGGGACCCAGAGCCCTGCATCTCCCAGAGGAGCTTCCTGAGGAGACAGGTTCCAGCTTCCTTCATCATCCCCCCACTTACTGTACATGCACAGCGTGAATTGTCTGTACGTGACGCCTGTAGCAGTGGTGATTTGAACTGTCTAGGTACCCTTATTCTCCAGCCTCAAGTTGCTGAGCTGAAACAAGTAGCTGCCAGCATGGATTTTTAGTGGGAAGTGGTTTCCTACTCCTACAATTACCAGACTGTGTGTTTGATTTACAGCCCAGGCCACACTTTTAGACTCTGCTGGAGCCCCCAGAGGGAAGGTGACCGATCCTCCTAGAATTCCAATCAGCTCCATCACACCTGCATCTGCTCTGTTGCAGTAGAGAGACAGCAGTGTAGCAAGGTGTCCGGTGCCCACCAGCAGTGAGGGCCATGCCCACATTACTGCTCCCTTAGGCATCCCACACCACTCCATGCTTTGCAGCCCACGTGCCCGGTTCCTCTCTGCAGCTGAGCACCCAGGGTTTTGGCCCCCCCACTGCGCCTCCTGTTGCTATGCTACTGAAGAGACAAGAGAAAGAGCCTTTAGGGCCAGATCAATTACACTACCTGGCACAACCAAACTAATTCCCCTTCTCAGTTCCTGCAATAAGGCCTCCACAACAGCTATGAGGAGCTGTTGTTCCCAGACCAGACCATGGCGGACGGCAGAATGGAGCAGCACCATTTCCTATTAAGCTGAACCCAAACCGCTCAGATTTCAGACCCTGGTGCCCCGTGCTCTAAGATCCTCCACTTCCTCATCCCATAGCAGGATGTTTCAAAGAATTTTACACTGACCCCTTTACTCCTGGGTGAACTAGAGAATGGTGGAATCAGCCTGAGGTCTTGAGCTGTGTTTGGTTTGAAATAAGGCAGGTGCAGTGGTGGTGGTCCCATATGATAACCCAGATTTCTGATCCCTGGTGTGGTGTTGTCTTCCACTGCCTGGGGCTGGCAGCTCTGGCTCAGAACTCACCTGCTGAGAAGCTTTTCTGCTGGTGTTTCAGCTCCTCCAACTGTGGTTGTGCCCAGCCATGGGAGCACCAAAGCAGAAGTGAAAGTAATGAGGGGATAAGATCTTGGGCTTGATTCTCCATTGCACTGCATCTGTTTTCTCCATTGCAAAGTGAGTGTGAAATGCCACCATTGTGGTCTGGGAACATTTTACATCCAGGGCACCAGAGAATCAGCCTACTGGGGGCTTCATTCCCCACTGGGGTTGTAGTGTCGCAGCCATCACTTGCGTGAACCAAAGAATTAGGCTCGGTGCATCCATCTTGGCTCATGGTGCACTCGCTCAGCTGTTGTACAGGGAGCCACTGGGCCATCCCAGTCTCATGACTCTGATCAGTGAAATGCATCAGCTCCCAGCCCCCCCTCCTTTCCTGCTCACTCTGTCTCTCTTTCTTTGGGTTGGACAGCCCTGCATCATCTTAGTACAAAGGTCACACAGTCTCATAGCATGGCTGGCCCTGGCAATCTCTCTGCAGGTGCTGGGAAGCAGGAATCAGATGGCAATAATTAGAGGAACCCCCAGGAAAGCAGTGATAATGCTGTTCCCCCACAACCTACCACCCACAGCACCAAGGGCTGGAGTTGATGCATCCCCTACTGTAACTTGCCACCTCCCTGGAATCCTCCTCTTGCCCTATTCTCTGCTTCCCCAGACCCACAGCCTGACCTCTCCTTTTCCCTCCTTCTCCCCAAGTTCTCCAGCCCCCTGCCCCAATGTGCCTCCAGGGTGTATGTTGCCTCCCATAGGTCTTGTTCTCTTGCTGGAGAGGATGGGGACCCTAAAGAATCAGGCGAGCTTGGCATGGAGGGCTAGTCCAACCCTGGGTTTTACCTCTGCTGATCGTTCCTGCAGTAAACTTGGGGAAGAAGGGGTTAAAGACTTAGCCTGGGAGTCCTAAAGAAGTCCCAGGAGAGCCAATAGAAACAGAATACAGGGTTTTTTAATTGGACCAGCAGCCCTGCCTCTGCCTGTGTGGGTGGGACCCAGCAGGGCTCTTGAAAGGATCAGGAGGAAGCCAGGCAGATAGGTCTGGAAGATCCAGCCACATATATGTCTAAGGTAGGCTCATGTCTATAACTGACCATATGTGAGTAGCAAGGAATGTTTCCTAGAGGCAGTCAGGTTATTTCTTTGTTTGGTTCATTTTTGGATTCCTCTGTGCTGAGCATACATACCCCCTCCCACTATCATGTAACTACCTTTGTTAAATCCCAGAGAAGCAACTCCCTGTGTTCCTTAGCTGTTTTTCTTAATTAAAGAATTTACCCTTTTAAAATTACCTCTGGTTCTTTTTCTTAAAAGGCAAGAGGTTTTGTATGCATGTGCCTCAGACTGCACAGCCAGCTACTGAAGGGGATTCTGTCCCAGTTTCAGCTGATATCATACCTGGAGTTCAATCATGCTTCTGCGGGAGGAGGAAAAGCAAATGAGGGTGCCTCACAGGAAGGAATTCCCAAGTGCGCCTTCCTGGGTTTTCAAGAGTTTTTTGCATTTGGGTGTTGGTAACAATACCACTCCAAGGCCAAGAAAGTGGTAGTCTTGGAGAGTTTTAAGACAGGGCTTTAGGGCCAGTGGATTTTAAGGACTTTTGCAGGCCCCCATATCCTGCACGCAAACTCCCAGAGTGAAGAAACAGCCTTGACACCTTCTCCTTAAGTAGTACAGCCCTGCAGAGTAGCGGTTTGCAGGGCTGGATTAAGCCAAAGGCACTGACTCAGACCCAGGCAGGGGGTGTGCAAGGGATGCTCTGTGCCAATAGTTTTCAAACTTTTTCCTCAGGACCCACCAGAAAAACATCATTTATGTCCGTGACCCAACAGTTAGAGCTTTAAATAATGCAGTCCAGTCTTGCAGTGGCGATAGAAGGGGTGCCGCAACCCAATAGCTGAGGGGCTGTGACCCAGCACTGGGTCCAGAGCTGTAGTTTGAAAACCCTTGCTCTTTGTCACTGCTTCCTGCCCTGACACTCACCACAAACCAGCAACAGTAAGAGAAGAGCACGAGACCTTAGAACTCCCTCCATCCTGACAGCAGGGGCAGACAAAGTGTGTGGCCAGAGCCTACAGAATGGCTGTCCTGCTCTAACTGAGCCAGATGGCGTTAGCCAGCACGGTCTGGCAGAATGGTCATAATGGCATTGCCTCTGACAGTGAGGACCGACTGATGAGAAATGATCTGTCTCAGCTCTGTAACTTCCTTGTGAGTGGTTTTTTCCTTTTGTGGTAAATTAACCAATTAGCTCAGATCATCCCAGTTCCCTAAATGCCTCAGGCCCATCTGTGTGCAGAGCTACACCCAGCTGCACTCTAGGCAAGAGAGTCATTGCAAGCCCAGGGTCCTGGGCTTGAGGAAGGATCCTTCTACTGGCCTTGCTGAGTGCTGAAAGAGACAGTGGGTGGGCCTGAAGTGGACATGGCTAAGTACACATTTGGTGGTTCTGTTTATTGCACGGGAGATCTTGTCCCACTAGAAATTCTGTTACACCATGGCCCCTTGACACAGCTGTGGAGAAGAAAAGGGCCGTTGAATGGCCACCCAGTCACACTGGGCACTTTGCACAACCAGGGCAGTGTAATGGGGGCTGGGTGTGAATGGGAATCAGGCCCTTTGTTGTGACAGGCTGTAATCCCCTGGGAAAAGACGGTTGGTAGGTTCTGTGCTGGATTAAGACCTGCATAAAAGCAGTGAAAGTGCCTCCCTTTGGTATGAAGGACAGTCCTGGCACATGGAGACAAATCCTGATCAGGTGCAGGAAGGTGTCACTGAGTATTATGGAGAAGATGATGGTTGAGCCTGGATCCTGAGAAAACTCAGCAGTCCACAGGATGCCACTAACAGGGCAGTGATAAATTATAAACATCATGAGTGCAGAGGTTTAGACTTTATTTACATTATAAAGTTATCATTTGGAATTCAATGACACTGGATATTATTATTTCAATTTGCAGGATTAATGCATAGTATATCTTCAACTTTTTCTAAATAAGGATTTCCCCAGGGCTACTAGGGACAATTGAAAGGGACATTATCTCTTTGGTGTCAGAGTATATAAACCAACTTCTCTGTGCACTGGAGGTTAGAAGGATTCTTCTTATGTAGGGAGGTTATTCCAAGATTGAACAGTAGGGGGGTGTCTTCTTCATCTCAAGTATCAGATCCAGGAAAAGGCTGGAGCAGGACACTGCACAAGATGGGCTCATCATCTGATCCCATGTGGCAATTCCTAAGGGCTTGTTGGGTTGTGCATAGGCTTAGTTTAGGAACTGAGAAACTGAAGCGATATAGGACTGAAGCAAGAGAAGCCCCCTTTTACTGAGTTGATCCACAGCAATGGGTCTGTGGTTATCCACACTCACCCCCTGCAGATGCAGATATCCGCGGATCTGCAGCAGATACCCGTGGATTTGCAGGGCTCTAGCCATATGCACCATAAATTGAAATACTGGTGCATTCTTGCAGCTTTGCAGAGCGCTGAGTAAGTGAAACTACTGTGGTATAGTGAGGCCATGCTCTCTCTTCCCCTCTTTGGGAAAGAGTGTGGTATCATGGAGCACAGTTTCACATAAATATTAATTGATAATACTAAGAAAGGCTTGAAAATACACACTTTTTTCCCCTAGTGGTCTGAATTAAAACACCATTCTTTCACCTCCGTGCTGCCTGGACAGTAGCTGTCTGTTGCTGACAAACTACGATACTGCAAGACCACCTTCTCTCTCTGTCTTTTAGGGAGCGATTGTGGTCCTGTGGAGTGCAGTCATGGGCTGAATGGGAAAGTTTCATGGGCCATATCTGTCCCACAAGCCTTATGGTTGACACCCCTGAAGTCTTTTTGAAAGGTTGAAGGGGGAAACTGAGGCAAATGCACTTGTGTTTTTAGTGACTGGTAGAGGGCACCTCCAAGCAGCACTGATTGTCCACTACATGGATGTCTTCTCCCCTGCAGAAGGACCCAACATTTCCCCTTTTCCCTCTCAGTAAATTCAACACTTCTGAAGCAGCAAGCGAGTGTCCCCCATAGCTTCCTTTGGCCTGGCAGGCTGGGGCACGCCTGCACCTGACAGGATCAGCAGTCACCACAGAAGCTTCTCAGCTCTCAGCCCCACCTCTGCTCCCTGCTGTGGAGGACATGCACCGTGATGATCCCGGCACCCATGGCAACCAGCACCAGCAGCAGGATGAGACCCTTGATGTGGCAGTAGGAGAGTGAGGTCAAGGGGTCCAAGACTGATGGAGTCTCTAAACAAACAAAGATGAGGAAGTCATCTCATGCAGGGGTGCTGGCACTGCCATGAAGCCACTGTACCCCAAGAGAACAGCCAGGAATGAGATCGGGAGGACCCACCTCCCATTCCACCAGGGGACAAGGAGAAATGAGGCAGACAGGGCTGAGTCTGGCTGGGCACTGCTGACGTCAGCTCCAGTGTCTTCTTCGGGGCCTGGGAGGCAGAGACAACATCCTTCTGTCGCCAGGCTCCAGAACCCCTCTGTGCCCAGACCACAGTGCCAGAGGCATGGACATAGATAAGGTTCCTCCTGAGTAGGGGAAGGTGACAGGGCCCAAAAGAGCTTCTCAGACACACTGTGAGCCCCTCACTCTGCCAGCACTTCCCCCACAACCACAACCCCTGTGAGCAGCCCATCACTCATGC
This sequence comes from Podocnemis expansa, assembly GCA_007922195.1. Lineage (NCBI taxonomy): Eukaryota > Metazoa > Chordata > Testudines > Podocnemididae > Podocnemis > Podocnemis expansa. Next base: position 688,646 of record ML682024.1, on the reverse strand, counting down.
TGTGACCTCTACTGAGGGCAGCCTCTGCTGGATGGTCCTGCCCTTTCCTTGCTATCTCCAGACAGGAGCCATCTCAGATCTAGCAGCTGGGGCCAAGGGTGGGGGTGGCTGATGTGGAACCCTTCAGTGAATCCCTGTTGAGAGGCTTTTTGCCTGTTGATCCTTCCAGAGGGTGCTCTGGTGATGGGACAAATCAATTGGAAGCTGTTCTCTGAATGGCAAGTTTACAGGTTAAAATCTGCAGTCATTTTGGGTCCAGCTTTGCAGCTATGAGTAGGGTGTGGAGTGGGATTAAAGGCCAGGTGTGGGTGTAGAGACAGTGACCCAATGGCAGCTCTCCCCCTGTCAGCAGTGGACTTACTTGTGCAAACATCCTTTACAGAGATGGTGGTGGAGTCATTACTGACGAGGTTCTGTGCGGTGCAGGTGACAGCCAGGGGAACAAAGGGTATGTGGGAGATGCGCAGAATGGGCCCAATGGCCACAAAAGTGACCTTTGCTTGGTGCGTCCAGTGGTAGGTCACATTGTCCCCACCCTCCTGGACCCTGCAGCTCAGGTTGTAGTCACAGGTTTCATTCACACAGGTCACTGAGTCACAGGCAATAGCTGGCTTTGGCACTTGCCCTGCAGGGGGGTGGAGGAGAGAAACATAAAATAGGCTGAAATTCCTGCACCTTTGTGTTACCTGCACCCTGGATCTGCTGTGGGGTGCTGAGCACAAGGACACCTCTGTGTCTGCACAGCCTGGTTGGAGCAGGGGCAGAAGATAAGATGATCCTGATTCTTGCCCCAGCTGGAGTGGGGAAGAAGGGAGGGATGGTTTGGAGGCATCAGTGAAAGGTTGGTCTTAAGGCCTAGCCTGAGGCTGGTTTTGACTTTGAGCTAATGGAAACTTCTCACTGAAATGCGTTTGCATTAGAAACTGGGGTTTGTTCATCCTGGGAAAAATAAGCACTAGAATGGGTCGGGGGAAGCCATGTGCCAAGAGGAAGGTGGGTTTCTGAGGAGTCAAGGCCATGCAGGGATTTCTCAAACATGCCCCTACACCCCCTTACACCCCCCCAGAATTTCCCAATACCCCCCCCATTTTCAGCTACTAACAGTGTTATACCAAATTATTGAGCACTCCTAATACCCCCCCTTGCACCTCTCCCTACCCCCTCCCATTTCAAGTCCTGGGGAGAATACTGGGGCCATGTGGGGTGGGAGCAGCAGGGCATCGGCCAAGGTGGAGGAAGGAAGCAGGAGGACCAGTTAGGAAGGGCTGTGGGGGAGCAGAGAGGAAGAGCTGAGGGCAGCAGGGGAAGAGACGAAGGTGAGGAGGAAGACATGCAGCTGCACTAAGAAGTTTGCAAAATGTTGGGACCTGCAGCCCATGGATCTCCCAGAGGAGCTTCCTCAGCAGGCAGGTTCCAACTTCCTGCAAGGTTTTATTTGCCTCACTTACGGTACACGCGCAGTGTGAATTGTTTGTGGATGGTCTCTCCAGTCATGGTGATCCGAGCTCTGTAGGTGCCCGTGTCCTCCAGCCTCAGATTGGTGAGCTGAAGTGAGTAGTTCTCGGGAGAGACTATCAGGCGTCCCTCGTAGGATGAGTCTGTCAAAAGGACAGTGGGGGGGGTCCTTGCTCCTATACTTACTATGGGATTTGTTTGATTCACAGTCCAGGCTGCTCCTTTAAACTGCTCCGCTGGGATCCCTAGAGAGAAAGTGACTGACCCTCTCTGAATCCCGATCATTTCCATCACTCCTGTATCTCCTCTGGTGTGCTCCGCTGCATGAGAGAGAACAGGAGCCTTTAGGGCAGGGGTCTCAAACATGTGGCCCATGGGCTGCATGCAGCCCCTCCAGCTATTTCCTGTGGCCTGCAAAAACACTATCATTACCAATGTTTGCAATGTTGTTGTATGAAAAGGTTTCAGCGGTGCAGCCCTTGGGCTAATGTTTTAGTCCTCATGCACGCCTTGTGGTGATTTGACTTTGAGCCCGCTGCTTTAGGGCCAGGTTAACAACACTCCACAAACATCCCAGCTAGTTCTCCCTGGTTCTGGCTTTATCACTCTCCCTGACTCCACATCATGAGTTGCTGCTGTTCCCAGGGCAGAGCTGGATTCAAACCCTCCCCGATTTCAGATCTGGGTGCCTAGTGTGCCCCAAGCTCCTCCACTTCCTTGTCCCATATTATGGCATTTAAAAGGATTTTACATTAACCCCCTCGCTCCTAGATGAACTGGAGAACAGTGGGTTCTGGCTGAGGGTCTGAGCTGTGTCTAGCTAGAAATGAGGCAGATGTATTGACAGGGAGTCCCCTGTGGTAATCTAGGTTTCTGATTCCTGGGAGAGACAGCACCCTCCTGAGCTGGCTGGGGCTGGTAGCTTCTGCCCCAAACACACCAGAGAAGCTTTTCTGTTGGGGTTTCAGCCCCACCAGCTGTGGCTGCATTTAGCTCCTGAAGCACAGAAGCAGAAATGAAAGTGATGAGGGGCTTAAATTCTGTGCTTGATTCTGCACCACTCTGCACCTGGCAGGGCCATTTTTCCCAGCACAATGTGAGTGTGAAATACTGCTATTATCATGCCAGAACATTTCACATGCAGGTCACTGGAGAATCAGCCTATCATAGCTCCATTCCACAGTAGTCTTGGAATATCTCAGCCATCACTTTTATGGACCAAAGGGTCAGGTTCAGTGCGTCTGCCCCTGGCTCGCACTGCACTGGACTCAGTTGTCACACAGGGAGAGGGTGGGCCATTGCAGACTTGTGATTCTCAGCAGTGAAAAGCATCAGCACTCAGGCCCTTTCCTCCACTCCCTATGGCAGGGGTCTCAAACACGCGGCCAGCAGGCCACATGCGACCCCTAAAGCTATTGCCTGCGGCCGGCTACGACACTATTGTTACCAATATTTGCAATATCATTGTATGAAAAGGTTTCAGTGGTGCAGCCCTTGGGTAACTTACTAGTCCCTGTGTGGCCCTGTACCAGTCCTCATTTGGCCCTTGTGATGATTTGAGTTTGAGACCCCCACCCTATAGGCTGTGTGGGTTGGATGGCCGTGCAGTGTCTCTGGGCACAGGTCACACACAGCCTCGCAACATGGCTGGCCCTTAGAGTCACTCTCCAGGAATTAGGGAGCAGGGATTCGGCAGCAATAATCAGAGGACCCCCCAGGAAAGCAGTGCTAATGCTGCTCCCAACAACCTGTCACCTACAGGGCCAGGGGTTGGGGCGGTGCATCGCCTGCTGTAACTTGCCACCTTGGAGTCTTTTTCACTCCTTTCTGTATCCTCAGCCCCACAGCCTGACCTCTCCTTTTCCCTCCTACTCCTCCAGGTCCTCCAGTCCACTGCCCCAAAGTCTCTTCATGGTCTGTGTTGCCTCCCACAGGTCTTGTTTCCAGCTGCTGGAGAGAACTGGACCCTTCAGGGTCAGGTGAACTGGGTGCGCAGGGCTAGTCCAGCTCCAGCTTGTACCGCAGCTGATTCCCCCTCCCTTGTTACTAGTGCAGCCCTTGGGAGTAGCAGTTTGCAGGACTGGATTAAGCGAAAGGCACTGACTCAAACCCAAGTGTGGATGTGCAGGTGACACTCTAGGCCACCATTTCCTGTCCTAGCACTCACCACAAAGTAGCAGCATGAGAAGAGCACAAAGTCGTAGAGCTTCCTCCATCCTGTCAGCAGGACCAGACAGAGCAGGTGGCTTCCAAGCTACAGAAAATTTGTCCTGACTGAACTGAGCCAGACTGGGTTAGCTACCAAGATCTGGCTGAGTGGTTCATCCTGTGCCCCGTCTGACAGTGGAGAAAGACAGAGTACCAGGAACTGGTCTGTCCTAGCTCTGCAACTTCCTGTGAGAGGCTCTTTCCTTCCGTTGTAACTTGACCAATGGGCTCAAAAGAAAAAAGTTCCCCAAATCCACCAGAGTTCATTACTCAAAGCACATGGTGCCTGGGGGCTGGAGTCCTGCCCTGCTGTTGCTGGGAGTTGGGGTCTGGGTGTCAGGATCTCTATGGCCCCAGCCAGCCCAACGCTGCTGCAGGGCTGCAAGGAGGCCAGCAGTGCTGCAGGGCCATAGGGGCAGGATGCGGACTGGTGCTGCTGGAGAAGGCATGGCTGTCACTGGCAGGGCCGTAGGGATGGGGGTGGGGCACGACCATCACAGAGGGCTGGTGGGGGGGCTCCTGCCCAGCACTGCTGATGGTGACTCCCGAGGGGCTGTGCTCCTGGAGCTGCTGTCTGTGGCACTACTACCCCATTTCCATGGTGGCTGGTCAGGAACAGACAACCCATGTAGCCCGGGTGAGCAGGCCAAAGGTAGGAGGGGCAGGGCACCAGAAGCCAGCCAGAGCTGGAATTTTGGGAGACCATGGCGCCCCCTTTTAGGGCAGGGCCCAGCCCTTGCTTGAATCCAGCTCTGGTGATCTGCATATCTTTCCTGTTCACCCTTGCAATGTAATGGTGAGGTTTAATGCAAAATATGAGGTGAGGTATTTTTAAGTGCTCATGATGGGCTTTACATTATTGTTATGGTAGCATGTTTCATGCAACATCATACATGTATACAGATATGAAACATGTCCCCAAATGTATTTCACATGGCTTGAGGTGGGTAGGAGTGGTGGGGAGTAGACAAACAGAGCTGTGTTTCCAGGTACCCAGGTGAGATATGCATAACAAAGACAACGAAAATTAAGCTCCCTGGGTCAGGAGGGAAAGATGAGAATCCCTCACCCAAGGAAGGGAGAGGCCAAGTGGATGTTTGAAGCCAGAAAAGGAGACACTTTAAATTAGTTAGGGGCTTGGATCTCCATCTTGAAACAACTCAAAAGGACAGGGATTTATCCACATGGCCAGAAAGACCAAGCTTCCAAACCATCAGTTCTCAGCCATGTGGGTAAACTAGAAATAGATTACAACATTGAACTTTAGTTTTGAATGTGTATTTCCTTTTATATGGTAGTGATAAACTCCTTGACTGATTGGTTAATTGATAGTGCGTTGGTTTGCCTTACATACTCATTTAGAATCATGTTTTGATCAGTAATGTTTTTGGTATCTAAAGCAGTATGGATTTTGGAAAGAGAGTGAAAGTGTGGACACTTAACTTTGAGCAAAAGTGATACACATTGGTTTCTTTGTTAAACTGACAGACTGGAGTAAATGAGCCTACAGTGATATAAGAAGGGGCCCAATCTCTGCAGGATGGAAATTCCCAACATGGCACCTGGGGTCTGGGGGTGCTTGCTGAGGGACTATCCTCTGCTGGTCCTAGACTGAGGCCTGGAAGTAGGGATGGAATACCTCCCTGTGGCTGCAACTTGGTGTGAGGGCATCTGCTGAGTTTGTGGGAGTGGGTGAAGAGGGAAACCTGGGTCAGGTTCAAGCAGGAGGTGCTGCATGTGGGGACCAGAGGTTCTTACTATGGCTGGGCCTATCTGAGCAACCCCTGGCTTCCCCTGGCAGGTTTCCCTGCTCGCTGACCCATCCCAGCACTGTCCCGATATGGTTGACAGTCAAGCTGCAGTGGCGGGTCTGAAGCCAAAGGGGCCAAGGGCAGCCAACGCCAGGGCTCTGTGAGCCCTCACTGACACTGAGGGGTGTGTGGTTGGCACCTCCTGAGAGAACAGGGCCTGCAGATGGACAGAGCCCTTGACTGCTGCAAGGGAGGGGTCAATTCTCCAGGCTAGCCTGAATGACAGAGTGGTAGGGCAATGCGAGAGCCTGACAGTAGGCTCATAAACTGCCTGAGAGTTGGGCCAAACTAAGGACACCAAGTAACCAAAACCAGCCACAGCAGCAACCTACAGTTTGAGTCTCTTGTGCCAGCTGGCAATGGGGGCTCTAAAGGGAGCTGAAAGATTATTGTATATATAGGCCTGAGTAAGCAGAGTGGTCACTGTTAGTTTGTGAAATGACAGGGGTGACTGCAGAGAAACCACTGACATAGAGCCGAAGAAATTGTTGATTGTCTGAAAAGAGTCTGTTCCCTATCATTGTGTTTCAGAAACTCATCTCTTCTGTCATCTCAGAGTGTCCCAAACAGGGAGCGCAACATGAAATATTCCAGATATTAACAGCACCTGGTGGAACTGACATTCTCTGGGACCAGATCGCGAGGGTCCCTTTGTGCCTGCTGCTCTTTTGTGTTCTCTGTGGTGGAGGTATGCTGTCTTCCTCATTACAACAGAGCAGGGTGGGACTATGTGTGCACTTATTAAAGCACTTGCCAGGTCCCCAAGTACGTGCAGTAAATGGCAGGAAAGCTAGATGCCTCAAGAGGACAGATATACAGTAGGCTACAACACAATTCACCTTGAGGTTGCTGTCTCAGATCCACAGCAGCTGGGTGGCTATGCAGTGAGGTTGGGGAGTGTCAGCCCTGTCCCCAGTAGATGTGCCTCCTTGGTACAAAGCCACAGCTGAAGTGGGTTCTTGTTATCTGCCTTGTTGGGAGCCTAAGCAGGGACCAAAGACACTGTCCTGGTCCCTCAGCTGCAGAGCAGGGCTGGGAGAAATGGAGTGTAAGAGAGCAGAGAGTCTGGTCCTTCAGCATTCTGGTGGAGCAGTGAAAAAGGAACTGGCATGTGGGTGAAAACCTGGCCCTTTGCATCTTAATTTTCTTCGTTTGGCTGCATTAAGCCATTGGGATAATTGCAGAGAAGCATCTGTGGATAGGGCAAATTGTGGGAGTTGACTCTAACTCCATTATAGAGGGTTTTAGCAAGAGAACAGTTGGTTACTTACCAGTAATCATCCTTCTCTGAGATGGGCTGCTCACATACATTCAGTTACAGGTGTCTACGTGCCGCAGCGCACAGTAGCTCAGAAAGTCTTTAGGGTTAGCCTGTCAGGTCAGGGCGCATGGCCAACACCCCCTCCAGGCTGCAACCACGGCTATATAGGTGACCATCGCCCTGACCCTCCCAGTCCCATATACCTTTGCCAACTCTGTTAGCGGGGACGGTGGGAGGGACCTGAATGTATGTGGGCAGCCCATCTCAAAGAAGGACAGTTACTGGTAAGTAACCAACCGTTCTCCATCAAGCGCTGCTGACATTATTCAGTTACAGGTGACTGCTAGCCATACCCAAGGATGGTGGGAGGAGTTACCGTCTACCCACACTGAGTACAGCTCTGCCCACAGTGGCATCGTCTCTAGCCTGCTGGGCAATGGAGTAGTGCATCGTGAAGGTATGAATCGACGACCACGTAGTGGCCCTGCAGATCTTTTGGATCAGGACCTTAGCGAGGAAGGCCGTGGAAGACACCTGAGCTGTGGTAGAGTGGGCTCTCACAGTCTCTGGGAGAGGTATGTTTGACCTTCCGTAGCAGTCTTTAATGCAGTTCACAATACGTTTGGAGATTCACTGAGAGGATACTGGGGAGCCTCTCATGCGTTCAGCAACCGCCACAAACAATGGGGAGGTCTTACGGAACGATCATGTGCGCTCGATATAGATTAGGAGTGCTCTCCTCACATCCAGGGTGTGCCACTGTCTCTGGTTTTCTGTCACCTGAGGGTCTGGACAGCAGACCCGCAGGCAGATTTCTTGATTCATGTGGAAGGGGGTGGAACCTTGAGCAAGAACGAGGGGTGGTGACACAGGACCACCTTGTCTGGGAAGAAAACCGTATATGGAGGTTTAGAGGACAGGGCTCGTAACTCTGAGACCCTTCTGGCCGAGGTAATTGCTACCAGGAAAGCCACCTACCAGGACAGTACGAGCAAGGTGGCTGAGTCCAAGGGCTCATACGGCGGTTCTGTCAGAGCCTGCAGCACAACGTTCAAATCCCACTGTGGAGTGGGTTTATGGGTGTGGGGAAAGAGTTTCCACCCCTTTCAGGAATCTCTGGCAGATGGGGTGTGAAAAGAGTGGAACTCCATCTACTCTTTGGTGAAAGACCGAAATGGTCACCAAGTGGACTTTTAATGAGGACAGGGATAGGCCTTTCTCTCTTACATCAAGAAGGTAGTCCAAAGTTGCCTGAATTGGTGCGGAGATAGGGTCTATGTCTTTGTCACGGCACCAAGTGGAAAAGTGGTTCCATTTTGCCATGTAGGTGGACCTGGTGGAGGGTTTCCTGCTACCAACCAGGACCTTCTTACCCCTATCTGAGCAGTACCTCTCTTGCTCGCTGAGCCAGAGAGCATCCAGGTTGTCAGGTGCAGGAGGCCCAGGTTTGGGTACTGAAGGCAGACCGAGTCCTGTGTCAGGAGGTCTGCCCACCATGGGAAGCGGAGCGGGGTCCTCACGGAGGGAAAACTAGTGTTGTCTGGGCCAGTCCGGGGCTATCAGAATGATGTGTGCCTCGTCCGTGAGGACCTTTAGTATCACCCGGTGGATCAGGGGGATTGGTGGGAAGGCATACATTAGGGTCCCCAACCAATTGAGGAGGAAGGCATCGCTGAGAGAACCCTCCTCCTGACCCCGAAGGGAGCAGAACCGGGGACATTTGCGGTTCTGCCCTGTGGTGAAGAGGTTGATCTGAGGGGTTCCCCATCTGTTTGTCAGCAGGGACAAAACCTCGTTGTGGAGGGACCACTCCTGATTCACCAGGGGTTTCCTGCTGAGTGAGTCCGATATACCGTTGTCTACCCCGGGTAAGTGGGAGGCAGTTGGCGTGAAGTGCTGGTCTATCGCTAATTGCCAAAGCTTGGTCGCTTCCTTGCATAGAGCCGAGGAGTGGACTCTCCCTTGACGGTTCATGTAGAACATGGCCGCTGTATTGTCTGAGAGGATTTGAACCACCCTACCTTGGATCTGGTCTAGGAAGGTATGCAGGCCAGCCTGATAGCCCGGAGCTCCTTCACATTTATGTGGAGGAGACTGTCCTCGGGATTCCAGCCACCTTGTGTGGAGAGGCCTCCAGACAGGTGGGCTCCCCAGCCCAAGTTGGATGCATCTGTTATCAGGGTCACTGAGAGCTTGGACTCCCTGAACGGAATTCCCCCCATCGCAAAGTCGGGGTCCTTCCAGATTTGGAGGGACTCCAGAGCATATTGAGGGACTGAGAGTACTTTGTCCAGGTGGTCCCTTCCTGGTCGGAAGCTTGTGGTGAACCAGAGCTGGAACAGTCTCATCCACAGGCGGGCTGTGCGGATTACTGACATGGCCACTGCCATGTGTCCCAAGAGCTGCATGCACCGTCATGCTGTGGTCAGCCTGGGCACCTGGAGCTCTGTGATGATGGTACAGATGGACTGAAATCTTGACAGGGGCAAGGACGCAGTGCCCTGTTGGGCATTTAAATGTGCCCCGATGAATTCTATGTACTGAGTGAGGCACAGTTTGGACTTCTCTGAGTTTATGCGGAAGCCCAGGAACTTGCACAGGTTCATTACCAGGTCAATGTGGTTTTGTACCTGTCGACTTGGCAGTCAGGAAGCGCCTCCCTCCTCTAGAGCAGTGGTCCCGGGGGTTGAGCGCCCCCCCCCCCCCGCTGGCAAGAGGAGGGCTCTGCCAGGACCCGGGCTGGGACCTGGAACCCAGGAGGTGGGCCCAGGGTAGGGGAGGGCTATAAAAGGCGACGGACCAGGCGGAGTAGGAGGAACCTCAGAGGGCGACCTACTGCAATCCCGGAGGGCGCTCCACCCCAGCCAGTGGACAAGCTGCTGGAGCAGTGGCGGGACTTCCCACTCTACTCCCCACCCCAAGGGGAGGACCTGGAGGAACTGCCATTGGCTGATGACCTCACAGATCCAGAGGACTCATCCCCCAATGACCTGGAGGAGCTGCCATCCGCTGAAGACACCCTGGGCCAGGAGGAGCCTACCACCAATGACCTGGAGGAATTACCCATCGCAGAGGACCTGCCAGCCCTGCCGCCGCCAGGGGACGAAGGTTTGACAGGGATCCCTTGGGCTTATTACCCTGAGGACTTGGTAGGGGAGGGAAGGGGAAAACTCGGAGGAAGTAGCCCAGGGAGGAGCGGGACTTTCCCGCCAGTGTGGGGTTAGAGCTGGTGTGTTTAGGTGGAAGCACTGCTGGCTTCCTGGTGGCTGTACAGCCACCAGATAGGGCCCTGGGCTGAGACACAGTGGAGTGGGCGGGCCTGCGTCTCCCTCCCCTGCGCCCAATCCTCTGCCGACCCTGAGGTACAGACCCTTGCTTCGAACCCCCACCAAAATACTCCTTACCGCCTTGCCTGGAGGAAGGGCCAGAGGCCTAGACTTTGTTAGCTGCCTCGCCCCATTGAAGGGGGCTCGCAGGCACAGACTCCTTACAGCCTCACCCAGAGGAAGGGCCGGAGGCCTAGACGTTGCTTAGCCACCTCGCCCACATAGGGTGGAGCTCACAGAAGGGGACTTGAACGCATCCGCGCCCAACAAGTAAGCGGGAGGCTGCCCGCTGGCGGAAACGCTGGGCCACGAACCACCTCCGACTTACAGAGCCAATCAGCTAGGTGGGGGTAGATTTCTATACACCTTCTGTGTAGGAAGGCTGCAACCAGTGCAACACACTTTGTGAACACCCTGGGAGCTAGCAATAACCCGAAGGGGAGGGCGGTGAACTAGTAGTGGTGTTGTGCCACCACGAACCTGAGAAAACGTCTGTGATGGGGTTGAATGGCTATGTGGAAGTACGTGTCCTTTAGGTTGAGGGCTGCGAATCAAACTTCTGGGGACAGGGAGGGGATAATCTGCAGTAGGGAGACCATGCAAAATTTTATTTTCTATGTTTTTGTTGAGTGCTCTGAGGTCTAAAATGGGTCGTAGGTCCCTGTTGGGCTTGGGGACTAGGAAGTAGCGGGAATAGAACCCTTTGCCGCGCTCTCTTTTGGGAACCTTTTCTATAGCTCCGAGGGAGAGTAGCTTCTGGCATTCGCCCTCGGGCTTGCCCAGCAGATCTGGATTTTCTGGTATTGTGGGAGGGGGCGGTTTCCTGTCCTGAGGGATTGAAAGGAACTAGATGCTGTATCCTCTTGCCACTGTGTCAAGGACCCACTGGTCTGATGTGACACGGGTCCACCGTGGGGCAAAGTGGTGGAGGTGGTGGGGGGAGAACAGGGGTTCTGGAGCACTGCCCTCAGAGGGACCATCGAAAACGCTGTTTGCAACCCAAAGAGCAGTCCGATCCCTGTCCACGCCATCCAGACTGTGAGGCGCTCAGCTTACCCCCTTTACCTGATCGACCCTTATCTTTGTCCAGGTTCCCAAGATGGTGCTGGGGAAACTGGAGGGATCTCAGGAACTGGGTTTGCAGTTGCAGCTGCTGTTTCAGTTGCTGTAGCTGCTGATGTGACCACGAGGAGCGCCTAACAGGTTAAGGAGTGTAAATTCCGAGGGACCGAAGTGTAGCCCTTGAGTCCTTCATCCCATGCAGCTTCGCATCTGTAGTAGATGTGAAGAGGTCGGGACTCTCGAAAGGAAGATCCTGGATAATCTGTTGCATCTGTATGGAAGGGCCAGAGTTTTGGAGCCAGGCTAAGTGGTGCATAACGACTGCTAATGCCATTATACGTGCCACTGTATCCACCATGTCCCAGGTTGCCACAAGTGCATCCCTGGATGCTCTCTCTCCTTCATCCAGCATTGTCTCGAAGTCTCTCAGGCGCTCCTCGGAGTCAGCTGAGCAGAGATTTCATAGAGCCTCCCACAAGTTGAAGATGTAGCACGTCATCAGGGCTGAGTAATTTGAGATATGCAGCTGTAAGGCGGTAGAGAAGTAAACTTTCCTGCCCAATAGGTCAAGCTTTCTCGCCTCTCTGTTCTTGGGCGTGGGGTTTAGCTGGCCCTGCCTCTCCCTTTAGTTGACCATGTTGACCACCAGTGATCCTGGGGCTGGATGGTGGAACAGGAATGGGAATCCTTCCGGGGAGACAGAGTATTTCTTGTCCACCACTTTGGTCACTGGTGGAATCGAGGAAGACGTTTGCCAGTATTCTTGGATGATATGAAACACCCCGGAGTGTAGGGGAATCGTGACCTTAGCCGGCGTGGCTCTACGACACGCATTGAAGAGAGAATCATCTTCTACTTGGATCACCCCCAGCTTCAGCTTCAGATTTGCTGCCATACAGCAGAGGAGGTCATGCTCGAGGTGGGGATCTCCTTCATGGTCGGTGGACATGTCAATTAGGCGTTCATCGGGTGACGAGGATGATTGAGCCCCTGATCTGCTACGTTGAGTAGAATCAGGGTCTGGCTCGTCACCGGAGAAATCCGAGGACTCTGGCACCGGCGATCAGGCATAACGGAAGGAGGCATCATCTGCCGTCGCGTTGTGCAGTGACCTTGACGGTGGCATAGGTGCCATGGGGGGAGCAGAGACCTCTCCTGAAGGGTGTATTCCCCTCGAGCTCGGTGATACGGAGCTCTTTCGAAGCCGCTTTCTCAGATGCTACTCCTGAGGGGGAAGAGAGGGGTCTTCGGAGAACCATCTGGACAACCTCCCCCCCGACATCCGGCAGTCCGGTACTGAGAGTTCTTTGGAGGAGTGGTGAGGTGGAGCCAGAGTACTTGGGCCCGGTGCCGGGTTTGACGGTATCGGGTTGGAGAAGGGTGAAGAGGCCCGCGACAGTACTGGTATCGGTGCAGGTGTTGTCGGAGCTGAGTCCGACGGTACCGGAAGCGACGGTACGGGGAGCGGCAGTATCGGTGATGGTGATGGGTCCAGCGATACTGGGCTTGATGGCGTAGCAGGCTTAGAGGCAGTACCGCCGGGGCAGTACCGTGTCCAGCAGTGCCAAGGGGGGTGGTGCCGCTATGGTCCGCTTCTTCTTCTTCTGCACCAGAGTCATGTTTGAATGCCCTTGGTGGGTTGGTGCCTGAGCCGATGCCCTATTCAGGGCAGCTGAGAGGCTACTGTAGTGGCTGATATTTCCAGCGCAGTACTGGTGATTGGCGGGAATCCTGAGACCGGGCTGATTGAGGGCCCGACGGAGTGCTGATGGCTCGGCTGCCTTTAGGTGGAGCGGCTCCGTTCCCCAAAATTGAGGAGATGGTGCTTTCTTTCCAGCTGAGTCCTTCGCTTGAAGGATTGGCAAATGGAGCACTCCGGACTGGGTGGGACTCACCCAAGCAAGCGAGGCATTTCTCATGTGGGTCATCCATTGGAAAAGCCTTTCAGCATCCTAAGCACAGCTTGAAACCTGGCATTTCGTGTTTCGCGTGAAAGACGGGCGCTTGCGTTTCACAAGATACCGCTGATCCGAACTGACGCTGATGGCGGAAAAAGGAACTGGGAGGGGCAGGGTCACGGTCACCTATATAGCCACAGTCGCGGCGTAGAGGGGGCATTGGCCATGCGCCCTGACCCGACAGGCTAATGCTAAAGACTTTCCGAGCTACCATGCGCTGCAGCACATAGACACCTGTAACTGAATGATGTGAGCAGCGCTTGAAGGAGAAGCTATTACATATTGCCAGGGCCGTAACTGCAGCAGGGCGAATGGGAGTTTGTTGCAGGTGCACTGGAGCGGCTCCACTGAGCCGCTCCATTAAAGGGCACACTTCACATCACTGGCCCCTATGCACCACTAATTGCAAGGGGTGAATTCCAGTTGGAACAAACCCCAGGAGCTGAAACAGTGGGTTACTCACCAGTAACCATCCTTCTTCAAGATGGGCTGCTTGGATCCATTCAGTAATAGGTGTCTCCGTGCCGGAGCGCCAGATTCATCAGAAAAATCTTGTCCCAGCCTGTCAGGAGAGGGTAGGCAACCTCCGCCCCTCGTGCCACCCTGTGGCTATATATATAGCTGCCTCCCGACCCCTCCTCAGTTGCTTAGAGTCACCAACTCCAGATGTGGGGATGGAGGGGAGGGACCTGAATGGATCCGAGCAGCCCATCTTGAAGACGGATGGTTACTGGTGAGTAACCCACCGTTCTTTGAGCGCTGCTCAGATGCATTCAGTAATAGGTGACTACCAATGTTCCCTCTAAGCTGCGCTGGTGCGCTGTGGCACAGCCCGCCACAGCCGCCAGCACAGCGAAAGCTGCCGGCAGCGCTCTGCCGGCAGCCTCCACAGAACTCCTCTGGGGCTGGGAGTTTTGAAAACTCCCGCCCAGAGAAGCTCCAACGGAGCATGCCCAGAAAATCTGGGCATGCTCCGTAGATCTCCTCTGGCCCAGGAGTTATGGCTGGGCCCTCTGGCTCCAGTCTAGCTCCAAGGTAAGTGGAGGGGGGGCTGAGCGGGAGCGGGGGGGCGAGCGGGGGGGGCTGTCAGGAGCAGCGGGGGGCGAGTGGGAGTGGGCGGGCTGCCAGGAGGGAGTGCCGAGCAGGAGCGAGGGGGCTGAGCGGGAGCAGCGGGGGGGCTGTCAGGAGCAGGGGGAGGGGCTGCGCAGCGGGCGCCATGGGGGGGGGAGCGCAGCAAGCAACTGGAGTTTCTCAGCTGCCCTCTCCCCTTAGAGGGAACATTGGTGACTACTAGCCATGCTGATGGGTGGCAGGTGGAGTTGAGTCTTCCGCTTTCAGCGCAGCAACATGCCCCAAATGGTAGAAGCCCAGCAACAAGATCCTCACCGGAGTCAAGAAGCGAACAGGCCTTGACGTGGCCCAGAAGAGTCAAGAGCTGAGGGCCAATCCAGGACAGGGGCAGGACCGAACCCGCCGAGATATATGCACATAAGCAGGTTGGAACACGGTCACCGTAACCGGAGTAAAGGATGCAACGTGAACATAGAGGGTTGCGTTAGATGTTCTGCATAGGTGGAAACGTGAAGTATGACAGACAGAATATAGTGTCTGGCCATGGGCCTTGCAGTGTGGTCTCGTGGGAGAACGCTGGATGCCAACAAGTGCGGGTTTAGCCATATTAGCCATGTCCTGCACGAGAACGAAGAAAGGGTGGAGATTTCTCCCTGAACTGATCACCCTAAGGCTTTAGCTGAAACTACAGAGTTATGAACTAATCTGGACGACTACTGAGTATGCAGGTAGCCGTAGGAGAATAATCTTATCCCTTGTCCAGGTCATGACCAGACGTAGCCGAGTCTGGTTTATGCAAGTGATGGTGAAGATACAGGGTTGTAGGGTGGGGCTCGAGAATGACTGAGAAGACCCACAAGACACTAAACAGCAGTATATAGAAGCCAAGCTGAGCAGAATGGAGGGCCTACGGTATGCTAGCTATAAACCTGGGTAGTGCAGAAGCGCATGTTTTCAGCCAAATCAGGTACTAAGGGCCGGGTTCTCGCAGGAGAGAGGCTCCAGGACAGAAGAGCCACCAAAGCAAGGTGGCCTGAGGTCCTTATAAGGCCCGCGGGAGCATGAGAACTCACGGGAAAGGCCCGCTTGGCCTATAATCTTGCAGGGTTTCGCATCGCGAGAGCCCTCACGAGTGCGTGAGGGAGGGAGAAGAAGGATCGCGAATAGCACCAGCTATCGTTTGGTCACCCCAACGTGGACCAAAAAGTTCATAGAAGTGCCGTGTAAGGTCATGGTCTCAAGCACCTATAGTACTTCCCGGAGGGATAGTGCTACCACTCTGGTGCGCCAGTGGGTGCCAAGGAAAACTCCTCAAAACAGGGATATCCTGAGAACCCCAACGCCGGGGGAGGTTCATTTCCTACCAATTAGGAAGTGAATCCACCACAGAGTGGCAACTGCAGTATTTCAAGCGTATTCTGGGGTTAGAGGACCTAACTAAGTCTCTTCCCCCAGCGGAAGTCGGAAGGCGATTTGAGGGAGTACGATTCCTAAATTCCTGGATATTGCAGGAAATAGGCTCTAGCATGATTCCCTCTGTCTATCATACCAGTGGATGGGCAGTGTATGTAAATAGATCCTCAAGAGTTGAGGAGGAACAGCAGTACTATTGGGCGCCACCGATGCAGGTGAGGGTAATCCTGCGGTAGAGTTATAGGTCTACAATCAGATGTAGTGGGAAGGCCCCAAGAAAACAAAGGGTGGGGGGAGGGCGTGCCCTGCCAGGGTACAAGACCGAGAGGCAGAAAAGGCAGCTACAAGTACCTTGGGAAGGATCCGCTCTGCCTACACGTTGTCTCCTGCCCAGTATGATGGCTGGTGACGTGGAGGAGGGTGCTGATGAGAGAAGGCCCGATAGGGTGACCCGTTGCTGTTACCTAACGTGGAGATGTGACTAAGTGTCCTCTCCTAGGTTCCCAGCCTGGGAGTTCGAGGAAGGTACACCCGGCTCATGCTTACGGGCAAGGGCATAAGGAGAATTGACTACCGCGATTGGGATGTGGACTGAGGACGAGGGTTCCTAGGGTGGGAGCCCTGGTCACCACTTAAATCACCACAAGGTGAGGGTGTGGAGCCGTAGTTCCCATAAGGAAGGGAAATGGTTTGGGGTGGGCCGTTCACCTTGGCCCCCTTCAGAGGTTAAGATCCGCCCTGGCTAAGCGGATGTGTCCACTTCAGTGAGCAGGAGATATTCCTGTCGAATTGGGGTCGGGGTCACAAAGGCTGGTGCACGTTGAGCCGATGGTATGTGACTGGAGGTATCCCCCCTCCCCTTGACCTGGACTCGAGGAGGCCTACCTGAGGGAGGCATCAGGGTCTCAGGTACAGTTCTGTTTGTGGGTAGGCTTCGAATATGCGTGTCTCGGAGCCTCTGCAGTGGGGCTAGGGCTACAGCGAGACACGCCTCTTGTCCCTGGCAATGGTGTTGGCGTGGGAGACACGCAGTAGAGGGACGTCCGGGAAGGGGAAGGAGGGGAGAGGGAAAAAGGGGCGGTTTTCCATGCATCTTCGGAGGGGTTGCTGCTTAAGGGATGTGGGGAGTAGACCATGGTATTTGGGTTCCATCTGTGCAGGCAGGGCGTCATTATATTGTCGGGGCCACGTCACTTCAGATCTGAGGTCTGCTAGTGCAGTAGTGAATGGGGAAAAGGGGGGGGAATGGGTCCCACCAAATCCCGATTCGTTTTGAGGGGGAAAGGGTTTGGTGACCATCTGTGACGCTGACGTCCTGACGCCTCTATGCCCGAGGATCGAAGTAGGGTGACGGCAAGTACTGTGCCCCTCCCTGCAGGAGAAGGGGCAAAGACCCAGCCTTTGCAGCAGATAAAGTGGTGGAAAGAAACTCCCCTGTGGTCCCCTTCTGGGAGAAGATGGGGAATTTGAGGGGGGAAGGGAAACTAAGTCGGGGGGAGCGGTACATGGGGAAGCAGGCCAAAGTACTTGGCCTCTCCCTGAGGATCTCAGGTGGTGCCCACCACTGAGAGGGTTTCCGGGGGAAACAAAACGTCCCCCTCGAAGGGCAGGTTGAGGACCGCCTGCTGTGTATTAGGGGGCACTCTAGCTTCCCTAAGCCATGCCACCCTGTGTATGGTAACTGCCGAGGCCACGGTGCGAGCGGCTGTGTCTACCACATCACGTGCCGAAAGGAGGAGATCTTGGGAGATTAGGTTGCCTTCCTCCAGAAAGGCATAAAACTCCTCTCTAGCCTCAGGTGGGAGCAGGCTTCTAAATTTTCCAAGTGACTCCCACAAATCCAGCAAGTACCTGCTGGTTATAGCCTGGCTGTTTGCCACTCGTAGTTGGAAGGGGTAGTTCGACTCGGACACCCAATACTTAACGCTCGCTGTATCTGAAACCGGGGGAATGGAACTTGGGCTCTGCCACTGGGAGCGTGCGAGATCCCATACCCTTGGGTGGGCAGGACTGCTAAGGGTGCCGTTGAGGCAAAGGCTGGCCTGAAGAGGGTATTGGGGGTGGGGGGAGGCTCAAGGGCTGCACCTCTGTGCCTAAATGGGCTGTAGCCCAGCGCAACAAATCAAAATGCACCAGTGGGTTTCCTGTGTAAGACTGCGGCGCCAGAGAGGGAGCGGTACCGGGAGCTCACCGTGGTGGGGAGTTCCTTGCGGGGACCATTCCTGTGGCCTAAAACGGAAGGGTGATGGGGCTGATATGTGGTGCCAAGGCCATTTGGAACCCCTGGAAGGTCCTTCTTCTGGGCTGGAAGCAGGGGAAGGGGACCGAGACTCCTGGGCCGGTACCGGCGACAGTGGGGTGGTGTCAGCCCCCACTGGAGTGGATGACGGGGGGCTGTGTGGTGAGGGCAAATGCCCCAGGTGGACCCAGGTCTTCGATACAAAGGCCGGTTTGCCCCTTCTGGTTGGAAGTGGGGCAGGGGGTGTCGGGAGTAGCAGGAGGGCTTGTGCTGCCTCCACTGCTTCCGGGGTGGACAGGACGAGGAGTGACTCCATTTGGCCTGGTGGCAAGTCCTCACCCGGGGAGGGAGGACTGCCTGGGGGGGAGGACTCACACTTCTGTGGCACCGGGCTATGGCGGGACTGTGGTGCCGAGGGTGAAATTGGCCGATGCTGGGGTGAGCTTGGCACCGGCGAGGCTGGACTGTACTGGGCCATCGGCGCTGGAGATGATGTGGAGCGGCGCCGAGGCAACCGCGGTACCATCGGTGCTGGGCTATCTGAGGGTGACCTCGAGCGGTGCGGAGGTGCCAGGGTGCCAGGTAGGCGCTGCAGTGCCAGAGTCAGCACCGAGGTTGTGCAGCAGTGGCTACTGGTGGTGCAGTGCCACATAGGCTCCGATGCCGAGATGGGTCTCAGTGCCAGGTGTGAACCTGAAGGCTCAGGTGAAGAGTGCTGGGCCTCCTCTGAGGCTAGGGTGTGGCGTCGCTGTTGCCTCTCCTTGATCGTTTTGGGTTTGAAGGAGAGACAGATAGAACAAGCCGAGACCATGTGGTCTTTGCCCAAGCACCTAAGTCACTTCCTGTGGGGGTTGTCCCAGGGGAAGACCTTGCCACACTCAGCACAGGGTTTGAAAACTGGCACATCGACGAGATGTTCCGGTCCAGTAGTGGGAACTCTTTTAGTGGAATTAAATCCACAAAGAGATGCTCCCAGTCGGACAGCAAGCTGAAGAGAAGGACAGGCTGCTTGCAGTTCTCAAGGAGTGGATGTTCCCATTCTGATGCGCAAGGCAGAAGAAATGAAACAGGAAGGAGGGGTCAGGAGGCGGCCGTATATATAGCCACGGGGTGGCGCGAGGGGCGGAGACCGCCTACCCTCTCCTGACAGGCTGGGACAATTTTTTCCGATCAATCTGGCACGGAGACACCTATTACTGAATGCATCCGAGCAGCGCTTGAAGAAGAACAGAGCATTACAGTTCTGCACATTGCTTTCAGAGAGACTTGGGTTCCAGAGGATGAGATTTTTCACAGGTGTTTAGTTGCCTAAAGATGCAGAACAGAGCCTAGCAAGATTTTCAAAATCTCTTCAACACCTAACTCACCTTGCTACTTTGGTTCTTTTGGAAAGGCAGCTCAGCAGTTAGAAGCCTAGAAATATTTTCAAAGTCATTGTGGCACCTACCTGGATTTTAACTGCCTAAATATCTTTGAAACTCTGGCCCTAAGTGCCTAAGTCACTTTTGAAAATAGATCCTGGGTGCTTAACTCGAATGCTTTGGAAAATGTCACCGTGAGACTATTTGTGTGGTGAAAAAATTTTGAAAGATGCTGCCCTGTGTTCCAGCTCCACTTTCTCCCTCACCCCCAAAATGAGGCTGCCTGTAGGCTCCTAGGGCACTGCTTTCCCATCTGGGATAACGGTGGGTTACTTACCAGTAACCATTTCTTCTTCAAGATGGGCTGCTCAGATTCATTCAGTAATAGGTGTATCTGTGCCAGAGTGCATGACTGGTGGGAACTTTTTGCCCTAGCGTGTCAGAAGAGGGCAGGCAGTCACCACCCCCTGCATTACCACCACCCAGCCCCTCCCAAGGTTCCTAGGAGTTGCCAACTCCAAGTGTGGGGACAGGGGGAGGGTTGTGAATGAATCCGAGCAGCCCATCTCGAAGAAAGACGGTTACTGGTAAGTAACCCACCGTTCTTCTTTGAGTGCTGCTCGGATATATTCAGTAATAGGTGACTGCTAGCCATGCTGATGGACGGCGGGTGGAGTTGGCTCTTCCACCTTCAGCACAGCATATCTCCGACAAGGGTAATAGTCCAGAAAGCAAGGTCCTTCAGGGGTCTGAGGTACTGACCTAAGGACCTTAATCCAGGCAAGAATGGCCTGGGATTGTAGGAACTAACCCAGTGGAGAGAAACAGGCCCAGTTTGCCCGAGCACCAGTTGATGTGCGTGAAGCCTGAGGTCACCTTACATATAAGTGTGGGACAAATGAATCATGGCTATGGTCCCACCCCTAGAAATAGGGAGGCAAGGAAGCTCCACCTCTTTACAGGAAGGTTGAGAGCCAATGCATCTCTAATTGCTCTACCTGAGAGGGTATTGGCAGAGGCATGTGGAGACCAAAAGATTAAGTGTTCTGGGAGCAGCACGTGTTGGCATAAAAATTCTGAAGGCGTCCACAAGGCCTTAAGATTACCAGCCTGGCAGCGGTGGTTACCGGACACTGCAAGAAGCAGTGGAAGGGGGGGAGACCGTCTTTCCCTCAGTCCAGCAGTGTAAGGCACATGCAGGCCATGGACCAGACGAGTATGTGACTCTGGCACACTTGGTGCCCCACAGCAGGGAAGGGCTGTCAGGAGTGGGGCGGGGAGGGTATAGGAGAGTTTACCTTATCTTAGTTTAAGGAGGAATGCGAAAGGCCAAAGACGACAGCTGACAATCTCCTACAACACACTTATAAACGATACACTCAAACCGGCATGGAGAAGGCCAGGTGCTTGACCTGCTCCACGGTGCTATATAAGATAGACACAGGTGGAACTTCCTATAGGCCTGAATAGTATTCGCCAGTCCTATGTGAGCTTACCGATGACGCTGTAACAGTTCTCTTTGAGATGGCCGAAAGAATATAAGGGGTGAGGGGCTGTTGCCACAAAGACGAAGCCTGAGAGGTAGGCTTATGTGTGCCGACAGCCCCAGATGCCAGTCCCCGTGGCCTATGGAACCAAACTCAATTTGGCTTATGTGACCTCGCACTGTAGGGAAAGATTCACCCTAGTATGGAACCAATCTTAAGCTTGGCGGAGCGCAGGGGTGTGTATCAGGTTTTGGGCTCCCTGTGAGCAGGGGCCACAAGGAAAACTGCAATGTAAGAGAGGAGGAAGGAGTTACCTCTGATGGGGTGGAGCGAGGATACGGCACCCCGGTGGGACGCACTAGGTGGTCCCTTCCACTTTGGTTTGTCTGAAACAACCCTTATAAGTGTTCTATCATTGCCATTAAATCTTGTCCAGGAGAGGTGACCTCTATCAAGGGTCAGCTAATTCCCGAATTCTGAGTCACTGTTCAGAATGTTGGGGCTGAGTTGATGTCAGGCTCCCATGAGAGAGGAGGAACCTAGTAGTTGCTTGCTAGGGAAGGTAAAGTAACAAGGTAGAAGCCCCAACTAGTGAGATCTCTCTCAAGCGTGCTCACCCAAACTGAGGACCAGCTGGTGGTAGCAAGTACCAAAGGTTTATGGCCCCAGTGGAAATCACGAGCGATTGACCAGACGCTTGTGCCTGGTGACTGAGCTCTGACATTTGCATCCAGTACTTGGCAGGCAGGGACGGTTGCTTACTCCCTGGGTTCAGGAAGGGGTTGAATTACAAGCTGGAAGCATATACCTTAGATCCCTGTTGGGGATTGCTTGAACACAAGCTATGTTAAGCACCAGCTAACTCATGCTGGTGCCTAGAAGAGGGATTGGTTAGTGCAGCATATAAGGAGGGGTAAAGGGCTCCCCACAACCCTGTGGATAGGGAAGCGGGCACCTTGCAGGAAGAGAGAGCGAAAGAAGGAAGTCCCTGAGAACGAGGGGTGTCCGGAACATCTGTTTCAAAGATAGGATGTTAGGACCTTGCCCGAGAGAGAGTGTGCATGAGCGTAACTCCCAGGTATGGGAAAGGCACCCATGGGGAAAAATCCATGTAGTTTCGAATGGCCAAAGGACAGGCAATACACTCTTTGATGTTTGAAGTGTGACCATGAGCGCCTACATGTCCCGGACAAGGCAAGGGGAGTGCCTCCTGAGGAAGTGGGGGAGAAGGGGCTTTTCCCCCCGGCGGAGTGTCGGGTATAAAGACGTGGTAACCCCTTGGGTTGAAGTCAGATGTGTTAGTTAGGGGTTGCTCGAGCAAGTTCAGGCCACAGGCCTCCATTCTATCTGCTAAGCTATTAGCAGAGGTTTAGTTAACCAGAGGACTCCAGTCCTCTCAGTCAATGCAAGTCTTAAGATCAATAGAGGGGGAGGAAGGGCTGTCTGTAAGCCTGAAGGAAGGGTCCCAAGTCAGCGGGCACTCCACAGGCAGGAGTTTTGGGGAAGGTGATTAGTAATTGGTTTGACTGGTTACAACCAATACCATTGGTTCAGCAGGTCAGAATCCTCCCCCCCTCCAGGAATTGCGGGGCAGGGACGTTGATGGGGAAGTCCCTTAACTGCATTTCAACTGAAGTTGTGGTGGAGGGGATCAACAGCTATCGAGGATAGGAAGGAGAAGGGATGGTTTACTACCCGGCCTTATGGGGCTAGGGGGCATGGAAGAGGCCCTGTGGGAAGGAGGCCCAGATATTTTAACTCCTGTGACAGCAGAGGTCTCTGCTGGGAAGAGACAAGGGCGTTGCTGGATAGCAAAAAGACCTGGGGCACAGGCCCACAGGCTGCACCTGTGCTCGACCCTGCCCCTGTCATGGGTCCACCCCCAATAGGCCACACCCACAAAAGCCCCTTCCCCCCCCCATGCCCCAACAGGCCCTATCCCTATCCTGGGCCCCATTTGAAACTGGAATTCACATGAAATATTTTGAAGTGGGGAAGTTTCACATGAAATGGAAATTTTTGAAACATGGAGATGTGATGTTTCTGAAAGAAAATATGCTACCTGGGGCCATGCCAGCTGATGACTAAAATTGAAGTTGTCAGTTTCTAGCCAGCAGCTGTCTAGGCACCAATGCAGTCTGACCATATAGATTACCATGGATTATCCTGGTCCAGAGGGTTTAGCCTCTGTACCACTCTCCCACCACACAGATGCCCCATGCCATGTTGTGATACAACACCTCCTTCATACCTGTCTGCATTAAAACTGTAAAATGAGCAATCATTCACCTCCAGTGTTCCCTACAAATGGATCAAGGTGCTGGCAATATCCTCTTAAAAGCTCACAGACCATGTGAGGAGGACATATAAAAATTCTTCTCCTCTGACAAGGCATATCATTCCCTATCTCCTACAGGTTTCTGTTGCTAAACATCAGGAGTCAGGGAGATCAGAAAATAAGAGTGGGAGGGAGGGTGGTGGATCAGACCATCCCTGGGACTTCCAGTCAACTTGTTTAGGTTCTCCAGTTACTGGAGAAGTGGATGGCATCTGGGTGCCCAGATGAAAGATGACACCCTGCTGACCCACACTGAAGACACCTACTGCTGCAGTTCTCAAGCTTTTGAAATAGAGCCCATGCCTCCCCTGAACTTTGCAGTAATGCTTGCCCTCCACTTTGAGCGGCAGCATGAGATTGTGGAGCAGGGGAGTGGAGGGATGGCAACACAGCAGCTGCAATTTGCCATGCTGGGTTGCTTATACCACAAGGCATGAAATTTAAAAAGGCTCTGACCCTCTCTCAGCTTCCAGGTGTATGCAACCCAGGTAGAAGAAGTTGGGGAACTCATGAGGCAAGCAGTAAGGCTGGCTGGGGCTGCCAGTGCAGTGCTGTGAGCTGGGTCACACCAAACTGGCACACCCAGCAAGACAGCCAGCCAGACTGCCTGCCTTCTGCCTCCCCAGCAAATAGCCAAAGAGAGGACAACAAAGTGAACTGAAAACAAGGCAGAGAAGCCTCCTGCAGTATTCCCCCCACCCTGCCCTTAGCTCCTGCCAGACTCCCAATCCCCCTTTCTGGGGAAACAAAGCAGAGAGGACTTAGCAGCAAAAACTAAGTAAGCCTATTGTTACAGGAAAGAGCGAGTCCAAACCAAAAACACAGCATTACTGCGACCACACTATCCAATGCAAGACAGACAACATTACAGGTATTACAGGAATTCACAATAAAGTACGGCAACTATAAAACAAGCAAGGCATCTAGTGGCACTTTCAAAGAGTAACAAATTTATTTATTGCTAGAGCTTTTGTGGGTGAAATCCCACTTTGTCAGACACTTGAAAATGGTTTCCAAATGGGATTTCGCTCATGTGATAAATAAATGTGTTATTCTTTAAAAGTACCACAGGGCTCTTTTCTATTTTTACTGAATTAGACTAACATGGCTACCCCCTGGAACTTTTCAGTAAAAGGATGGTTAACTTTGTGGCATGCTGCCTGGTATGTGTACTTATACTGTGCACAATTCATAGGAGGGCAAAACTGAAGAGCAGAATAAATAGTGGCATTAAATAGCGACATTATTGGTAGGGAAAACCTCACTCATGATCTCCCAACAGACCTCTCAAATCTCAGGAACTTTTTCGCCAGGCCCAGTCTGCTAATATTTGCTGTCTTCTGTAGCCACAATGTAGGAACACAGATAAAATTAATTGAATGGTTGGTTACTTACCAGTAACCGTCCTTCTCTGAGATGAGCTGCTCACATACATTCAGTTACAGGTGTCTACGTGCCACAGCGCATGGTAGCTCAGAAAGTCTTTAGCATTAGCCTGTCAGGTCAGGGCACACGGGCAACACCCCCTCTGCACCATGACTGCGGCTATATAGGTGACCCTGACCCTGACCCTCCCAGTCCCATATACCTTTGCCAACTCCGTTAGTGGAGATGGTTGGAGGGGGGGCCTAAATGTATGTGAGCAGCCCATCTTGAAGAAGGACGGTTACTGGTAAGTAACCAACCATTTTCCTTCGAGCGCTGCTCACATCATTCAGTTACGGGTGACTGCTAGCCGTACCCGAGGATGGTGGGAGGAGTTACAGTCAACCCACACTGAGTACAGCTCTGCCCAAAGCGGCATCATCTCTAGCCTGTTGGGCGATGGCGTAGTGCGTTGTGAAGGTCTGTATCGACTACCACATAGCGGCCCTGCAGATCTCTTGGATCGGGACCTTGGTGAGGAAGGCTGTAGAAGACGCCTGAGCCCTGGTAGAATGGGCTCTCCACAGTTTCTGGAATGGCGTGTTTGACCTTCTGTAGCAGTCTTTGATGCAATTAACAATCCATTTGGAGATGCACTGAGAGGACACTGGAGAACCTCTCATGTGTTCAGCGACCGCCACGAACAGTTGGGAGGCCTTACAGAAGGGTCGAGTATGCTCAATATAAGTTAAGAGTGCTCTCCTCACATATAAGGTGTGCCACTGTCTCTGGTTTTCTGTGACCTTGGGGTCGGGATAGAAAACCAGCAGGCAAATTTCTTGGTTCAAGTGGAATGAGGTGGCCACCTTTGGTAGGAAGGAAGGGTGGTGACAAAGGACCACCTTGTCTGGGAAGAACGTCGTATAAGGGGGTTCAGAGGAAAGGCCTCGCAACTCTGAAACCCTTCTAACTGAGGTGATTGCTACTAAGAAAGCCACCTTCCATGACAAAACCAGTAGGGTGGCTGAATCCAAGGGTTCGTATGGAGGCTGTGTTAGTGCCTGGAGTAGAACACTCAGATCCCACTGAGGGGTGGGCTTGCGAGGGTGGGGAAAACTTTTCCACCCGCTTCAGGAACCTGTGAGCAGAGGCGGCTTTAGGTTTTCTGGGGCCCTAGACGAAGGCCCACTGTGGGGCCCCCATAGGAACTAAACTCACATAATAAAAACCATTGCATTTTTGTTCACTTTAAGACTTTGGACAGTGAACTGGACTGCTTTCATATTGCCTAGTCAACAGCCAACTTTTCCCCCCCCTCTTTCAGCTCCTGACATGTACTTCCTTTTATTACCCAACTCATCTGTCATTGAAGCCCCCATCCACTCATGTTTATTCTTTATTATTAATAATCTTTTTCCAGGTAAACCTCACAATACAATACTGAAAATGAAATGAGTGTCACAACAGATCACAATGCCACATCATCAGAGCAACCACATTTCCCACATATAAAATGTCATGGAAAAGCCACAACAACAAAATCAAATGTCATAAGATGTCAACCCATTTGAGTAAAAAAGAATTCTTACAAATCAGCAGAAACCATCCCAGAATGCAAATTCCTTAATATCACAAATGTTGTGCAAGGGGCTAGCAATGTCATGAACTAGGAAATAAAAACTGCCTCCAGCCCTGATGGAGGGGAGGAGGAAGGGCAAGGCTGAGAGCTGTGACCCCTTCTTGTGGCCCCCTAAAGTTGAGCATAGGGGACCCATCCCAGTCCAGCTGCAGTGAGGGTTTCCAAATTCCCTAATCTACCTGGCTGGAAATTCACAAGGGGATCCCTGTTCTCTCAAAACTGCATGGTTATAGGAAGCGAGGGTGGAGGGAAGGGAGCCAGTCACAGGGACTCCTGGGGCTTGTAGGGGTGCAGGCTAAGGGCTAGAATAGATGTAACCTGCTGGGGTGAAAGCTGCTATGCCCCCAATTTAGTTTCTGGCTGCAGCTGCAGAGGCTGGGCAGTGTGGCTGAAAACGCTACTCCCAGCACCAGCAGCTGTGAAGAAGTCAGGGATAAGGGGCAGCTCTGCTTTCCTGTTGCTGCTTTTGGTATGGCATGCAGTGAGAACTGGTACCTGGAGGTGAAGAGAGATAACAAGAGCTTTGTAGCTTAAGCCCCCCTCCTTACATCTTCTGGAGCCCCCCCTCAATCCCACATGCTCTCCTCTCCCCTGGCCCTGCAGCTCAGTCACGCCAGATTAGGCGCAGTCAGGACTTCCAAATACCCTGACCTACCAGGCTGGAGGGGAGTCCCTTTAATAGCTGGTCATCAGTAGAAGAGTTGTGCATGTTTCCATTACTTAGCCTTAGCTATGGCAATTGACTGCACTTCACTAGATACTTAACACCTAATGTTTCCAGCATTCAGCACATCACCACAGCTGCCTTTTTAGTATTAGCATTCTTTCTCAGTATGTCTGCCCTCCACCCACCTGGCCCTGCTGCCAGCCCCAATCTCCTTACTTACAGCCCTGGCAAGACTGCCTCCTCCCCCCACCCATGGGAACTGTGACATGGTGGGTCTAGGTCTGTCTATCAGCTATTTCTGTGCCCCCCCCCATCATTGTAGTATTTTGAGCACCTCACATTCCTTAATGCATTTATTCTGTCCTAGGCCTCTGAGGCAGGGCAGTGCTTCTCTTCCCACTATACAGTAACAGATGACTGGGGAACTGAGGCATGGAATGACTAAATGAGTTGCCCAAAGGCACAGGAAAGGTAGCAGAGCTGAATGCAATGGGACTGTTCACTTCTTTAAAGCCCCTATTTACCCACCCCCAAGCTCCTAAACATGGCTTTTCCATGACCCTGTTATTTCTCCTTCCCAGCTTGACAGCCTCTCCACATTGTGCATACACTTCAGTTGGCTCCCAATACAAACCTCTGCCCCTGGGCTATTCTCCCTTCTTGCTCACTGCTCACTTGGCTCCCTATGGCTGCAACTCACTCCCACCCCACCTGAATCTAAGTTGGATCCTCCACCTTTTTTAATCTTCAGGTGTTTTTGTTTTGTTTTGTTTTGTTCTGTTTTGTAATCTTTGGAATTATTTGCTAATTTAAAGCACAGGTGCAACTGCACTTACCCAGCCACTGAATGTGACAGGGTAGCACTAGCAGACCCTGAATTTGAAGGCCATGGGCCTCCTCAAGCTAGGTGTGACTCAAGGCAGAATCTGGTGTGTGCTGTATGAGAAGGAGAGAGCGAAGAACAGAACTCAGCTACTTTCAGATCTGAAGAGGAGTGGCAGTGGGGTTACAAAGGGAAAAAATGTTGTTTGTTGTCTGAACAAATTTGACACTGGAGAGGATGCACAAGAAACACCAGTTTAAACCCAGAATGCCCTTTCTGAGGTTAATTTCAGTTCTATTGTAACCCAAACTGAACAAACTGGCAAAGTATTTGGCTACCAGTTGGGAGGAGGTTACAAGAGCCACTCTTCATATTTGACACTTTTACTGAAATGATACATAAATAAGAAGCATTATTCCACTGTGGGTTTTTCAACACAGGCCCAAAACTGAAGCACATAAATTATACAGACGTGTCAACTCTTGCAAATTTATCATGAGTGACATTATTGGTAGGTAAAGCCTCACTCATGATCTCCCAACAGAACTCTGAAATTTCAGGAATTTTTTCCCCACCCCCCAGTCTGCTAATGTTAGCTCAGTCTTCTGTAGCCACAATGTAGGGACACACAAAATGAACAGAATTTACTTTTAAAACAGTTAGGCAACACTGTATCTGTTCTTTAATCTCGTAACTAAGATATTTAATTCCCCCCAGTTTAACAGCCATTATAACCAATATTTAACAAAGCTCTATATAATAAATTTAGAACTCATTTCATATGCTTGTTGACATTTCTTTTAGATGTAACACTGTGTAATTTGATTTAAATATGTGTGAAAAAGACATGTGAATGAAAGGTCTGTGTGATGGGATCAGTTGACACCAGCCTGTCCTGATCAAATGCAAATATTACCTTAATGGTGGAACAATTCAAACTAAACTCTGAAAAGCAAGAAGAATACACCCCCGAAAGAGAAAAACCAAATACAAGGTCAAAGTCATGTCTGCAAATAACTGGTGGTGAATGATCATCACAGAGGAGCTTTGAGGCAGCAAGGCACAGCAATCCCAGTACACTCACATGAGACTCAGCAAGTATAAAAACATGAAAATTTTGTGTCTCATTCTCCAGTTGTTATCTTAGAGCACCAAATTCATGACCTAGAGAGACCTGGCTCCCTCCTTGTGCTCCTCCTAGTTGGCCAATGGGCTGGCTCAAGCAACACATAAAGGACTGGTATCATGCCAGCTTCCAAAATTTAATACGTATCAGTGTATAGGTCTGCTTTTCTTTACTATTTTTACATTTACAAATAAATGTGGCGTATTGACTTGCCCGCAAAAAGATCCTTCTAGTCTTTTCTTTTTAAGTATAACAACTCCAATTCCTCCAGGCACTCTCTGCTTAATGTAAAACAATCCAGCACACAAGAGAACAATTTCAAGCACAGAAAAAATACTGGGTGCAGCATATGGTGTGTTCAGCAGAGTTCAACTTTAAAAATAATATCACTGCTGATGAGGTTACACCCCCAGTCAACCTGCTGCCCCAGACTCCCAACTGAGGCAACTAAGCAAGGGCAGGAGACGCCATGCTTGTGCCAGGCTGGCCCCACCACAATGGGAGGCCCCATGGTCAGACCAGCCAGCTCCACCACCTGGGCATATGGCGAGGGCAGGAGACCCCAGGCCAGGCCAGCCCTGACACTTGGGCATGGGGTGAGGCTAGGAAACCCTGACAGGGGCCAGGGTAGCACCGCAGTCTGGGCATGGGGTGGGGGTGGGCGACCCTAAGTCGGGTCCCCAGTCTCACCCCCTAGGCTGCAGGGGCTTCCTGGCCAGGGCTGCCTCACAGCAGCCTGGTCACCAACCTGGTCCCCAGAGCTCCAAGGCTGAGGAAAGACCCCTGGCCCACCAACCCTCTGTTGGCCCAACCCTGGCCAGGACAGAGACTGAGGAACATCCCTCGGCCCACCCCAGAGCTCAGGTGAGAGGTTCCATTCCCAGGCCACCCACCCCTGGGGCCCAGAGGCCATGGAGCACACCCCCAGTCCCACCAGGGGCCCAGAGGCCTTGGGACACCCCCCCCCAACTCCCACTGGGGGCCCAGAGGCCTTGGGGCAGGTGCCCAGAGCCCCCCCCCACCTGACCAGGGGCACAGGGAGCAATTCCTGGGCCCAGTTGGGACCTGGAGACCATGTGGGGATGCCCCCCCCACTCCACCCCACCCTACATCTTCCCCCCTGCCTGTCCAGGACCTCTCCAATCCCCCACCAGCTGCCCCCCATGGCACCTACCTGCTCTGCATGTGCTGGAGAGGAAGCTATTGCTGCTGCGGCAAGGAGAGGTTTGAATCTCCCTCCCTCTGCCTCAGCCTCTCCCAGGCACAGGCTGGAGTAGCCTGGAGGAGAGGTGGCAGCAGCTGAGCCAGCTCTGCCTGCACTCTGGCAGCCTCTTCTCCCTGCACCTGCACCTGCACCAGCCAGGGGAAAAATACCTGGGGCACAGCCTTGGAGATTTGGGGCACAGGCCTGTTTACCCAGCACCAGTGATGTCCCTACCACTTCCCTCCTTCCCCCAAGCAAGGGAAAATTTGCTGCTTGTTTACAAGAGTGGAACAGTCCAGAGGAGGGCTAGGGGAGGAAAGCCCTGCCCCTGGGCTGGCTGTTCCTCCCTAGGAGCTGGGTGAGCCCACAGGCACACACACAGCAGAGTCTGCTTTTCTTAAGTTAAACAGGGAGCTGAGTGGCGTGGCTTCCCTGCATTCACCGAGGGAGTGGTGAGGCCCCCCCACAGCTGGGGGCCCTAGGCCAGTGGTTCCCAACCTTTTATCTGCCATGGCACACCTTGATACCATCAAATTTTTCGAGGCACACCACCATGAAAAAGCTCATGAATATTCAAATTAACTTAATTACTTATGAATATTCATGAACCATGGCACAGTGTTTCAGAATGCTCTTTTGTGGGGTAGTAGGGGTAGCAGAGCAGGTGTGGTAAAATACGGGAGGTCAGGAGTTGTGTGCAGTGGCAGGTGTGAGTGTGGGGAGCGCAGCAGGGCAGGGGTGGCAAGAGAGGACAAGGGCAGCCATGTGGGGAACAGCACAAGGGTAGCAAGAGAGGAGGGAGGAAGGGAGAACAAGAGTGGCTTTGTGGGAGGGCAGGAGGGAACCCGGGGAGTGGGAAGGTAGGGCAGGGGAGCATGGCGCAGCACCCACTTCCCCCTTCTCCACAGTGGCTCCCTGCCACCCAGGGCAAATCCTCACCCCTCTGCTGCTCCCTCCCACCCCAGTGGGTCCCATCCTCCCCTCCCCCAGCCCCCTGTTGCCTGTGATGGACCCTCCCATTGCTGCAGGGGCCAGAACTAGGCCTCCAGCTCCCAGCTATACCCCTCCCACACAGCCACCCCACAACCCCAGCTATACACCCTCTGCTACACATCCACTCCCACCCACCTCTGCTACACATGCACACAACCCTCAGCAGCCCTCCCCCCCAAAGCCTTTACCTGGGCTGTTTGCAGGCTGCCTGACAGAAGCTGCTCCGCCCTGCAGAGGGAGATTCACACACTCCCAGCCTCCCACCCCTCTCTGCTGCCTGGCTCTAAGGTGAAGCCACTGGAACGCTGTGTTCAGGCTGCTCCTGCTGTTTTTAGGGGGACCCCTGGAACTCCATGCTCCAGTGCCTTCCTCTATTTTCAGGGGGAGCAGAAGCTTGCCTGCCAAAAACTAGGGGGCCCCAGAACTGTGTTCCAGTGCCTTTCCCCTTATGTTAACCCTTGCTTTTTCCCCAACCCTGCAAAGCCCATGTGGCTGGCCTGAGCAGAGAGGGAACTTTAACTGCAGCTGTCAGGGATGCTTGCGGCACACTTTGGGTGTTGCCGCGGCACACCAGTGTGCCCCGGCATACTGGTTGGGAACCACTGCCTGAGGCCACTGCCTGTCTCGCCTACACCAAAATCCGCTTCTGCCTGTGAGATATGGGATATGAGAAAACTGGGGCCCCCCAATGTTCCCTCTAAATTGATGATGCAGCTGAGCAAGTTATGGCATTTGCTGAGCAGCAATTTATTAGGCCTGGGGGATGGTTTTTTGGTGATGAAAGTATCAGCATGCCTAAGTGCCTTAATTCAAAAGAAATTCATAGATGTCTTTTCATTCAAACTTCAATAAAAATGTTAAATTGAAGTACTGTAGTTTTATTAATTTACTAAACAAATGTGAGACAATGACACTTGCTGCCTCTATCTAGTCTCTACCATCATCTACACTGCTCAGTTTTTGTTGCCTGTCTTTGTCAGATTTCCAGAATACATATATAGACGAAGTGTGATTTTGTTCCACAAAAGCTCATGCAAAAAAATCAATCTGTTAGTCTTTAAGTGCCACATGACTCCTTGTTTTTACATATATAGAGTCAAGGTTAACCTTGAATCTAGCAGTTAGGTATGATTTGATGTGCATTATCATGTCTCGATGAGAAACTTCCGACCTGTTACAAGACTGTGTCTTTATATTACTCATTAGACTGAAGCCTCACTCAACATCTGTACTAGATGCTTCAAATGTACCACAGACATCAACCAACTGGGCCAGGAATGTGAACTTATCATCTGTCACTGTATAAGTGACAATGTCTAAGAACATGTGCAGTGTATAACCGCATCTGCTCTGATCCCTCAGACAGAGACAGACATCTTGAGGATCTCTATCAAGCATTCTTGAAACTACAGTACACACCTGGGGAAATAAGAAAACGAACTGACAGAGCTAGACGGGTTCCCTGAAGTCATCTACTACAGGAGAGGCCCAAGAAAGAATGCAACAGAACACCACTAGTCACCACATACAACCCCCAAGTCAGACCTCTGCAACAGATCATTAGGGACCTACAACATATTCTAAAAGATGATCCCTCTCTCTCTCAAGCGTTAGGAGACAGACCTCTACTTGCTTATATGCAGCCACCCAATCTTAAACAGATACTCACCAGCAACTACAGATTTAACAACAGAAGCATTGAAGCAGGCACACACCCCTGAAACAAACCATGCTGCCAAGTCTGCCCACATATCTGCACAACAGATACCATCATAGGCCCTAATCACGCCTGCTAGTCCATCAAAGGTTCATTTACCTGCTCATCTACTAATGTGGTCTATGCCATCATGTGCAAGAAATGCCCCAACACCTTATATATTGGACAAACAGGACGGTCACCACATAAAAGGATGAATGAACACAGAGCTGATATCATAAATCACAGAACAAAGAAACCAGTTGCTGAGCACTTCCATCTTTCTAATCACTCGAGGAATGATTTGTTAACGACTGTTGTCAGGGATGTGGCTGGGACATCAAGACTTTAAAGAGAAACTGCTGAACTCGAATTAATATGCAAGCTAAATTCTGTGAAAGCAGGACTTAATCGAGACTCTGGGTTCTTTTCCCATTACAAAAGGTAATTTGACTTCAGGCTTCCCATGGTTTGAACCTAACAACTGCTTTGATTTGCTCCTACTGTATGACCTGATCCTATGTTTTACACCCCCTTACATTTATTTTCATTCCTTTCTGTAAGTTCACCCATCTTCGAAGCATCTGAGGAAGTGGGATTTTCTCCCATGAAAGCTCATGCGAAAAACAAATCCGTTAGTCTCAAAGTGCCACACGACTCCTTGTTGTTTTTTTGTAGTGTATCAGCCTTTAGCTTAAAATTTAGCCTCACATTTCTGGAATCAATGATCAAGCTCCTTTAAATGAATGGGGGTATAATAAACTAAGAGAAAACACAAATGGAGGGCTAGATTCTTAATTCCACTGAAGCTTCTTTTAACACTCTGGGAGTGCAAAAGGGTCTTAAAATGGATCTCATTTAATTCTTGTCTGATTTGCTGTTGCAGTATGACCTGATCCCATGTCTTACACTCCCCTGCATTTATTTTCATCCTATTCTGTAAATTCTCCCTCTTCAAAGAGTCTGACGAAGTGGGATATTCTCCCACAAAAGCCCATGCAATAAATAAATCTGTTAGTCTTTAAGTGCCACAAGACTCCTTGCTTTTTTTGCTTTACTAGACTAACATGGGTGCCTCTGTGGAATTTAAGTCCCTGTTATGCTGCCCAACTGGAATAAAAGGGGTTCAAAGTGGATCAGGCCCTAAATGTCTAAAATGTAGATCGAAGTTAAGTAGGTAGCTTCACATTCGATCATGAGACTGACATGTTGAGGGGATCGTATTTAATATCTAGCTATCAACCTTAAAAATACACCTATTCCACCCTCAGTAAACATATTAAATTACCTCTCATTACAAATCACAATCACTAGGTAGCAACCACTTCCCAGATTCCCTCAGGGCAACACCTTAAATAAAGTTATCTGAGAAATTCAAAACTTTTAAAGGTGGTAACAGCAGAAAACATGTTTCAAGACAGTTTCTCACAGCATCACATCTCTGTAACCAGGGCCATTTTTTGTGCCTAAAGGATTTGCGTCAAACAGAGCTAGGTTAGAGTCCATTACATTCCTCTTTGAGCGCTGCTTGGATGCATTCAGTAATAGGCGTCTCCGTGCCAGAGCGCCGGATTGGTCAGAAAAACTTGTCCTAGCCTGTCAGAAGAGGGGAGACGGCCACCGCCCCTTGCACCTCCCACGGCTATATATACAGCCGCCTTCCTGCCCCCTCCTCAGCTTCTTTTCTTCCACCTCGCACGTCTAAATTGGAATGTCTGCTCCTTGCAAATCACCTGTCTCTTTGTCTTCGACTCAAGGTCCGGCTGGGTATATCTCTTTGTGGATTCAACTCTACCACGAGAGTCCCCAACACCGGACTGGAACATCGTGTCGACAATGCTGGGGTTCAAACCCTGCGCTAAGTGCTGCAAGGCCTTCCCTTTGGACGACCCCCATGGGAAGTGCCTTAGGTGCCTGGGCAAGGACCACATGGTCTGGGCTTGTTCCATTTGTCTCTCCTTCAAACCACACTGAGACCCAGCTCGGTGCCGGAGCCTACACGGCACCGTACCACCGGTGGCCGCCGCCGCCACCGCACAACCTCGGTGCTGCCTCTGACACCGCAGCGCCTACCCTGGGCCTCGTCACCTCAGCACCGATCAAGGTTGCCCTCACTTAGCTCAGCACCGATGGTGCTGGGCTCACCTCGGCATTGCGGCATTTCATCTCCGGCGCTGCCAGAACGGGACAGCCCAGCCTCGCTGGTACCGAGCTCACCCTGGCATTGGGTGACTTCACCCTTGGCACCGCAGAGCCCGGTGCCGCAGGAGCGGGAACCTTCCTGCCCAGGCAGTCCTCCCTCCCCCAGCGAGGACTTGCCTGTGACTCAAGTAGAGTCACTTCTTGTCCTGTCCACCCCGGAAGTGGTAGAGGCAGCGTGAGCCCTGCTGCTACTCCCAACTCCCCCTGCCCCATCTCCAATCAGAAGGGGCAAACCGGCCTTCATCTTGAAGGCCTGGGTTCACCTGGGATGCTCTCCCTCACCTTCTAGTCCCCCGTCTTCCACTCCAGTGGGGGCTGACACCACTACACCACCGGCACCGGGCCAGGAATCTCGATCCCCTTCTCCCGTCTCCAGCCTGGAAGAGGGATCTTCTAGGGGCTTCAAACGGCCCCGGTGCCACACATCGGTTCCATCACCTTTCTGGTTTTGGCCACGAGAATGGTTCCCCCAGAGAACTACCTCCCCTCCACGGCGGGCTCCCGGTGCCGTGCTGTCCCCGGCACTGGAGTCTTTTACGGGAAACCTTTCAGTGCATTTTGACCTATTGCACAGGGCTACAGCCCATTTAGGTATGGAGTTGGAGCCCCACCTCAACGGCACCCTTAGCCATCCCAACCCACACAAGCGTATGGGACTTCGTGCGCTCCCGGTGGCAGAGCCCAAGTTCCGTCTCCCTGGTTTCAGATACGGTGAGCGTGAAGTATCGGGGTATCCAAGTCAGGCTAACCCTCCCTCACTGGCCACTCAGTTCTCCCTAGGGATGTGGTCCAGTTGGCAATGGGGTCTGGGGAACCCCCCAGGGACCTCTTTCCCCCCTTCAGGGAAACTAGGGAGCTGGATCTGCTAGGCCGTAAGGTTTATTCTTCATTGGACTTCCAATTACGGGTGGCAAACAACCAGGCTATAACCAGCAGATACTTGCTGGATGTCTGGGAGTCACTCAGGAAATTTAGAAATATGCTTCCACCTGAGGCCAGGGAAGAGTATGATGCCTTCCTGTGGTTACCCTCCACAGGGTAGCATGGCTTAGGGAGGCTAGAGCGCCCCCTAATACACAGCAGGCAGTTCTTGACCTGCCCTTTGAGGGGGATGTCTTGTTTCCCCCTGAAACCCTCTCTGTGGTGGGTGGAGCCCGGGATTCTCGAGGAGAGGCCAAATGTTTTGTCCTCCTCCCTCCTGGACCCACCCCCCGACTTAGCTCCCCACATCCCCTGGTGGGACAGTCCCTTTCCTTCCCGCTTTACCCATGGCAAGAAGTGGGCCTTTGCCTCCCCTTTCCACAAGGAGGGGCCCCTCTGATCACTGCCATCCTCTTTGCCCTTAAGGTGCAGAGGGCCCTAGGGCATCACTGCCGCAGAGGCCCAACCCCCCCCCCCTTCTCTAGGGAAGGCAGGTCCGGTGGGAACCATCCCGATCCTTCCTTGTTCTTCCCCTTCCCCAATTGTGGGAGCAAGACTTAGATCAGGACGCTGGGGGCCGACAAAACAACAACACCCGCCTACTGTGCCATTACCCCAATACTGTAGCTACCCCTTCCTTCACCCCATTAAGCAGTGACATTCCTGACGACAGAAACCGCCCCTCTTCTACTCCTAGCAGCCTTCCTTCCTGGATATTCCCCACCCTAACACCTCACCGAGGGATGGACGCGCATCTTGTTGTAGCCTCAGCTGCTGCGGGGGCTCCAAGACTCACACATCCGAAGCCTACTTGCAACAGGACTGTGCCTGTGGCCATGATGCGTGTCCTAGGTAGGCCCCCTCGTATCTGGGTCAGGGAAAGGGGAGGGGATACCCCTGGTCACACCACCGTTTCTGCACTGCGACCCCCAACCCCCATTTGAAAAGAATACCTTCTGCACACTGAAAGGGACACATCTGTGTAGCAATACAACTACCTGGATAGCCAATTTAATCAGGAAGGTATCCTTTAAAGTGGGTCTTTACCCCTGCTTTGGCCCAAGGTACAGCCCACTCCTCCTTTTTTCCCTCCCTTGCACAGTCTCCACCCTTTAAAACCCTGAGAGGGAACACCTAGTTATGACCATACTTTGGGAAACTGCGAAGGGTCCATCCCTTTGAGTGCTCTCCCAGCTGTATCTCCCACCTCGGTATCCACTGCCTTCTGGACAGCTGTCTATATCAGACAGAAGGTTCCCTACTTCCAGGGCACTTGCATAATCTTCTTGCTCTATGGTCCTATTCCGTGGCAGGACACGACTGCCCACCTTCTGCCCTCCCTTCCTGCGGGACCATCTCACTATGCCGCGCATAGTCCCTTAGTGTTACTGCGGTTCTCCCCATGTGCGTTGGTGGCACCTGGCAGTTCTGCGGTCCCCTTTTTCCATTTTCAAGGACCTGTTGACAACCACTGCCCATCCAATGGCGTGATAGACAGAGAACCCATATCTATACAACATATAACAGTTTGGGGTTGTACCCCCCCCCCTTTTTTATTCACCCTCTGGCTCCCTCCGGGGAGAAAACTTTGTTGGGTTCCCTGATCCCAGGGTGTCCTTCAGATGTGGCAGCTGCCACCCTGTTATGGTCCCATTCTCTAGCTTAGGAAGGAACCTCCCTTGGCAGCGGAGTTCTTCAATATCCATGTATTGAAGAGTTTCTCCTTGGCAGCCCTGGCATGGCAAAGTGGTAACGTTATCCCTCCAGCAAACACTATAGGTACTGAGTCCGTGGCCTTTCACGGCTCTCCTTCGATTCTTTTGGTCGCGGAAGGGCTGACTAGACAGTAGTAAGAGTTCTCTCCCGCCCTTTTCTCTCCCCGCCCCCACACTTTAGTGAGAGCTCTGCGATGCAAATCCTGCAAGCTTAGGCCAGCGGGGTCCTCCTCTGCATTCCAGTGCCCTGCGGGCCCTAGTAGGACCATCTCATCAGCACTGCCTCAGACCATCTTGCTGTTTGTAACCTTTCCCAGAACCTCTCTCCTGAGAGAACCCAGCCGTGGTGCCTGCTCGGCTGAAAACGTGCACTTCTGCGCTACCAGGTTGTTAATTAACCTACCGTAGGCCCCTGTCCTGCTTGGCTCGACTCTACATGCTGCAGTTTAGTGTCTCATGGTCTTCTCAGTCGCCCTCAAGCCCATCTTACAACCTTGTATTCTCATTTTCTCTCTTTTAACCAGGTGGCTTGCTTGGCCACATCCTAGATAAGGGGCCTTGTCATTCGCTTACTTCTTCCTGTATACTCAGTAGTTGCCAGATCAATCCATGACTACGTGGCTCCTGCTAAGCCTTCGGGTGCGCTATGCCTACCCTTTCTTTGTTCTCGCACTGTTACGTGTTAGCTCTTTGTTCTTGAGGAATCAGAGCATAGTATCTAGCCTGTGCCTCCCCCCTCCCCCACATCCCCAACCTCTCCTTGAACTGAAAACCAAAAACAGTCGGAAATGGGAGACATCCTTAGCTACCCATATCCAAAAGCCATCAGCACAGTAAATGGAGCTTCATTTGCACTGACTATGGAGAGCCAGGCTCCAAAGCAGGAACCGCACTGAACTCTGGGATTGAAGAAGCAGGGAAGCATTGCCTGTTGGAGAATCTCACACCAAAACGAACAAATTGAGGAATTATCAGACCATTCTAGTCACAGACATGATAACTGATACCCAAAATATTGAGTCTGCCTGATTGTATTGTGAGCTTCTCTGAACCATTACACCCAGCCAGGAATGTGTATTGGCCACTTAAACAAGTCCTTATAAAAAAGCCTTTACCCACATCCAACAGTATAGTACTGTGTGTCTTGTGCAAGTCCTGACACAGTAGTGTGTGTCCTGTGAAGTCCTGATTGGATCCTGTCTGAATCCTGTGTGCGTCTGGATTGAGTCCTGATGCTTGGATTTAAAGCTGTATCATTTCCACTGGGATTTGGCTTTTCTTCTTATTTGCTGATTGCTGTGGGAGCTTTGTTTCCATCCAGCCTCTGACCCTGATCTGCACAACTTGGAAATCTTTCCACTACATGCAGTGGTGAGACCCCCCCTCCCCCAACGTCTCTCTCTCCCTTTTTGTTAATTATGACTCTCTCTCTCTAGGCCTGATACAGTAGAATCTAGGTAATATTGTAGCTAGGTGTTTTTCTTTTCTTGTATGTTTATCAATGCTGTAACTGGGTATTTTGGGGTATTCTTCTCTCCTTTTGTAATTATTATTATTGCAAGTTTTAGATACCTAGCAAAAAAATGCCATTTGTTATCAAGCCAGTTTCCAGACTCTTCTAAGACGTCATTCCCTCTCCTTTGTGGTCTTGGTTTCTTTCTATTGCTTTGCAGGAATGCTTCTATTACCTAGCCAAAGATCCCTGTGATGCCCACAACCCTGTAAGGTTAGCTCATGGATGGGGATATTAGCCTGATTGACTCCAGGGGCATATAAGGTTGACAGCTGAAAAGTGCTGTTTTGACCCGGCCTGACTGAGTCCAAGGGCATATAAGGGTAGCAGCTGAGAAGTGCTGTGTGACCCAGCCTGCTGAAGATCCATAATCAAGCCTAATTTGGTGCAGTACAGGGGCACATAAGGGTAGCAGCAAAAGAAGTGCTGTGTGACTCAGCCTACTGAGTTCAGGGACACATAAGGGGTCAGCTGAGAGTGCTGATAGACCCTGTCCACTCAGACGCACCTACATAGAAACACAAGTGACACAAGCAGCACACTAATAGAATTACCATCTTCCCCAAAGAGAAAGCAACCCTAATAAATGAGCATACCCCGAGGTGGTGGGCAAAGTTTGTAACAGCGTGAGAGACGGCCATATGGCTAGTCTCATTTGCTAGCTTTTAGTATTGTCCTTCGAGCCCACATGACATGGCCTATGCCCAGACATGGTAGTCTGTTGGTTACACTCCACATTTTTCCTCCTATGCAGAGCACCTATGCAACCCGTTTCTGTTAGGTTGCGTCCTTTTTCTCCAGCTCTGGTGACCTTGTGCGACCTGCTTATGCATTCTGCCTCAGTGGGTTCTGTCTTGCCCCTGTCCTGGGTTGACCCTCAGCTCTTGCTTCTCCTGGGCCCATCAAGGCCTGCTCGCCTCTTGACTCTGGTGAGCATCTTGCTGTGGAGCCTCTATCTTACGGGGCTTGTTGCTGTGCTGGGGGTGGAAGTATCAACTCCACCCGCCATCCATCAGCATGGCTAGTAGTCACCTATTACTGAATGTATCAGAGCAGCGCTCGAAGAAGAATGGTGGGTTACTCACCAGTTACCGTCCTTCTTGGAGATGGGCTGCTCATATCCATTCAGGTCCCTCCCCTCTGTCCCCGCTTCTGGAGTTGGTGACTCTAAGGAACTGAGGAGG
Source organism: Podocnemis expansa (assembly GCA_007922195.1). Classification (NCBI taxonomy): domain Eukaryota; kingdom Metazoa; phylum Chordata; order Testudines; family Podocnemididae; genus Podocnemis; species Podocnemis expansa. Next base: position 648,608 of record ML682024.1, on the reverse strand, counting down.
GGGCAGAGAGGTGGCCATATATATAGCAGCAGGTGGCGCGAGGGGCGATGGCCACCCTCCCTCTTCTGACAGGCTAGGACAAGTTTTTCCGACCAATCCAGCGCTCCGGCATGGAGACACCTATTACTGAATGGATCTAAGCAGCCCATCTCAAAGAAGGACGGTTACCAGTGAGTAACCCACCGTTATCATGCCCAATCATACCTCTCAAAAGCTAAATATGGGACAACAATCCCCTGAGTGAATGGCAAAAAATTAATTGGGCATACAGGAAACTTTAAAGATTGTGAGTATCTTCCTTTAATATAAAGTGTCTCTAACATCTCAGTTTTGGAGTTTATGGGGTTTTTTTTTATCCAAATCATTTTCAACAATAAAAGGGAGGCTATAATTAGTAGCCTGGAATGTAAATACTCTCAGAAATAAAATAAGCAAAATGAGGTACAATTGAGATTTATGTGTCTGGTAGTGGAATATAAAAAAGGTGGTGTAATAACTTTTAATTTTTTACAGTTAAAGCAAACCTAATGAAAGCTGCAAGAAGCAAGAGTATATATGGATTTGTGAAAGAAAATGATTAATTTTCTAACAAATGCTTGGGGAAATAGAAATAAAGGCTTTTTTTAAAAAAATTATTGCATCGCTGGCAATATTTTTTTCCTTCTGCCTTAAATGACATTTTATTCTTTCAGTTTTTCATTTCATTTTCCTAATCATTAGGATTTGTTTCCTTCCACCACAGGAGTCTATACAAAGTTATATTGTAAAGCCCCACCTTGACAAGCTGATTGCATTAGAATCTCTCACAGAAAAGAAAATGAATCTGAAATTAATCCAACTTGTTTTTGCTTATTTTAAAGGATCGCTTTTCTTTCAGGAGCTTTTGTATATTCAAGCCTTTTAGCAGGTGAAAAGCAAAGCATTCACCCTTGATAGAGATGCTAAACAGCTCAGTACAATTTTGCTGAGGTTTTTCGAGCTAAGTACCCTCCTCCAGCTCTAGCCTGGCTCTGGCCTCCTTTGCCTGCAGCCCAGCTCCCATCCCCTGCCCCTACAGAGAGCCCTGCATCCCTGTGGCCACTACATGGCGGCCTCTGGGAGCCCCACGACTTAGCCCTGCCCATCTCTCAGGGCCTCTCTCTTGCCCAGGCTCAGGGCTGGTTATCTGCTGGGGCCCACACAGGCCCCAAAGATGCCACCATCTCTGCACAAGCAGCCTGGTGCAGAGGAGAGGGAGAAATTTAAATTTCCCTTCTCCTCTGGACCTTCCCTGGCTACGCACAGCAGGCGGGAGGGGCTGTCAGCTCTCACTGCTCCTGGCAGGCAGCCTCTGCATGAGCCTGAGCTGCTGCCAGAGCTGAGACGGCACTGACACGCAGGGCTCCTCCGGGCTGGGTAGAGGCATGGCTGCCTGCCCTGCACCGCTGGACGTGTGCAGTGGCCCCCACTCACCTGCGCAGCTTACAGGGAACATTGGCCCCGTCTACCCTTTTGTGAATGGCCGAAATTGCTGCTAAATGGACTCTCGGTGAGGACAGTGAGAGGCCTTTTTCTCTAAGGTCTAGAAGATAGTCCAGAACAATGTTCCCTCTAAGCCGGTGATGCAGCTGAGCAACTTATGGATGCAGCTGAGCAAGTTCCTGGGCCCGGGTCAGGCCCCTGAGCCACTGCCCATCGGCTCCCCAAGTGCATCCATAACTTGATGTTGCATCACCAACTTAGAGAGGGAACATCGTATAGATTTTCTGATTGAGATGCCTCTTCAAATAGTTAATCTTCCAAGAACTCCATGTCTTTCCTTTAGCAAAATCACAGCTTGTCTTGGCTTCTGCACATGACAAGCATAATATGCCATAGTCCTCAGAGTAAGAAAATAGCTGACCCAATTTGACATGCTGCACCTCTCCAGATTCCATAGTCTCAGTTGCAATTAATTCATTTAGCCATGTCATCTTAAAACTTCCAATACTTTTATATTTCTTGCAATCACTGCAATTGTCTTCCACCACACTGTTGGCTGTACACTTTGTCATTTTGTGTTATGAATTTGTGAAGCTGCTTGTGGGACAGCTTCTGATTTTTTGGTTGTCTGTAATCTCAGCTCACCTTTAGAAGATGGGAAACTATATAAGCAAATGTGTGAGCAATTACACAGATAAGAGCTGATGATCACCAATAGCCAAGAATCTATATATATATATATATATATATATATATTTTTTTTTTTTTACAGATTCCTGATGAATGTGCCAATTCTGACTAGATCTCACTCACTGAGCTAAATGAAGTCACCCTGATTTAGGCCTATATATTACCTGAATTGATGTTAATTAAGGTCAATGACAGTTTTTCCACTTTACTTAAAAAGTTAGATCAGGCTGCCTTCTCTTTCTGCTACAGTCCCCATCTACCAGTTTTGTGCTGTTCTTGACTGCAAGCTTTGAACTTTGCTTTGCCAGCTTCCAACTGAAAACAGAGCTGTGCTAAAAATACATGGAGGGGACACCTCCTCCTAAAGCCATTGTTTATGGCACTTGGTAAAGATATCAAAATGGGAGGACATGCAGTTTGCCTATAATGTATTGTCAGGGCCATTCACTTAAATGTGAGCACAGGTGGGGTGTGCCTCTTGGCTACCACAGAGCCAAGCATGTGTGAATACCTAGTATAGTAAGCCATTGAGAGATCCTGGGATGGAAAGTGCTGTAAAAATGCTGTGTGTTAATAAAGTAACATAAGGCTCTATACAGTTTTCTGTGTTTCTTCTGAATCTTGGGTGGAATTTGTGTGTTGTGTTTACCTATCCCACTGTTTCCCAACCAGTGTGCCACAGCGCACAGGTGTGCCACAGAGTTTTTTGAAAAACTACTCAAAGAGCTCTGGATTGGCTCATGAAAATATATGGCTTCATTTGGAAACTACATGGCAGTGTGCGTCAAATGAATTAAAGGTAGCAAGGAGTGCCACTGCAATGGCAGAGAAAACATTGCGAATCACTGACATGTGGCAGCAATGACTTGAAAAGGAAACAATATGTTTCCTTACACATCAACACTCCCCTCCCTGCTGCGTGGCATGAGTTTACCCCCTCTTCTAATCTGCCCCCAGCCCCGGAGCCCCCACACTGGCTCCTCCACTCACCCGCCTCCGCTCCCCGCCAGCCCCGATCGCCCGGCTTTTCCGCTCCCGGCCAGCCCCGATCGCCCGGCTTTTCCACTCCTCGCCAGCCCGGATTCTCCGCTCCCCGCCAGCCCCGACCGCCTGGCTTTTCCGCTCCCTGCCAGCCCGGATTCTCCACTCCCCGCCAGCCCCGACCGCCCGGCTTTTCCGCTCCCTGCCAGCCCGGATTCTCCGCTCCCCGCCAGCCCCGACCGCCCGGCTTTTCCGCTCCCTGCCAGCCCCGACCACCTGGATCTTCCACTCCCCGCCAGCCCTGATCTTCTGCTCCCTGCCAGCCCCGATTCTCCGCTCCCCACCAGCCCCGATCACCCAGCTCTTCAGTTCCCCGCCAGCCCCGATTCTCCGCTTCCCACGAGCCCCGATCTCCCGGCTCTTCCGTTTCCCGCCAGCCCTGATCCTCTGCTTCCTGCCAGCCCCAATCGCCCGGCTCTTCCGCTCCCCTCCAGCCCCGATCCTCCACTCCCCGCCAGCCCTGATCTCCCAGCTCTTCTGCTGCTCCCCCCCAGCCCTGATCCTCGGCTCCCCACCAGCCCCAATCCCCCGGCTCCTCCGCTTCTGCTCCCTTCCAGCCCCTCCTGAGGCTTCCTGGCACCCAGGAGAAATGCTTCTGGGGCCAGGCATGGCTTGTGGCTGATGGACCTGCGCTGGGGTCAGCGCTTGCTGCGCCAGTGAGCGGCAGAAGCTGCGCTACTGCTCACTGGCGCAGCTTAGAGGGAACATTGGTCCAGAACTGTATGGATTGGTGCTGTGACAGGATCTATGACTTTGTCATGAGACCAAGTGGAGAAACGTTTCCATTTGGCCATGTATGTGGACCCAGTGGAGGGTTTTCTGCTACCAACCAGGACCTTCTTAACCCTGTCCAAGCAGCACCTCTCTTGCTCGCTGAGCCAGAGAGCATCCAGGCTGTCAGGTGCAGGAGGCCTGGGTTCGGGTGCTGAAGGCACCCCGAGTCCTGTGTTAGAAGATTTGGCCATTGGGGGAGGCAGAGCAGGGTCCTTATGGACAGGTCCTGCAGGAGCGGGACCCAGTGTTGTCTGGGCTAGTCCGGAGCTATCAGGATGATGTGTGCTCCGTCCACAAGGACCTTCAGTAGCACTCTGTGGATTAGGGGAATTGGCGGGAAGGTGTACATCAGGGCCCCTGACCAACTGAGGAGGAAGGCGTCACTGAGTGAGCCCTCCTCCTGACCCTGGAGGGAACAGAACTGAAGGGAATTTGCAGTTCTGTCTGGTGGCGAAGAGGTCCACTAGGGGAGGTCCCCATCTTATCATATCATATCATATCAGAGGGCTGGAAGGGACCTCGTGAGATCATCGAGTCCAACCCCCTAGGAATTGAACCCAGGACCTGCTGCATGTTAAGCAGAGGTGCTAGCCACTACACTGTCTGTCAATAGGGAAAATACCTTGTTGTGGAGGGTTTTCCTGCTGAGTGCAACTGCTAAGCCATTGTCCACCCCTGGTGGATGGGAGGCAACCAGCGTAAAGTGGTGGTCTAATGCCACCTGCCACAGTTTGCAAGCCTCCTCGCACAGGGCCGAGGAGCGTACACCCCTGGCGGTTGGTATAGAACACGGCTGTTGTATTGTCCATGAGGACCTGGACCGTTCTGCCTCAAATTTTGTCGAGAAAGGTCATGTAGGCCAATCTGATAGCCCGTAGTTCCTTCACATTTATCTAACGGAGTTTGTCCTTGGGGGTCCAGAGACCTTGTGTGGAGAGGCCCCCAGAAAGATGGGCCCCCCAACCTGAGTCCAAAGCGTCCATTATCGGTGTCACTGAAGGTTTGGACTCCCTGAACGGAATATCCCCCATCGCGAAATGGGGGGGTCCTTCCAGATTCGCAGGAACTCCAGGGTGTGCTGGGGAACCGAGAGTACCTTGTCTAGGTGGTCTCTCCATGGCTGGAACATTGTGGAGAGCCAGACCTGGAAGGGTCTCAGTCTCAGACGTGCTGTCCGGATTACCGAGGTGGCAGTTGCCATGCAGCCCAGGAGTTGCATGCACCGGCGAGCTGTGCTTAGTCTCGGCGCTTGCAGTTCTGTAATGATGGTGCAGATGCACCGAAATCTTGAACTGGGCAAGGACACCATGCCTTGATGGGCGTTTAGTCACGTCCCTATGAATTCTATGTGCTGAGTGGGCCAGAGCTTTGACTTCTGTGTTTATCCAGACACCGAGGAATCTGCAGAGCTTTGCTACCAGTTTGATGTGATGTTGTACCTGGCTGCTTGACTTCCCTACTGTGACCCAGTCATCTAGGTAGGGGTAGATTTTGATGGCCCTCCTGCATAGGAATGCTGCGACCGATGCCACACATTTTGTTAACACTTGGGGAGCCAGCAATAGCCTGAAGGGAAGAGCGGTGAACTGGTAATGGCTCTGTGCCACCACAGATCTGAGGAAGCGTCTGTGGTGGGGTTGAATGGCTCTGTGAAAGTAAGCGTCCTTTAGATTGAGGGCTGTGAACCAATCTCCCAGGGACAGGGAGGGGACAATCTGAGGCAGGGAAACCATGCATAACTTTATTCTCCTTATGTACTTGTTTAGCACTCTGAGGTCTAAAATAGGCCGTAGATCCCCGTTGGGTTTGGGGACCAGCAAGTATCGGAAGTAAAACTCCTTGCCCCTCTCCTGCTTGGGGACTTTCTCTATGGCTATGTCCACACATACATCATTATTTTGAAATAACCCATTTCAAAATAAGTTATTTTGAAATAAAGTCCTTATTTTGAAATAAGTTAATTAATAGATTAGATGCGAGGTTTAATGGTTTCGAAATGATGGTGCGTCGTGCGGACATGCCGCTTCTTATTTCAAAATAAGAAGCCTGTGTGGACGTACCCTATGGCTCCGAGGGAGAGGAGTTTTTGGCATTCGGCCTCAAGCCGACGTAACTGTTCTTGGTTTCCCAGTGCTGCATGAGGGGGGCGGTTGTCTGTCCTGAGGGGTTGAAAGGAACTGGATGCGGTATCCTCGCGCCACCGTGTTGGGGACCCACTGGTCTGATGTAATGTGGGCCCACCGGTGGGCAAAGTGGTGCAGGCAGTGAGGGGAGAATAGGTGCCGTGGCTCGCTGCCATCATAGGGACCGTCAGAAACGCTGTTTATGGCCTGAGGAGTGGTCGGACCCCTGTCCACACTCTGCGGACTGTGAGGTGTTGAGCTTTCCCCCCTTGCCTGGACGATTCTTGTCCTTGTCCAGATCCCCAAGGTGGCCCTGGGGAAACTGGAGAGATCTTGGGAAATGACTCTGCAGTTGAATCTGTTGCTTTATTTGCTGTAACTGCTGTTGAAGCTGTTGATGTGGTCTCGTCAAGCGCCTGCTGGATTGTGGGGTGTATATCCCCAGGGAACAGAGTGTGGCCCTAAAGTCCTTCATACCATGGAGCTTCGTATCCATGGATGAGGCAAAAAGGTCAGGGCCTTCAAAGGGGAGGTCCTGGATAATTTGCTGCATCTGTGTGGATAGGCCTGAGCCTTGGAGCCAGGCAGACTGGTGCATGACGACTGCAGAGACCATAGTGTGGACCGCTGTATCCACTGTGTCCCAGGTTGCTGCCAGAGCATCCCTGGATGCCCTCTCTCCTTCCTCTAGCATTGCTTCGAAGTCTCTCAGGCGCTCCTCAGAGATGGCCGTGTGGAAGTTTTGCATGGCCTCCCACAGGTTAAAGATGTAACGCGCCATTAAGGCTGAATGGTTGGAGATATGCAGTTGGAGGGCTGCGGAGGAGTATACCTTCCTCCCCAGGAGGTCGAGCTTCTTCACCTCTTTGTTTTTGGGCATGGAGCTTGGCTGGCCCTGTCTCTCCCTTTGGTTTATGGCATCGGTCACCAAAGATCCTGGGGTGGGGTGATGATATAGGAAAGAGAACCCGTCAGGAGAGACGTAGTATTTCTTATCCATGACTTTGGACACTGGTGGGATCGCGGATGGCTTTTGCCAGTGTTCTTGAACGATGCGATATACTCCTGAGTGCAATGGGATTGCCACCCTTGCTGGAGAGGTTCTATGGCACGCATCAAAGAAGGAATCATCCTCCTCTTGGATTACTCCTAATTTCAATTTAAGGTTCACTGCCATAAGGCGGAGAAGGTCCTGCTCAACGCGGGGATCCCCCTCGTGGTCAGTGGATGTTTTGATTAGATGCTCATCTGGTGATGAGGAGGACTGGGCGTGGAATCTACTGCGTTGTGTAGAATCAGGATCAGGTTCGCCATCAGAGAGGTCCAAGGACTCCGGTGGAGGTGATCGGGCGTAGCGGGATGAGGCATCATCAGTTGTGCTCAGCCAATTGAGGATCCGCTCATTACGGAACGATCTCCTTAGAGGCGTAGGGACAGTGGAGAGCACGGACATCTCCGCATGAACCCGTGGTCTTGTTAGCCTTACTGAGCTCAGGGATGGGGAGCTCTTGCGCAGTCTCTTTCTCGGACGCTCCTCCTGAGGAGGAGAGGAGCAATCCTCAGAGGATGATCTGGAAGACACTCCATCTGATGTCTGTGAGCCCGGTACCAAGGGCTCTTCAGAGGAGCAATGGAATGAGGTTCCCAGTCCCTCTGTATCCTATTGTGGTACTGGCGGAGGGCTGGGTGGTGCCGTGCTGGGTCCTGGAATTGGACTGGCCACGAGCACCTGGTTGTAGATCGGTGCCGGGTCCAAGGTTAGCATGGAGCTGGATGCCGGTACTGGTATCAGTGCCAGGTCTGGTGGTACCAGGCTTGTCGGTATAAGTTCTGGCAGTACCGGGTTTGATGCTGGTACCAGGCTTGATGTGGTACCATGAGGGGCAGTACCATGTCCCGCAGTACCAGTGGAGACGGTGCTGCCTTGGACATCTTCCTCTTCTGCACCAGAGCTGGGTTATGGTACCCTTGTTGGGCTGTCAGGGGTGCCTGTGCCGGTACCTGTCTTGGTACAGCTGAAGGGCTACCAGGTGACCGACAAACTCAGTGCTGGAGCCGTACAGTAGCGGGTCAAGGTTTCAAGCCTGGTACCGATGATTGGTGGTGGGTTTCTTGAGCCTGAGTTGACCAGGGATGCAGTGGAGCACTCATGGCCTGGCTGGTTTCGGGGGTGGTTGCTCCACTCCCCGAGATCAAGAGGAGGTGGTGCTCCCTTTCTAAGCAGCTTCTCCACTTGAAGGACCGGCAAATGGAGCATTCTGCTGTGAGGTGGGACTCACCCAAGGAAGAGAGGCATTTCTCGTGCAGGTCGTCCATCGGAAAAGCCTTGCAGCATTCCCAGCTTGGTTTGAAACCAGGCATCTTGAATTTCATGTGAAAGACAGGCACTTGCGTTTTGCAAGTTTACACTGATCCGAACCGATGCTGATGGCAGAAAAAGGAACTGGGAGGGTCAGGGTCATGGTCATCTATATAGCTATGGTCATGGTGCGGAGGGGGCGTTGGCCATGTGCTCTGACCTGACAGGCTAATGCTAAAGACTTTCTGAGCTACCGCACGCTGAGGTGTTACCCCAAAAATTTGATCCCCAAAATCCAATTACTTAATTTATCAACTTTCAGACCGTCCAGCAGCCTGGGTTTAAATTACAATCTCAGGAGGTAACCCAAATTAGGTTATTTCGCTTAAACGGACAAATACCCACACCCTGGATAAATGTCCCAAGTTGAGGACTACGGCTACAGCCCACCGATCAAGCACAGACTCACAAACAGCAAAGATGCAGACGCAGTAATTTGTTTTGATCAAAAGCGGCTTTATTGTAACATATATTAGAAGCACTGGCTAAAGCGCTCCTGTCTCGTTAAGACAAACCGCTACTGAACATCAAGCTTAAACGTGTCAAAATTACTCTAGGAAATTACAATATAAAGACACTGCTTAACTTATAACATCTATAACTTACAGATACAATTAACATATATGCAACACTTTAACTTATAACTATAACACACAGACAATGAGGTAATTAAAAGAACATTCAGCGAGCGGGGATCAGTCGCTGGCCGAATGGAGAGATCTCAGTTCTTAATATTGCTCCTTAAGGTCTAACTCTGGGTTACTTGTCTTGCTTAACTTGGATAAATTGCTTTAGGAAGTTGCTTAGAAAGGGCTTAGGCTTCCTCTGGTACTGTTCCCTACGGACGCTCCTCCCCTCCTTGGGACCCTTTTCGCTTACCCCAAAAGGCTGGAAAATGCTGCGTTGAAATGCAGGACTTTTAGAAAAGCGGTAAATGGGAGTTTGGGAAAAAGGAAAGAAGGTAAGAGGTGAGAAAAAGGAAAAAGGTGGGACGACGGGGAAAAGAGCTGGCTACTCCGGCAGGCCTCGCACAGCTCTGGGCTGGTTGCCGTGGCACCGTGGCTTCAGAACACTTGGAGCAGACCGGGGTAGCTGATAGACGAGCGGAGCTCGGGCGCGCAGTGGATCGGTCAGCGGCAGGCAGGCTGGAACACTGGGCGAGCGGAGCTGGAGCAGCGGCAGGCGGGAGCTGGAACAGCGGCAGGCAGGCTGGCAGGCTGGCTGGAAAGGCCTCAAAGGCAGCGGAGCTCACAGACCTATGGACAGTACTTGGTTGGCTGCTCAGCTGTGAGATAGAGAAGGCCTCAAAGGCAGCGTAGCTCAAACGACCTAGAGGCAGTACACAGTTATCTGCTTGGCCATGAGATCGTGGAAGGAGCCTCAAAGGCAGCGTAGCTCGCAGTCCTAAAGGCAGTACTTAGTTACCTGCTCGGCTGCGAGATTGTGGAAGAAGCCTCAAAGGCAGCGTAGCTCACAGACCTTAAAGGCAGGACTTAGTTATCTGCTCAGCTGTGAGGTCTTGGAAAGCCCTTTAGAAGCCAGGCACAGAGACCCAACTTCAAGGATAATGTCCTGAGTCACCGCTCAGAGACACGACCCTGTGCCAGAGACTAAGTCAGACAATCAGCTCTTAGAAACTGAGTTGGAAACCCAGCTCTCAGAGCCTAAGTCCAAACTTAGCTCTAGGCTCCTAGTGCAATAGGTAACACAGCCAAAAGGCCATTGGAACCCAGTAAGGAGTGGGAGAGATCTCCGAAGAGCTGCTCTCTGCACTGCCTGTTTATTTGCAATTTCTGCCACTCCCAGTTTCTTCTTGACCAGTCACAAAAAGGTGAGTTCATCTTCATCCAATCAAAAAGAGTGACTTCACTGTCCACCTGCTTGGTGCATGGACAGTGCATGACAAAAATCAATACTTTTGACGGGTCCTTTTGACAGGTGGGTGGATACCTAAGATACTTGATGGGAGGGGGACTGAGTGAGTTCAAAAGTTCAGAGGCTTGCCTCCATCTTGACCTACTTAGAATTTCCTGTCAAATCTGATAGTGGAGCTATGTAACTTCCCCTTTATGATCTCTCCATTTTGTCCCTTGCTGAATGCTCCTTTATTTATTTATTTATCTGTTTAATTATTTATTTAATTTTAAAACAATGTTAAATGATTGATTTATGAGTTCTTTACCCCTAATTATTGCATATTATGCCATTTTCTAGCTTTGCCATAAAACCTCTGCTAAATTGCCTTACCATTTCTCACTCATATGGGTTTTTATATTTTCTTAGTATTTTTATTTATTTATTTATTTGCTTTTCTGTGATACTAAGGAGATGGCAAAAATCTCAGGCTACAGAGGCACATAAACACCTGTAACTGAATGATGTGAGCAGCACTCGAAGGAGAATTTACCTTTAAAGCATCTGTTAGGTAACACTGTGAATCTGTTCTTTAATATCATAACTAAAATATTTAACTCAGTTTAATAGACATTATAACCAATATTTAATAAAGCTCCATATTGTAATTTTGGAACTCATTTTATATTCTTGATTAAATTTATTTTAGATGTAACACTATGTAATTTTATTTAAATATGTGTGAAAAAGCTGTGTGAATGAAGGGTCTGTGTGATGGGATCAGTTGATGCCAGCCTGTCCTGATGAAATGCAAGTACCACCTTAATGGATGAACAATTCAAACTAAGCTCGGAAAAGCAAGAAGAATCCAACCCAAAAACAGAAAAACAAAATACAAGATCAAAATCATGTCTGCAAATGAGTGGTGATGAATGATTATCAGACAGGAGCTTTGAGGCAGCAAGACCCAGCAAAACCCATACACTCACATGAGACTCAGCAAGTACAAAAAACATGAAAATTTTGTGTCTCATTCTCCAACTGTCATCTCAGAGCACCAGATTCATCACCTAGCGAGACCTGGCTCCCTCCTTGTGCTCAGCTTAGTTGCCCACTGGCCTGGCTCTAGCAACACATAAAAAGACTGGTGATTATATCATGCCAGCCTCCAAAATTTCATGGGTATCAATGTAAGTGTCTGTTTTTTGCTATTTTTACATTTACAAATCAATGTGGCATTTTGGCTTGTCCCCTGAATAAGATCCTGCTAGTCTTTTCTCACAATTCAATTTCCTCTGTTATACCAAAAGGGCACCTACTAAAATGATGTGAAACAAGAACACCCAAAAGAAAAGACTAGCAGGATCTTATTCAGGGGACAAGCCAATATGCCACATTTATTGCTAGGGTGGGCACAAGGAGGGAGCCAGGCCTCTGTCGGTCATGCATCCCATGCTCCAAGATGACAGCTGCAGAATTAGACCCCAAAGTTTTCATGTTCTTATCCATCTTTTATACTTGCTGGCCCTCATGTAAGTCTATGGGATTTGCTGTGTCATGTTGCCCTCAAGGTTTGTGTGAGATCATTGGTCGCCAGTCACTTGCAAGCTTGATTGTATTTTGTTCTTTTCTTTTTGGGGTGGGCTCCTTCTGTATGCTTTAATCAGAGATGTCTGCATTGTTCAGCCAGTTAGATGGTAATTGTGCTCTATCAAGACAGGATGGCAATTGAGAGTCGTCCCTTCGCACATAAACACCCTTCATTTACACATTTAAATGAACATACACAGCATATGCTTAAACCAGGTTTCATCAAGTATGCAAAATGGAGTATAATGTTTAAGCAGGAATTCTAAACTGGCAATATAGAGTCTTGTTGGACACTGGTTATAATGCCTATTACTCGGGGTTACAGAATTATTTTACTTATGACATTAAAGGACATATACACAACATTAACTAACATGTACTTTAAAGGTAAATACAATTAATTATCTCTCTCCCTCCATATTATCTGTCCTTGCCCCACACCTCCAGTCACTCTCTGCTTAATGTAGAACAATCTAACACACAAGAGAACAATTTCAAGCACAGGATAAATACTAGGCACAACATATGGTGGCGTTCAGCACAGTTCAACTTTACAAATAATAGCACCATTGGTGAGGTTACACTCCCAGGCCACCTGCTGTCCCAGTCTCACAACTGAGGCAACAAGGCAAGGGGCAGGAGACCCCATGGTTGTGCCAGGCCGGCCCCACCACCACGTGACACCCTGTGGTCAGACCAGGCAGCTCCATCACCTGGGCATGTGGTGAGGGCAGGGGACCCCAGGCCAGGCCACGCCAGCCCTGACACATGGGCATGGGGAGAGGGCAGGAGACGCTGGGGGGACCAGGGCAGCGCCATGGTCTGGGAATGGGCTGAGGGCAGGAGACCCTGGGTTGGCACCAGAGCCTCGCTCCCTGGGCTGTGGAGGGCTCCCTGGCCAAGGCTGCATCACAGCAGCCTGGTCACCAACCTGATCCCCAGGGACCCAAGGCTGAGGGATGGTCCCTGGCTCACCAGCCTGCTGCTGACAAGACCCTGGCCCAGACAGAGGCTGAGGAACATCCCTTGGCCCACCCATGGCTCAGATGAGGGGCTCCATTCCCAGGCAACCTGCCCCTGGGGCCAATAGCCCATGGGGGAGGTCTACCTTGCAGGCACTGGACCCAGCTGGGACCTAGAGGCAATGGGGGGAATACCCCCAGCCCAAGGGTACCCCCTGCCAATCCTAGCTGGGCCCCAGAGGCCTATGGACACTCTCGGTCCCACCCAGGGCCCAGAAGCCTGGGGTAGCTCCCTGAGTCCCGCCTGGGTCCCAGAGGCCTAGGGACACTCCCACCAGTCCCACATGGGCCCCTGAAGTTTGGGGGCACCCCCACCTGGGGTCTGGAAGCCTATTGGCACCCCCCACAGCTCCACCCGGGTCCCAAAGGCCCGGGGGGAGCCCCTCCCACCCCACCTGGGGCCCAGAGTCCCAGGGACTTATTCCCTGCTTCCACCTGGGGGCCAGAGCCCATGCAGGGAATCCCCCCTTGGCCCCAGTCAGCCCTTCCTCTATCTCCCACCTGACTGGGGCCTCCAGCCCCCACCCCCAGCATCTATCTGCTCTGTCCTCTGGATGGGAGCCGGTGCTGGAGCTGCTGCTGCTGCCGGGGAGAGAGGAGTGTTCAAAACTCCCTCCCTTCCTCTCCCCTGGTTGAGTCACAGATGCTGCTGCAGCACGTTGGCTGGGGAGGGTCAGCTGCAGCTCAGAGGCTCAGTGAGCTCTCAGCCTGTGCTGCCAGGGACTGGCCACCTTTCCCTGCACCAGCACTGGGGGTCCAGGGAAAAGACTGGGGGCAGAGCCTTGGAGATTCGGGGCATGGGCCCCCTGGGCCCAGTGCCTGCAATGCCCCTGCATCAAAGGCCACCTTCTGGGAAGCCGGGGGCACTCTAGCTTGCCATAGCTGTCAACGGAGGTGGCAGACATAATGGCCCCCCCACCCCCCCCAATGTAGCCCTCTAGACTATGGAGCTTACAGGGAGGAGTGTTAGGTATAGATCTCCCTGATGGGTCTCATCTCCGGGCTATTCAGCTCAAGGGGAAGAATGTTAAGTATCGATCTCCCCTGATGGGCCTCGATTTCCTGGGTGAGTTTCTACCCCCCTGGCCTTGTGTCATCAAGGGGGGGGGGGTGAGTTTCTATCTCCCAGAACAGTTTCTCTGCACCCCTGTCACCACAAAGGAGGGATCATTGTCCAGGGTCCCAGTTTTATCCTTGGCCCTGACCTGCACCTCACTTCCAATTGGCTATTTTATACTCTGGCTGTGCAGTACACTATTTAAGCCCCTGCCTTGGTTGGCTCGAGTGTTCTCCCACCCTTGAACGCTACAGGGCACGTCACGAACCGGTCGGACTGATCCAACCGAGACAGGGAGCTCCCACCCGCGAGACCTTTGGGTGTACTCGAATTGCCAGCCGAACAATTATGTACTGGGATGCTGCAGCTGGTCTGCTTCCTCGCTTTGGGTTCCATTATGGTGCTGGGGCAGGTATTGTAAACTGATACAGTTATTCTACCTCTCTCGATTTGTTTCTTTCCTTTTTTTCCCTTTTCTCTATAATACCATTTATGCTTTGTTTATAAGTGTAGTCTTTTTTTCCCTTTAGGCAGTGTTTATAAGTATAGCTTTTCCCATTTATGCATTGTCTATAAGTGTAGTTTTTCCATTTATGCATTGTTTATAAGTGTGATTTTTTCCTTTGTACCTTGTATAGTCCTTTTACTACATAGCTGTTTATTATCCCACTTGTATCTTGCATAGTCCTTTTCACTGTGTGGCTGTTTACCTCCCCCCACTTGGACATTTTTGTTGCTATTTCATTGTATGACTTTATGAGACCACTATAAAATTTCTTCTATTGAAAATTGGTGTCCATCTCCCTTGGTGGGTGTCGCCAGTCCATCGCAGTTACATCGCAAACCCCGGGGTTCAACAATAGCCATGCAGCACAGTGCAGGGTAACAGCTGAGACCATAGTGCGGACTGCCGTATCCACTGCCTCCCAGCCTTACAAGAGGAGGCCTTGGGAGGCTATCTTGCCCTCCTCAAGAAAGGCATCATACTCTTCCCTTACTTCTTGTGGGAGTAGGTGTCTAAATGTATTCATTGACACCCAAACATCCAGTGTATATCTGCCCATCAGGGCCTGGTTATTTGTAACCCGTAAGTGGAAGGCCGAGGAAGAGCATACCTTCCAGCTCAGTAACTCTAACTCCATTGCGTCCCTTGATGTCGGGAGGGGATCTCGAGGAGCTTGCCCCGGCCCTAAGGCTCCTTCTACCACCGCTTGAGGTGGGACTGGGTGATGGATGAGCAAGGGGAACTCTGGCCCCAGAACTCGGTATTTCAGGCCCGCTGTATTTGAAACCGGGGAGATGGAGCCCAGGTTCTGCCAGTGAGACGAGGCTAAGTCCCAAACACTGGGGTGGAGGGGAACCGTGACTGGTTCTGCCGATGAGGACACTGGCCCAAATAGGGTGTCAGTGAGCCCTTCGGAGGACTGGATCTCCATTCCCATGTGGGCTGTGACTCGATGCAGGAGGTCAAAATGCGCCGACAGGTCCCCTGTGTGGGAACACGGCACCGGGTTTAAAGCCCTGACCTGTGCAGAGTGGGATGGTACTGATGTGGGCGCGGTGGTCTCTTGTGGGGACCATTCATGGGGGTGGTACTGAAAGGGTGACGGCGCCAAAAGCTGGCGCCAAGGCCATTTGGAGCCCTTTGAGGCCCCTTCCCCCAGGCTGGAAGAGGGGGAGGTGTCTCAGGACTCTCGGGGCGGTACCGGGGATGGCAGGGTGATATGCTGCCGAGGAGATGCCTCAATGTGGGACTCAAGGAGGTAGTGGGCTCCGGTGTCAGGGAGCCTGGCCCCAACAGTGGAGAAGGCATACGGTACTGTTTTCGCTGTGCCCAGGCCTTCGAACTTAAGGCTGGTTCTCCTCTTCTAGCAGGGGCCAGAGAGGGAGGTTTGGGCAGTAGGAGAGGCACCTTGCTGCCTTGACGTCCTCTGGGGTCATTGGGATCAGCACCAACCCTGCCTGGTCCCGAGGGGAGCTCCGTGTTGAAGACGCAGAGTGGTTCCAGCGCCACAGTACCGATATTGGTGCTGTGCTGGTCCTGTGTCCACTATTGGCATGGTGCCGGGGGGGGGGGGCTCTGGTGCTGAGCTGGCACATGGTGCCACAGGAGACCCTGAGGCGTCAGGGGAAGAGTGCCAAGCCTGCTCGGAGGCCAGAGCACAGTGCCTTTGCTCCCTCTCCTTGATCGTCCTTGGCTTAAAGGACAGGCAGGTGGAGCAAGCGGTGACCATATGGCTTTCACCCAGGCACCAGAGGCACTTCTCCTGCGGATCGTACCTCTGGACGGCCTTGCTGCACTTGGCACAAGGTTTAAACCCCAGCATGGTGGATGGCATAGGAGCGCGATGTTCTAGCTTGAGAGGGGAACCCTTCTCCAGTGGAACTAGGTCCACGAATAGGTGCTCCCAATCGAGCGAAAGGCTCACAAAGTGAAGAAGACAGGCTGCTTGCAAAGCGTGAGGAGCGGGCAGTTACACAATCAACGCTAAGGTGCAAGAAATGGAACTGGGGAGGGGCTGGGCGGTAGCCACATATACAGCCACGGGGTGGCACAGGGGTGGTGGCCACCTGCTCTCTTTTGACAAGCTAGGGCAAAAAGTTCTGACCAATCATGCGCTCTGGCACAGATACACCTATTACTGAAGGTATCTGAGCAGCGCTCAAAGAAGAATAATGTTTATTTCCTTCAATAGCAATGTGTGGCTGGTGCTTTCTACTCTGAGGTGATGAGCTGGTACAAAAGATAGGCTGCAGGCACGCTGTCAAGATGAACTGATTTCTGAAAAGTGGGTGGTGCATGTGGCTGGGAAGGCATTGCAGACCCTTTCATGGGTTCAGATCCTGTACAGCTCTGCAATGACTGGTCTGCTGTTTAGTCTCTGCCCTGTGTGAAATGCTCTCAGCCCACGTCTCACAGAGGAGATCAAAGTCCACACTGTAGTGTCTCTAATGAAAGGGAGCCTACACTCTTGTCTGTCCCTCTCACTCCAGAGAGCAGCTTATCTGCACAGTGGGCTGAAAGACAATGGCACGTACTTAACCACACACAGGAAGAGGTTGATGAGCCGAAAATGCTCCTGCTTTAGGGGTTATTTTTCATGAGCTTTTTAACTTCTCTCTTTTCACGAACTGCTGGTGTCCAGGGACTGCTCCAGAGCTGGTGTGAAAAGAGCGTGGGGCTCCATACAGCCTCTAGTGGAAAGGGATCCAAGATCTAGTACATAAGATCATCCTACTGGGTATCATCATCCAGCTAATCATGAATAAAAACTTATGTTCCACCCCTGTTGGCTGACTGAAGAAAGAAGCTGAGGCTCCAATGAGCCAGAGATGAGCCAGGGGTCTCACTGATGGTAACCAGGACCCATAATGCATGACTTAGTCATTAGCACTGGGCTGCTGTTCAAAAGACCTGAGTGTTATTTCCTAGCTCTCCTGCTGAGTAATCTCAGGCAAGCCACTTTCCTTCCTGAAGCCTCCATTTCCCCATCTGTAAAACAAGGGCTAATAATCTTGCTCTCCTTTGGAAAGCACTTTGAGGTAAGAGCTGTGTGCTCTTACCATGGGATGCTGTGTGTACACAGTCCCTGCCCCAGTGACCTTACAGTTTAAACAGACAAGGCAGTTTGTAGAAAAAGAGTATCAGGTGAGTAACCCCACTTTACTGGAGGGGGAACTGAAGCACAGAGAGATGAAATGACATGTCCAGTGTCACCAGTGGAGTCTGTGGGAGAGCTGACAACACTGGGCCTGGCTTGGTGCCTTTAACCCATGCAAACCTATTCCACTTCTCCAAGAATCATGGGTTGGTGGCATGGATGGGGCTGAGAAACATCCTCCTCTGCACCATGGCACAAACCTCTTTGCCTGTGGCAATTAACAGTGGGGTGAAGCAGGGATCAGACTCTCTCTGTGAGCTGATCTTACCCTGATGCTTATCAGTTCTGGTGAGCATGGTGGGAGAGGGAGGGTGCAGAGCCTAGACCCACCACTGCCTCTGGTTCAGCTGCTCTGTGGTTTAATAAAGTGCTTCAGGCTGATCAGCCCAGTATGTCTCACCAGCATAAAATTCCCCTCACACCTAAGCCAGACCCATTTCCCTGACCAGGGAACCTCATTAACTCTTCACCTGCTCCTTGTATTCTTTAATCACCAAGTTGTAAAGCGGGGGGGGGGGGGGGGCCAAGCTTATGGAACTCAAGAGCCATTCAAGTTGATTATTAAACCATCAAGAGCTGCACTAAGGCATATAGCCATATACTTTTACCTACTCAACTGATTTGCAAATACTCTTCTGTGAGCCACAGTTTTTTATTCAAGAATCACATGTGGCTCCCAAGCTGCAATTTGGCCATGCCTGTTTTAAAGAAATTCAAATAGCTGCAATTGCATGGAACTCTGTCCATTTACACCCAGTGACATTCCCAGAGACTGGGGTAAAAATCACCTGGCAAGTTAAGCTAGACTCAGGACAGGCATATCAGATTCTAACATTTAATAAAGATAAACTTGACCTTTGGACAACCTCACATTTTACCAACAGAATCAATTTCCACTGTAAGAATCTTTCATTGCTGATTGATCCTGTGAAGAAGTCAGACAGCGGCCTCTATACCTTGCTAATTGACACAGGAGGATGCATTGAAAACATCACAAAGTTCCATGTCTCTGTGTTCGATGAGTATGAAAGATACTGTTTTCTCCTGGTTTATAGAACGGATAGTGTCCCACCTTCCTCAGCCTCTCTCACCAGGATCTTTCCTTTCAGACCATGTTCCAAAGCCAAACCTCACAGTGTTCTTGGCCCACCTGGAGCTTGGATGGTGCAACATTATCCTCTCTTGCTGAGTGCCTGGCACAGACACAGTCACCTTCAGGTTGTCCCAGGGCCTGTCCCTTATCCTACCCAATAGAAGCCATCAGCTCCATGAGCACCAATCCCAGCTGCAGCTGGTGATTAAAGGAGACAGCAATGAAACTTCCTATAGTTGCAATGCTAGTAACCCAGCCACCTGGATTGTGAACACTGTGGACGTCAGAAGGCTGTGCAGATCAAAAGCCACATGTATCCTTTCCTCAACCAAAAAAATGTAGATTGATTGTCCTTTGCAACTGAGCATTTAAAATCCACATAGCCAGAGGTGGCTTTTGGGTAAGCAAAGCAGGCGGCCGCCTAGGGCCCCTAACAGTAAGGGGGGCCCCATAGCTGCTGCCAGCTCCACCTAACCTTGCTCCCGTGCAGGGTGTGAGGGCACTGCAAACCATCATGGCTGGAGGCTGCTCTGCTCACCTTCCTTCCCAGCCTCCCGCCGACAGGGCGGAGCAGCCAGCCCAGCCTCCCCCTGCCTCATCGCACCTCCCCAGGGGGTGGAGAGGACTGGTGCTGAGCTGCACCTTGTGGGGCCCAGGCCATGAAGCGGCTACTCTGAAGAGTTCGCCCCCAGCTCCTGCACCCCCAGGCCCTGGATCAGGCCCATTGAGGCCTCGGGGGGCTGGGGGCAAAGCAGCCCAAACTCTTCAAAGCGGGCCGCTCCAGGGCCCCACCCCCACACGCCACAGCTCAGCGCCAGCCCTCTCCGACCCCTGGGGAGGCGCGATGGGGCGGGGGTAGGCCGGGTTGCCTGCTTCATCCCCTCTGCAGGGAGGCCGGGTGGGCAGGTGGGCAGAGCAGTCTCTGGCCTTGATGGTCTGTGCCCTACTCGTCCCCTGTGGGAGTTGGAAGGGGGGTGGTTAGGGCGGGAGAGGGGAATGGGGCCCCAGGGAAGGCGGTAATGGGGATCTATAGGGGGCCCCATAGAGGGCTTCTGCCGAGGGCCCCCATTTGCCAAAAGCTGCTTCTGCACATAACCATTGCTCTGCAAATAGCCAGGACTCCAATGGCAAATATCACAGGTTTTATAATGCTGGCGTCTTTGCACTAGTGGTGGGAGATGCTCTCTTTATTTCATAATCCGTGCCTCCTGGACAGCACTGCTGATTCATAGATCTCAAAACACTTTATAAAGGAGGCCAATATCATTACCCTACTTTTACAGATGGGAAAACTGAGGCACAGGATGAGACAGTAACTTGTCAAAGGTTATCCAGTAGGCCAGTGGCAGAGTCACAAAGAGGCCCTTCTGAGAGGAATTGTGGGAGGGATGGAGGTGGTTGGAAAATATTTATTTTCTTCCACAGAAAATTTTGATGAAAACAACCAAAAAAGAGTTTTTTCATTTATATTTCCCATGGAAGATGTTGACTTGTCCTTGAAAAGCCACAGTCCAAACACCAAAACCATTTTATATGTTTTGGATTTTCTTATCCACTCTTTGTGTCAGCAGGAAGGAAACCCTTCCAACAAGAAGTGTTTAACTTTGTCAGAAAATGAACATGCCATCAAAAAATGGTTTTGAAGGAAAAATTTTGACCAACCTTCTGGTTAGTGGTTTCAAGGTTGTCTGCATGAGTCCAGTTCTCAGATCCTAGCAGAGGGCACTATGAATGAAGCAGCTTAACAGTGTAAAAGTTGTCTAGGGAGCTGGTCCTATACCATGGAAGTTCCTCTTACGTGATCTAAGAACTGCTGCAAACCTCATACTCCCTTCCACTCCCAGTTTAGGGAACAAGTCACCTTCCTGTCTTTGGTAGTGACACCACATAGCTGAGTGGTTTTCAAACTTGTTTCTCAGGACTCAGTTCGAAAAAAAGAACATTTATGCTCTTGACCCAACAATTACATCTTTGAGCAATGTATTCCTGTCTTTTAGTGATGGCAGCAGGTGGTGCCGCAACCCATCTGAGGAACTGCAATACAGTACTGGATCCTGACCCAAAGTTTGAAAACCACTGATATAGCTCATCATGGAAATACCTAGAAAGGGATACACCTGGGATGGCAAAGTGCCCCAGCTAAAGAGAACTGGATGGCTCAATACTACTGGGGTAGGAGAGTTTCTTAGACAAGCCAGTGGTGTAAATCAAGAAACAGACTCATCAATGACTCCTCAGCTGGCTCCTAGACTGTAAGATCTTCATTCAGGGAGCATCTCTTTGCTAATATTGATAAATATTATAAATGTTTTTACTATTAATATTAATCATATTGCAGTAGCTCCCGCAGAGCCCAGTTCATGGAACAGACCCTGTTGCGCTAGGTGCTGTACAAACACAGAACAAAAGGAGGAGAGTCTCTTCCCCAAAGCCCTGGTAATCTCAGTGGCCTTGAAGAGACAAGAGATATATATAGACAGAGAGACTGCTGGGGGAAGCCCAAGGAAAGAACTGGAAGTGTGATAATTAACGCCCTTCTGGAGGGTGCTTACAGAACACAGGGATGGTCCGGGTAGAGCCTGTTTAGACTGGGATTGTGCTATTGAGGGGATAGGAGTAGTCCTGGGACCATTTGAAAAGTGAGTCAGCATGGCTGGTGTGACACATCGGTTAAACTATTTTGTGCTTCACCGTTTCAGTGAGACCAGTCTCGTTACCAGCCCAGCCCTACTATATAGGTCAACTAGGAGGTTGCCTGGGGCACCAGGCATTGAGAGGTGCCAAAATAGACAGAATTGAAATTCTTTATTTATTTGAAAAATATATTAATATATCATCTCCTATAAAACATGGAGGGGTGTGTGTGCAAAAGTCAGTTTGCCTAGAGTGCGAAAAGCCCTTGGGACAGTTCTGCTGTTTACAAAGTTTTCCCATTCACTAACTATGACGGACTCTGCCTGGCCGATGCCAGCACAGCGCAGGCTGTCAGTGATTAGTAACTAAAGTATCCAGACCCAAGTTATCTATGTTGTGCAGAAACTCACTGAGGAAGTAGCCCCCTTTGTGCCCTGGATTCATAGTGTCAGATCCTCAGCCAGTGTAAATAGGCTCCAGAGTGATGAGGAGGGATTGCCCAGTCATTGGGGATTAGCTGTGACTTGGGCTTGGTTCTCTGCTCTGATGCAGACGCCCTGTGTACCCAAGCTCTCAGTTCCCCAGTTCTCCCTTTCTACAATAAGATAATAGCCCTGCCCTGTCTCCTGCAGCTGCGGTTAGGATAAATATATGAAGGACTCACACTACAGTGATGGACCAACAAGTAAATGGTTCTATTGAAGTCAATAGAGCTACAAGAACTGACACCAGCCAGGATCTGCCCTGTGAATATAAAGGCAGAAGGGGCCATTATGATAATGTAGTGGCTAGCACCGCTGCTTAACATGCAAAAAGTCCTGGGTTCAATTCCCAGGGGGTTGGCCTCGATGATCTCATGAGGTCCCTTCCAGCCCTATGATTTGATTTGATAATCTCTCGTCTAACCTTCCTGTAAAGCACAGGCCAGAAGACATCCCCCAGCGATTCCTCCCTCAAGCCCTGATATTGTGGTTGCACCAGAGAGGTGGGGTTTGTTTGCAATGACCAAGCTTGATTTAGTGTATGGAGGCACTCCCACCATCAGTGGGACTGTCTGAGCAGAAGGATACTGCTACTTGTGAGACAGGCTGGAACAAATTGGTCTGTTGCAATGATCTCCAAACTGAACTTCATCCAGGACCAATTTTTGAGTATTTTTCCTAAAACAAGCACAAAATCTAGGGCTAAAATATGTGACAGCGTACCTGCCCCTCACTGGCCAGGAAAGGGTTAAGAAGGTCCTTGGAGAAGGAACAAGAGAGACTTCTAATAACGAGGAGCCATGGGCTACAGAGCAAAGCAAGGAGAACGGCTCCCTAGATCTGGAAGGTGAGGGACTGTTAGCACCTTGGCTAGAAGTGTGGCTGGCTGGCTGGAGGTAGTTAGTAGCGCCAAAGGCCCTTAAGTAAGGGCAGAGAAGGTGCTGGGACTGTGGTGAAGCAGCTAAGAGAAATTGATAAAAAGTTCTGTGGGAGGTGGCCACACATACATTTGCAGGGCCAGGACCCAAAGTTGTGGGAAAGGTTGTTTTCCCTTCGTACCCCTGATTAGCTATAGGACTGCTGGCAGCATTGTGCTGGCCACAGTGGAGGGTGGCTAGAACTGGGACTGTAGTATTCCTTGAAAATGAGGGGGGCAGAGGACAGGTTGGACTGAGTATGAAGCATTGCAGGCAGGAAGCACCAAGGTGGTAGGACAGACTGATGCAAATATTTCATGGCAGTCACACCTCCTTTCTTCTATAAATATTTTATAAAGGGCTAATAAAAGATGGATATTGCTGGGTAGAAATCCATGTTTCTATTTCACAGGAATTGTATATTTTAGAATAGCTTCCATTTTGCAGTGAAAGAAAATGAACAAAATTTTGAAATGCTCTAAAATAAATTAAAATTTTTTAAAGTTGCACTTTTGATTGAGCAAAATATTTCATTTCAATTAAATGTGTTCTTTCATCTTTAAGAAAAAATTATATAAAAATGATGAAATTTGTTCCAAAATTAAAAGCAAAAATTGCATTTCTTCTGATGTCAAAATATTTGCTCAACTAGTCCACCATACCTGGCCCCTTTACTTCCCTACTGCAGCATAAAGGTGTCATCTTGCTGCTGGTGCTGGGAGCACTGATTGCAGAGATCATCGCGGTGCATTTCCTCCCCGGCAGGAAGCAGAGATGGGGCTGAGAGCAGACAACTGATCTCATTGAGTGCAGGCCCAACCTGCTAGGCCAGTGGAGGCTACATGGGACTCTTGCCTGCAGCTTCAGAATTGTTAAGATCACTGAGAGGGAAGAGGGGGAGCAATGGGTCTGTCTATAGGGCAGGTGACATCCATGTGGTGAATTGGCTCTGCTTGGAGGTGCCTTCTAGCAGCCAGTTGCAACAGAAATGCATCTGTCTCAGTTCCCCTGCCTCCCCTGTAATCTTTTGAAGAGTCTCCAGTGTCTAAACATAATCCTATCTGGGCCTGATCTACTGTCCTTAAGTGGGTCTGGACACAGCTGCTGCACCCCTGTCACTTTGTGACTCCATGAGGGTGATTTTCCACTGCTACAGTTAAAGCTTCACCTCCTCCATCACCTGCCCGGGGATGTCCTTATCTCAGAGGAAAGGGGCTTCTCTCAGTTCAGCCCACACACTTCTTGAAGTGCCTCAGTTTCTAAAACAAGCCTGTGTCCAAACAAGCCCAAGGAATTGCCAAAGGGGATCATGCCCCTAACCAACCTAGACCAGTGTCCCTGTTCCAGCCCTGCCCTGGATCCCATACCTGAGGTGAAGATACCCCCCTACTGAACAATTCTGGAATAACCTGCCCACATGTGAGGAGAGAAATTGGTTGTGCCCTGGGGCTAAAGAGATAATGCCCCTTACGCATTCTTTCACATCACCATAGTAGAACTGATGAAGTACTTATTGTTCAGAAAGGTTGGTGATATGCTGTTTTTTCATCCTGCAAATGATGCTGATATCCAGTGGCAATGAGTTCCGCAGGATAGCTTTCTATCATGTAAGTAAAGTCTCCATCTCTGCATCCACAGTGTCAGGACTGTTTGCATCACTACCCCATTAGAGGCATCCTACCTACTGCAGGGTTTTTCTAGGCCCCAGACTTAGTCACCATCTTCCCCACAATGCTCAGTAGCACCTGAAAACATCTTATGTAGATGTGTCTCTCTGTCCCTCCACTAAGTTGCAGGCCAAGGGGAGGTGCTGTCAATCCCTTTGTGCCAGGTGCCATGTAGCAAAGAAGCTACAGACCTTCTGCTTCCCTGGGACCACAGCTCCTCAGGACATAGGGCTGGATTCACACTCCCATCCAACTCCTATTATACCACCCTGACTGTGCAGATGCAGCTGGGAGCCAGGATCACCCTTCCAACCAGCCGCCCATCCAAACAGTTGCAGGGTCTTGTTCAACTTGGCCAGCATCTCCATCACAGAGGATGATCTTCCACCAGCGTCAATTGCCCCACTCTGCCAGCATGGAAGGGGGTCTAAGACCAGAGGTGGTCTTAGGCAATCGGGGCCCTAGGCAAAGGCCCATGGGGTATGTCTACACTATGGGCTCAAGTCGAATTAAAGCCCTTTGAGACGACTTAAGCCACTGCCTGTCCACATATAGAAATTATTAAGTCAACTTAAGAAATTACTTAAGTTGACTTAATAACTCCTGTCCAGTAAGTCGGCTTAAGCTGGGAAACTAACCAGGCTCCAAGCTTCTTATTATGCAGTGCGAGCAACTAGGAGCCAGATCTGGCTCCGTGCTGGCTCCTAGCCCCTGCAGCCTGCAGAGAAGGTCTGGGGGCCAGATTGGGCTCTCAGTCCCTCTCTGCAGGCTGCAGGAACCGGCAGTCAGTTCCTGCAGGATGCCAAGAGGGGCTGAGAGCCCCATCAGGCTCCCAGACCCTCTCCACAGGTGGCAAGCGACTCGGGACCAAATTCAGCCCCCAGTCACTTGTCATCACGGGCAGGAGGCTCTGCAGCCTGGTCAGTTTCATGGGTGTGAAACTGACCAGGCTGCCCAGCCACTTGGGGAACGGTTCAGTAGCCTGTTTCATTTCACAGGCACAGAGCCAGCTTTTCCCCTGGCTGCTTGCAAGCAGCTGGGCAGGAGCTGGCTCTAAGCCACTGCTGCCCATGGAGAAGGGGTGGGAGCCAGGTCAGGCTCCTAGGCCCTCTCTGCCGGTCCCATTGCCTGCAGCAAAGGGCTGGGAGTGTAACTGCACTCCTAGCCCCTCTCCATGGGTGGCAGAATAAATGGCCAAACTGAGGAACTAAAAGATGAGACCATTGGAAAAGTTCCTGCTATTGTGCCATCTATTGGTGTAACAAAGAGCTTGTTCCTGCTCTTTTAGCATGTCAGTGTGAAGGTGAGGGCAGATAATGGTGAAATCTGCAATTCAGACAAAGCTCAGATCCTAATGATAGTTTGCCTCGATGAGCCAAGACTGAAAAGCACTGAAGCAGCTTCCAGCCCTACTACCTCTGCTAGATGAGAACAATTTCTATATTTTCATTTCTGTCCACCAAATTGAGGATGGAGCCCCATATTGCTCGGGGCCTTAGGTGGCCACCTGCTTTTCGTAACCCTACTGCCACCACTCTCTATGACTTTCTTTTGTTCTGCTCCTTCTCTGTTTACAGCCTGGCAGTGAATGATCTCTCTGAATTTGAGTTCAGGAAACAATGACACCTGTCATCCAGTGGGGACTGAGGAGCATCAGCAAAACTGAGGGAGGGAGGGAGAGAGGAAAGGCTGAAGAGGGTGTCCAGGGCTGTAAAGAGTGAAGCCTGCATGTCAGCCCTGAGGGGCGTCTAGCCACAGTCACCTCAGGGAACTCCTTCTCTCCCCCTTCTGCCCCCCTCATCCAGATGTTTGACACATCCTATGAGGGACATTTTAGACTCCCTGACCAGAGCTACTCTCTTCAGATCACCTGCCTGAGCCTGAAGGATACGGGCACCTACCGTGTGGAATTAAACACAAAGGCTATGTCTACACTGCTCAGCGTTTCTGAAAAAGTAAGTATTTCAAAATAATTATCTCGAAAAAACTTTTTTTCAGAAAGGCTATTTCAGGACAACAGTCCGAGGACTGCTTGTTGCCCTGAAATATAACGGCTTTTTCTTTTTCCAAAAAAGAAAGTCTACACTGGACTTTCTTTTTCAAAAAAAAAAAGAAAGTAAATGGATGAGATAGGGAGGCTTTTTCAATAAAAAGCCTTTGCCATGTCCGGTGATGGCTTTTTTTGAAAAAGCTATCTTGAAAAAGCCTTTTTTGAATATTAAACCAGGTTTAGCATCGCTGATGCCGGTATTTTGAGATATCGGTGCACTTTTTTGAAAAAGCTAAACCCACCAGTTTTTTCAAAATAAAAAGCCTTTTTCAAGGTAGCTTTTTTCTCTTCCCTTCATCCTCCCCAAGTCTGCCTCACTGCTCCTGCAGCATCCACAACCCCTTCCCATTCATCCTCTCCAGCCTTCTTCTACCAGCTGCAGCTGCTAACCCACTGTCCTGCTCTACGAGGTCCCACACAAGTGAAAGTCCCCTTGGGATCTAGGTTTCCTTCACTCAACCCACTGCTCCACCTTTCCCAGGGTGATCTCCCCCACCTGTAATTCCAGAGGAGCGACAGCTCAGCCTCCACTCACAGCCAGTGCTGTGCACCTGAAGACATCATGGAGACCACGGTGGCCCTGCTTCTTTTCCTGCTGGGAATATAGAGGTTTTTATGCTCCATGCAGATTCCCCTAAGATGCCCAGGAACCCACCTGCATGAAGCATCTAAAGCTCAGCACACCAGGCCCACAAGGATGTGAGACATTCACTGGTGTCAGCCTTCTAATTTCTCTTCTTCAGACTCAGTTTCAATTTCACTTCACTCTTGTCCAGTCCCCCCTGCTGACTTGTCTGGGCTCAGACAGGCTGAATCTGCCCTCAGTCTGCCCACCCCTAATCTGAGTTGTCTCCTCGGTGCTGCAGTGCTTATGCTGTTGGTCAGATTGGTTCCTCAATGCCTATTCTCTCTGCCCCTCAGCCCTGGCCATGTGAGCATTGTGAGGAAGATGGTGACGGTGTGGGCCCTGAGAAAACCCCCAGTGCATGGGGTATTATAAACACGGTAGTGATACAATCAAGACACCCAGGATGCAGAGGTGGAGACTTTATTTCATGATGGAAAGTTACCCTGTGGAAGCCACTGTCACTAGATATTATCACTGTTTGCAGGATTAAAATACAACATACCCTCAACCTTTCCAAAGAAGGACATCCACAGCTCTTCTTGGGAACAGCGAAAGACTGAGCAAGGGACATTATCCCTTTGACAACATAAACCAACTCTCTCTGCACATGAAATTAGGAGGATTTATACCATGTAGGCAGGTTATTCCATAATTACCAAGTAGGGTGTGTCTTTTCAAGTACTGGATCCAGGACAGAGCTGGAGCAGCAACCCTGAACTAGATGAACCAGGGGTCTGACTCCATGTGGCAATTCCTAAGGGCTTGTTTGGACACAGGCTTGGTTTAGAAACTGAGATAGTTAAAAAGGTGCAGGGTCTGCACAGGGAGAAGGCTCTATCCACTGAGATAGGGGCATTTCAGGGGAGATGGGGGTTGCTGCCTTAATTTTACCAGTAGAAAATCACTCCCACAAAGCCACAGAGTGACACTGCTGCAGCAGCTGTGTCTATTGCTGTGTCTAGACAGTACATCAGACCCAGGTAGGGCTATGTTTAGACAATAGAGTTTTTGAAAGGTCAAAGGGGGAAACTGAGGCAGGCATTTGTGATTTAGGTGACTACCAAGGATCCTCTGAGCAGAGCCAATCCATTTGGACATCGCCTGGCCTACAGAAGTACCCAACGTTTCCCTTCTCCTCACTCGGTGAACTTGACATTTCGGAAGCAGCAAGTGAGCATCCCTTGAAGTCTCCATCAGTGTGGCAGGCTGGGACACGCCCACACCCATTGGGATCAGGCATTGCAACAGAAGCTGCTCTGCTCTTTGCCACGTCTCTGCTCCCCACTGGGGAGAAAATGCACCACGATGATCCCGGCACTCAGTGCTCCCAGCACCAGCAGCAGGATGACTCCTTTTACACGACAATAGGACAGGGAGGCAAAGGGAGCTTGGGCTGGTCATTAAGTAAGAAAACAAAAGCGAGGAAGTCCGCTCATGCAGGGGTTGCAGGTGATGAAGTCACTGTACCGCAAGCATAGAGGCAGAGAAGAGTTCAGGGGTTTGGGGACCTGTCCCTGGCTCCATATGGGGCAAGGGGAGGCAAGATGAAAACAGAGGTGGGTCTGTTTGGGCCCCGCTGACCTTGGCTCCAGTGTCTCCTTCCCAGAAATGGAGGTAGAGGCAGCATCCTGCTCCCAGGCTTGGAAAACCCTGTGCTCAGAGTTCAGTGCCAGAGATCCTGGCACAGATCAGACTCTACTTCAGGGTGTGTTGATGCAGCCAAAAGAGCCATTTTGACCTAATCTGAGCCCCTCACTCTGCCAGCTCCTCCCTGTGCCCCCACCCTGGAGCAGCTCATCAGACGTCTGCTGTGACTCCTCCAGTGAGCAGCCTGCTCTGGATGGTCCTGCTTTTTCCTTGCTGTCTCCCAGGCAGGAGCTTTCTCAGACCTGGGGGGAGGGGGAAATCAGTGGGCTGAGATCTTTCTCCCATTCAATGAATTCCTGTTTGAGAGCCTTTTTGCCCTTTGCCCTTTCCAGAAGCTGTGGATGAGAACAAATCAAGTGCAAGATAATCCCTGAGTGGCTGCTTTACAGGTTAAATTCTGTGGTCATTTTGGGTCCAGCTTTGTTGCTTTAAGCAGGGTGGAGTGGTGGGCCAGGTTCTGTGTGGGTTAAAGGCCCGGAGTACTGTGGAGACTGTGACCTGATGCTAGCTGTCCCTGTGTGAGCATCAAAGTTACCTGTACAAAAATCCCTTGCAGAGAGCGTGGTGGAGCTGTTACTGATGGGGTTCTGTGCTATGCAGGTGACGGTCAGGGGAGCAGCAGGTTGTCTCTCGGAGATGTGCAGAATGGGTCCAGTGGACATAACAGCATCTCCTGCTGGGTGAGTCCAGCTGTAGGTCACATTCTCTCCTCCCCTGCTGACTGTGCAAGTCAGGTTGTAGTTAAC
This sequence comes from Podocnemis expansa, assembly GCA_007922195.1. Classification (NCBI taxonomy): domain Eukaryota; kingdom Metazoa; phylum Chordata; order Testudines; family Podocnemididae; genus Podocnemis; species Podocnemis expansa. The sequence goes on along the minus strand of ML682024.1, from coordinate 619,111 downwards.
AGATTTCATTCCTACAGGTCACTGAGTTACAAATGATAGTTGGCACCGGCACTTGCCCTGCAGCAGGGGTGGGGGAGAAAAACAAGAAATGGGGTGAAATTCCTGCCCCTTCTTATAAACCGCACCCTGGATCTGCTGGGAGGAGCTAAGCATGAGGTGTCCTCCTGCAGCTGTGCAGCCTAGCTGGAGCAGGGGGAGAAGATGCACCAGCTGGAAAGGGGACAGGAGCATGGCCATCCCTAGGTGGATGTGGGATCCTTGGCGAATCATCCTATGTGGGGCCCTCACTCACTCCCCTGGGCACTGCGGGGGTGGGCAGGCCCCTGCACCGGCCATCTCATGTCAGGGACCAAGTGAGCCGGCCAAAGCAGCAGAACAGGAGTGCAGGGTCTGGTTTCTCTGCCACCCTTAAGCCAGCGGTTGTCAAACTTTTTTCCTCAGGACCCAGCTCCGGACACCTCTGGCACGTGGCAACCCTCCACTGAAAAAAGTGGCTGCCGCCAGAAAATTGAACAGTGACCATGGCTGTGGGGCAGGGAAGGTTGGGAGGAGTGGCAATCCCTTATGGCTTTCATCCTTTCTCTTCAGGCTTCTACTGCATCTCTGCAATCTCTACATCTAATTTGAGATCATCTCCATGGAGCATGCAGAGGGTGATGCCACATGCCATACTCCTGTCTCAAATCAGGAAGTATGTCAAGTCTCTAAAGTTGCATGTAGTAGCCAGGATGTGTGTATGAGAGCCCCTTGCAAATGGGAAGGGGGGGCGACTGGGTGGAGAAATGAGATGGCAGTGCTGAGACAGAGGAAGGAGAAGAGACCCAGTGCCAGGCTGGAAAGAAAGGTCCTGGAAGAACCTGTCTGCTGCTGAGCCTGTCCAAGTTCTGCCAGGTCCTGGTCCCTTCTCCACTGCCCAATCCCAGGAATTGAAGCAGCCCCTCTGGGTTGCACTTTCTGTGTTCTGTGCTCTTCATCTGCTCCCTGAGTCTGCATGAGTTTCCATGAACAAACAAATGTCCACAATATTGTGATTGAAGGGGTGCTAGCACTCCCTGCTTGGTCTCATGACCCCTGGTAGTCTGCATAAGGCAGCAATACAATGGAGCTATTCACTACCCCCTTCAGATTAGGACCTTGTTATAACTTCTCCTTCCAGCAGATCCATCCCTGAGTTGGATTTTATTCTGTTACTTAGGTTTTCTAATTGTAGAAAAAATACCATACTTTGTAACACAGGCTCCTACTAGAACAGTTTGCTTTTCTCTTTTCTTTTTAATGATCAGTCAAAAAAATCTCTGGTGTTTTTATTAAAATCTACAAGTTATAACTTTTGTTGCAAGCAAGGGAATTCTCAACCCACTGAAAAAAAGAGCCAAGTCCTAATTTGCAAAAATAACTGCAATCCCCATATCCCAGAAATGGTGGAATAAGGTTGGTGGTTACTGTTTTTTCTTTTCTTCATTAGGTCTATTGATAAAAAAAATGCAAAGGTTGCTTGCCAGTCACCTCAGTCCTTTTCATATCAATGAGAGAAGCCCAAAGAGCTACTGGCTCAGAGAGGAGGCATAGAGTGTGTTTGAACAACAATTAGCACTTCATTGTTAGTCCTAATGCCTCACCTTTATTGCAATGCTGATCTACTGCCTTAACCAACTTTCACACCGAGCCACTCCTCTGGCTCCACAGTAGAGCTGGCCCTTTGAACTGGGCTGGCACTTTTGGCCAGCTCACCCGGTCGCTGGCATGGGGGGACAGCGGTGCAGTCCTGTGGGGTCCCCCCCAAAGCATGGGGCCCTGGGCGTTTGCCCCTCTCATCCTACCCTAGGGATGGCCCTGGATGGGAGAGATGGTTTGAAGGTGTTAGTGAATTGTTGGTCAGCAGGCCCAGCCTGAGGCTTGTTTTGGGTTTGAGCATGTGGAAATTTCTCACTGAAACATGTTTCCATTGAAAAATGGGGTTTGCTGATAGAGGAGATGGGAAGAGGTGCCTGGGGAAAATGAGTGTTTTGTCAGGTGAAGGAAACACACCTATAAGATAAGTGCGGGTTTTGCATGAATTAGAGTGTGGGGTGGGAGCAGTGGGGCAGCAGCCAGGTTGAGGGAAGGGAGCTGGCAGAGCAGCTGGGAATGGTTGTGGGGAGGAGAAAGGCAGGGTGGGGTTGGGATGGAGTTGGTAGCAAAAAGGAAAGAGACAAGCATGAGGAGGAAGAGATGCATCCAGACAAACAAGTTTGCAAAGATATTGAGATCCAGAGCCCCTGGATCTCCCAGACAAGCTTCCTGAGCTAACAGGTTCCAGCTTCCTGCGGGGTTTCATCAACCCCCCACTTACAGTACACACGCAGTGTGAATTGTCTGTCCATGGTGCCTAAGCTCTGTAGATGTTTCTGCATGGTGATCTGAGCTCTGTAGATGCCAGTGTCCTCCATCCTCAGGTTGTTGAGCTGAAGTGAGTTGCTCCTGGCAGGGACTCGAAGGCTGTGTTCACCCACACCGGGTTATTTCGATACGGTTGTTTTGAAACAACCGTATATCGAAATAACACTTATTTCGAAACAACTTATTTCGAATTAACAAAATGTTAATTCGAAATAAGGAAAAAGGTGGGAAACGAAATAGCATGTGCAAACTGTGAACGTGCTATTTCGCTTCCACAGGCGGCTGCAGGCACTGGCGGCCTTCAGTGCTGGGCAGTGCTGAACCCCACCAGTGCCTGCAAAGGGGGGCTGCAGGCACCGGCAGGGTTGGGCTGCAGGCACCGGCGGCGTTCAGCGCTGGGCAGCGCTGAAGCCCGCCGGTGCCTGCAGCCCGGTTGTGCAGGCGCTGGCCAAGGGACACCCCTCAGCACCCTGAGTGCTGAGGCTTCCCTGGCCAGGGTGCTGAGGGGGCACCCCTTGAACTGTTGTTTCGGAACATCTTGTTCCAAAACAACATGTTCGCACGGCGTTGTTTCAAAACAACCATTGCAAAACAATGTTGTTTCGCCCATGGACTAGGTTTTACTTGTTTCGAAACAACGCAGTTGTTTTGGAACAACGGCTTCCCGTTGATCCAAAACAACCATGCGTCGTGTGAACAGCTGAAACTTTATTTCGAAACAACCTCCGTTGTTTCGAAATAAGGAGGCTGTGTGAACACAGCCTAAGGCGTCCTTCATAGGATTTTTCTAAAATAGTTGGGGGGGTTCCTGCTTCTACATTTACTAGACTATGTGTTTGATTTATAGTCCAGGCCACACTTTTTAATTGCTCCTCTGGTATTCCTAGGGAAAAAGTGACAGACTCTCCCTCAATCCCGATCATCTTTGTCCCACCTACATCTGCTCCGATGTACTCTGTTGTGAGAGAGAGAACAGGAGCCTTTAGGGCCAGATCGACCACACTCTGCAACACAAACAGCCAGGTTAGTTCCCTTCCACACCTACAAGAACCAGAGTTTTGCTTTTACCAGGTCAGACCACGCCTGGAAAAGTGGATAGTTATGGTACTCTTTCCTATGGAGCTGGACCCAAATCCTCCCAGATTTCTGGTCCTGGTACCCAATGTCCCAAGTTCCTCCACTTCCCAGTGCCATAGCGGTGCCCGGGGTGAAAGGGATGAGGGGCTGAGATCCTGGGCACGATTCTGCATTGTTCTGCACCTGGCAGGGTCATTTTCCCTATTTCTGGGTGAGTATGTGATTCAGCCATTGTGATCTGGTAACATTTCATATGGTGGGCACTGGAGAATCAGTTCATTGGAGGCTCCATTCACCAGTGTGCTTGGAACATCTCTGTCATTGCTTGCATTGATTAAAGGGTCAGGGTTGGTGCACTAATATTTGCCTCATGCTGCACGAGGTTGTCTGTAATGCCAGGAAGGGCCGGGTCACTGCACCTTTGTGACTCACATTAGTGAAATGCATCAGCCCCTCTCCCTTCCCACTCCCCAGAGGCTGTGCGGGTTGGACAGCCCAGTGGCAATGCTGGCAGTTGCTCTGCAGGGTCTGGGGAGCAGGGATTGGGCAGCAATAATCAGAGGACCCCCTGGGGGAAGCAGTGATAATGTTGCTCCCCACAACATGCCACCAACAGGGCCAGGCACTGGGGTTGGTGCATCCCCCACTACAACTCGTCACCTAGCTGAGTCCTCCTTTCTCCTCCTGGCCTCGTGGAACTAGTCCCAACCCAGGTTGTACCTCAGCTGATCTTACCTCTGCCCCCTCACTAGTGCCCTGGTAAGTAGCAGTTTGCAGGGCCAGCTTAAGCTAAAGGCACTGACTCAAACCCAGGTGTGGAGTGTGCAGGGGACACTCTTTGCCACCCTTTCCTTCTCTGGCATTCAGACAGATCACTCACCAGCAGGCTGTGAAAGCAGAAGGAGCAAGAGAAGACTGTAAGGCTGTGGAGTGACAGCCATCATAGCAGCCCTTAGGGTACAGAATGGCTGTCCCAACGGAACAGATCTGGTGCAGATCAGCCAGCAGGTCTGACTGAGCAGCTGGTCCTGGAGTCACTCTGATGTTGAAGACGGGTTGCAGGGAAACGATCCGTGACAGCTCTGCGACTTCCTGTGAGAGACTCTTTCCTTTCGTGGTAATTTGGCCAATGAGCTCAAAATAGTCGAGTTCCCTAAACCCCCCAGGGTGTGTCACTCTGATCGCATGGCTACACTCAGCCTGGCTCCAGGAAAGGGAACCTGGTCTCAGGTCAGTGCAAGCCCAGGGTGCTGGGTTGGGGATTTTTGGGTCTCAGATGGATGCAGCTCCATTCACATTTGGTGGGTCTGTCTATTTCATCTGAGAGCCTGTCAAGCTAGGAGTTGAGGGCCAGGATCTTGGTTGATTACTGCAGTGCCATCTTTGTCTCCAGTTCACAAGAAGGGCCCAGGAATGGACCCTGTAGACACTTACACTAACTTCAGGGATCTCAGCATCACAAGAATCTGGCCTGAGTCATGGGGAGATGAGTGTCTGGAGGGTCCCAGGAAGAAGCCTGGATGCAGGGATCAAATGTCTCCTTGTGGCGAAGCACAGCACTCGATGCAAGGGCATCTGTTGGATTCCTGGGAGTGGGCATGGAGGAAATCTGGAGTGGGTTCATGCTGGAAGTGCTGACTATGTTTGAGCCCCTCTGGCTTCCCCTGGCGGATCTCCCCACTTGCTGACACATCCCAGCACTGCCCTGATGGGGGTAGCAGCCAAGTGGTAGCAGAGGCAGGTTTGAAGACAAAGGGGTCAAGGGCAGCTGGAGTCAGGGGTCTGAGGTCCCTCACTGGCACTGAGAGGTGTGTGGTTGGCACCTCTTGAGGGAGCTGGGCCCAAAGACAGAGAATCCAGGGCCTGCAGGGAAAGTCCCATGTGCCAGGTCAGCCTGATTAAGAGGGTGGCAGGCCAACAAGGGAGCCAGGAGACTGGGAAGATCCCATCCTCTGTGTGACTAGAAGGGAGAAAAGAAGCCAGGCCAGGAGCCACGCCAAGTGGAGCTGGGCTTGGAGTGCTATCTATCCAGAGACAGCTGCATTGAATGAGTGGCTGGGGAAACAGAGGGTCTGGGGGACCTTGGGCAGGGTACGGTTGAGGGAGATGCCACCAACCCAGAGGCTGCGAAGGCCAGACTGGGAGAGGGGTTGTGACCCCAATGGGGGCAAGGCTGGGTGAAAAGTTCAGTCTAGCATCTTGGGTTTATGGATCCCACCAGAGTCTGTGTCCCATCCACTGCATCTCTGTAACACAGTCAGGGTTGGGCAGGGATTGGGATGTGTGAGAAAGAGACTGTGAATATCCCACACACCCAGGGACACTGGCTGGAGCCTCCTGGCCAGGGGCGCTGGGTGTTTTCCTTCACACTGTCTCCCTTTGCTTTGTTTTATTGACTATTGTTTAATAAATGGTATTTGCTGTGAACTGTCTGTACTGATTGGTGGATCAGGGAAAACCCCAATGCAGACAGAGCAGTCTGGAGACACCCAAGTCCCTGCCCTAAGTGACCATAATAAAATTGGGGGGGGGTTGATCCCCCCCAGGAATTCTGGGCCCAACCCTGTAGGTGTTACAGGGACCCTGCCACCTAGGAGAGTGGGAGGGGGGCGCTCATCATAGTCATAGAATCATAGAATCCTAGGGTTGGAAGGGACCTCATATGTCATCTAGTCCAACCCCCTGCCAGAGGCAGGACCACTCCCACTAAACCATCCCAGTCATGGTTTTGTCCAGCCGGGCCTTAAACACCTCCAAAGATGGAGACTCCACCACCTCCCTTGGCAGTTCATTCCAATGCTTCACCACTCGCCTAGTAAAAAAGTTTTTTCTAATATCCAGCCTCGACCTCCCTAACTGCAACTTGAGAATCTGATGAAATGGGATTTTCTCCCACAAAAGCCTATGCAATAAATAAATTTGTTAGTCTTTAAGTGCCACAGGACTCCTTGTTTGTTTTCAACCAGGGATGGTCAGACTGTGGCTCAGGGGCCGCATGTGGCTCTTGAATGAAAAAGTGCAGCTTGTGGAAAAACACCAGCAAATCGATTAGTGAAAGCAGCTCCAGCCTAGGAGTTTTAAATTTCCTGCCCTGAGCATGCTCTGAGCATGCTCAGAGCATGCTTGTGGGGGAGCCCCAGCCTGTGCCTAGCTGCTATAGTGGCAAGGTAAGAGGGTTGGGGGGGGGGGGTGAGCTGGGGAGAGCCAGCCTGAAAGCCTGGGGGTTTGGGAGGGGTTTCAGATGGCAGGGAGAAGCGGTGGCATGGTTGGGACAGCGGGGAGAAGAAGAGGCGTGGTTGGGGATGGCAGGGAGAAACGCAGCACAGTTGAGGTTTTAAAAAATTCACCATTAGCCTGCAGTCTTCTACATCAAGCAGCAGCTAAGTTTTTACTGTATAGGCCTAGTTTTCATGGTAACGTTAAGTAATTATTAGAATCTGACACTAGTAGGATCAATATTTGCCCTCTTTTTACAATAAAATTAAAGTGTGCAATGAATTTTAAACTTAGTAATTTTGGAGTAGGTAAAAGTATATGGCTATATGCCTCAGTGTTTATCTCAAAGGTTTAATAATCAACTTGTGTGGCTTTTGAGTTCCATAAATTTGGCTGCCCCTGGTTTACACTAACAAACCAGCTGAGCTCAGAGGAGCCCTCTGGCTGGCTGGGTCCAGTGGCTGATATCCATCTCAGAGCTGGAAACCTAGTGGCCTCCATGATTTAAATAACGTAAGGTGCTGATGTGCATATTTGCTGACAGTGCCACCCCTCACTGCCAAAGAGCCTTCCTTCCTTTGTGCCCTGGCTTCCTCTTTGGCTGCCACTCTCCCATTTCTCCCCTTTCTATTCAGGTTTCCCTAAGTCACTGCCGCATAGTAAAAACGTGTCTCCTCAACCTCCCTTATCTTGTTCCCCTTCTTCCCCCTGGGACAAACCATGCGATGGCCTGACTGCTTTCACCCCAGCTGGATGTGCTCCAGTTGGATTTGAAGTAAAATGCTGGGTGCTCAGATTTCCCAGTCAGCCCCCAGTAGCATGTTCTGCCTTGCCCTGGTTTCCTCTCTTCTGACTGGAGTATAAAGGGGCCAGTGAAGACTTTCTGAAAAGCCACCTGAGGTAAATGTGCTTTAAGGTTGTCAGCATTTTACTCATAACCATGGAAAGACAGCCTCTGCTTTGGTGGAAACAGCTGGCTGTTTAACGGCTACTCTGTAGCTGTGAACAGTGATTTGAGGAGAGGACACATCCACTGCATCCAGTTAAACTGGAGGGGAGTTTAAAGACACCCACACTTGGACTGAGTGTAGGGAACCAGGGCTAGCACCTTGACTAGAGCAAAGTGCCACAGAATCCTTAGCCGGGACCAATAGTCTTTAATAGCAGAACCTCGCCGCCTCCCTGCAAAGCTGAGCTCCTTGGCGAGAACTGACGACACCTTTACTGACTGCTAAAAATGCAGCACTGAAACCCATGCAATGAGCTGTGCCAGCCTCAGTGTAAATCATGGAGCCCGGTGACTGCACCTGTCTGAGACCTGCATTCGTGGGCAGTAAGCAGAAGGAGCAATGTTTATTTCCTTGGGTGGATTGTACCCAGTCGGGATGGAGGGGGCCACCCTGCTGTCATCCCCCAGATCCCAGTGTCAGCAGGGGGTGCTCCAGAGCCACTTGTTATCTTGAGAGCCAGTGTAGGCTGCTGCCAAGATCACCCTAGCAATGGCTGTCCAAAGGTTAATGCAGGCAAGCATCACTCTGAGAAGCTTGTCTACATGGTGAGTTAGTCTGGCATAGCTGTTCCTGATTAACTCCATGTACTGATGCTCATATTCCAGAAATTCTGTAACGAGACACTTAATGTTAATCCACACTGGAAGTACATTAAACTAAGCTTTACATTCACACTCTGCCTTAATAAAGATAAATGCTGGTCTTTGTCATTATCTCCAGCTTGCAAATACTGGACGAAGAAAAGAAGTGATGCCCTGGAAGCCTCATACATGCACAGAACTGTGGAAAGAAGGTGGCTGGCTGCAAAGCATTTGACATATGGCAGGGGTTGGCAACCCAAAAGATAAGAAGAGCCATTTTTAAAAATTCCTTCAATAACCAAGTGATTTGAGAGCCACAAGGGTGTTGACTGCTATTTAAGAAACTGAATAACAGATCAGAGATGCGCATTGATTTTTAATAACAAAAAATGATGTTTGCTGATGCAAACAGGCAATTTACATATACATTTTAACAATATATGTGTTTTAATGACAGCTTGCTTTTTAAAACACAGCTTTTAAATCTTGACTGAAAACTAATTGGCTGATGACATTTCAGAATAAAGGCTTTGTTGAAGTAAATCATCAATTTGAAGTTACTTTTAGCTAACATTTGGCAATAAACTGAGCTCTAATCCTTGGGAGGGAAAAGGGGAGAAGAGAGGAGGAACTGGAAAAAATACAAAATGTCACTGTCCTACACGTGAAGTACTCATTTCATTTTAGCTTTGTCAATGTAGTCTTAATTTAATATTAAGTGTTATATACACTGACTTTCAAGTGTTACAGAAAATTTATAAAGGTCTGTGTGCATCTTAATAAAAATAAGACTGACATAGATTGGGAATAAAAACTAATAGTGTCGTAGGCAAAAACAATGCAGGATAGCCAAGTAATAAAAGCAAGGCTCAGTGAAAAACTGCTAACTCACCAGCAATACGAAGAGCAGTTGTAAGAAAGATAAGTAGGCAAGGACATGTCCATGAAGGATATACAAAGAACTATCGAAGGGAAAGCCTTGTGGTTATTTTGTAACTTATGTATGGTGATGCAAGCTGTTTATTACACAGTATATAAGCTATAGCTTTGACTCCAGGGGGGTGGGAAGCTTACTGGTTCTGCTGGAACTCTGTAACTTTCCCCTTCTTGTACAAGAATAAAAATCTTTTCAACCACTGAGCTGTGGTGTCTGGTACTGATTGGCCCACCTAGGCACCCTAAATGGGAGTTTTCCCATAACACAATGAAACTTGCGGGCCCCCTCAAACAAATAGAAATTAAAATATATTACTTACTAGATATAAAGAGGTCTTTGGTTACACAGAGAACTGGAACAAAGCATTTGGCAATAACTCCAGTGTCCTGTCTCTGCCTGGGCCCAGAAGCAGATGAACAAGAGAAAAATGTCAACAACACTGCAGGACACAGATGTGGGGTAATCTCTGCACAGAGGCTCCAATAGGTACAAATTGGATCAATCCTTGAAGGATGGAGGTTGAATATCCCCTCTTTAACAAATTCTTTTAGGCTGTATTCACACAGCACTTTTGTTTCGAAACAACCTCGTTGTTTCGAAACAAAAAAAAGCATGTTCACACGACACATAGTTGTTTCGAAACAAGGGGAAGCCCTTGTTTTGAAACAACTGTGTTGTTTTGAAACAAGTTAAACCCCACTTGGGGGCGAAACAACATTGTTTCGGAACTCTTGTTTCGAAACAATGCGTGTGAACCTGTTGTTTCGGAGCAAAGTGTTCCGAAACAACATTGGATCTTCAGCACCCTGGCCAGGGAACCCTTAGGACCCTGGCCAGGATGCTGAGGGCTGTCCCTCAGCACCCGGTGGGGGGGGTGATCCGCTGCGGGCTGGCTCAGCCTACAGCCCGGGCTGCTCCCTGACACCGCGGGCGGGTCGGGGGCGCCGGG